>JAIUZE010000059.1:0-596631 GCA_022085475.1 Heliosperma pusillum
CTTCCTAAGAGTAAATAAGAGGTTGATCCCAACGAGGTACCCATCACAATCTAAGCAAGGAGTTAGCAAAAGAGTCAATAGATTCCTCACCATAGTTATCACATCCACTTTTCCGGAAACTATCATCACCATGGAACTCATCAATGACATCAATAGCATAACAAGTGTCCTTAATAGCCTCATTAGTATCAATATTCTCTAGTTCGTTAAAAGTGGGCTCATTCACCATATCTTCACTCTTATCAATTACAGAAAGAGAAAAATGGGGCTTAACGCTTTCAAGGGCAAATCACTCAAAGAATTCTAAAACCTCATTAACGGGTTTCCGACCGATGTCCCCCTTACCTATGGAGTTGAAGTACGCTTGTGTAGGGTCATTTATACATTGAATAATAGACATGCAGATCTGGATGGCAGAAAAATCACCCATAATTTCGTGTATCTAGCCATTCCTTTATGTAAGCACCATTCTCATCCTCTCGGAACCTGATGGTAAGTAGCTTGAAAATGATCTCAAGGAACCAAAGTTGCCTAAGACATAAGACAAACTAAGTATAAACTAACAGAAAATTGTTGCCTCTCCGACAACGACGCCAAATTTGATAAGTGTAAAGTCGTGTCGCCTAAATCAAAGTAAATCCAAATTCAATACTAACTAATACTCATCGGTAAATAGGGTATCAAATCCACAAGGAGGCGGTAAAAGTCTATTTACTAATAACTAAGCCCGTCTTAAAGGTAACTATTTCTTGAAGTTTGGTTTGGTAAACTATAACTAATTGCAATAAAGTAAAGATGAACTCAGTAAGATTAAAAGGTATAGGGATCATGTTCACTAGAATGTTATCCGGGGAAGGAATTTAATCAATTAAAAGGCAATCTAATTGCCTAAGGTCATAAAATCGGTTGAATCAATTATGCCTTTTAGATCCAAGTCTAACATGCGGTCGCTATCATTAAACTTATTCTATTCGATTTTGTAGCCTATATTAGTCTTATCCCGGTTGGTGAAAATCCTAATATACGATACTAGATAATTAATTCTGGTCAAAATCAATCTACTAGAGTTAAACCAACAATCAAAAGATAACCTTATGATTTAAATAACATTTAATCAATTAATCCCCCTTTTTAACATCCTAGATCCCCTTTAACCCTAAATTAAAGGATTAGCTACTCATGATATCTAAACTAATAACAATAATATTAATAAAGGCAAACATAACTAATAACATAAAGGAGATTATTAATAAAGTAATTGATAAACAAGAACTTGAAGCAATAATAACAATAGTAGAAGAAATACAATTACCGAATTCAAAGGTTTGATGAACTACAGTTATAAACTTGTAGATCTTGAATAATATGAGTAGCAAACTATTTCTAAGAGTTTTTAGAAATTTCTAAACTAAATAAAGTGTAACCTAATTATGAAAAATGAGATTTGTATTTATGCTAAAACAATAATTAACTAAAACCGACTTTAGGAAACTCGTAACTCATCGCGTATTGGGTTGCTCGATCGAGCAAAGGTCAATCTGCTCGATTGAGTCAGGTTCTCAACTTCGCGTAGTAAATTTCAAACAGCTGCCAATTCTTCGTTACTTATCGGAATTCAACGTGTGACCTATCATTGGAAAGCTAATAGGAAGATATTTGTTTTTCCATATGAATCACCTTTATAGGAGTTTTAGAACTCAAGATATTCAAGTTTGAAGTTGACACTTGTGAAAGCAACCATTCTTTCTTCTCATTTCACATTTGTTTGGTTTTTCCAACTAATTTCTTTGACATTCATTCTTGTTTCTTTCTTGGTCCCCATGTCTATATAAATTATCCAAATGGCGAGTCCATTTCGCTTTGCAAGGCATCCAATGCTTCGATATCGCACCGAATCTACACAATAACATACAAACGGAAGAGTATCGATATTCTAACATATAACGACATAAAATCATATAATTAAGTACAAAATGTAATAAAAGTGAGTAAGGGGAGGCATAAATATGTATATAATTATGACTTATTAATTAGCTCGACAATTGATTGTAAGTCCTAGATCTCTAATTCATTATTATTGTCATTGGGGCAGAGTTGTTAGAACCTGTGTTACACGGGGGACCACGGAGGGGAGCGCTTGGGAAGACAAGCGTAAAAATACGCATTTGTGGAGTCGCCAAATTTTTTTATGGGAAATTGGAACCGTTCGGATACTTTATGCTATGTCAAGACATAAAGTGATGACATGAACACTAAAAACTCGTCACTCTTAGCATTCTATGTCTAGAATGACTCTCGTGGATGTCAATGGACACGGATGTTGACAAAGATCTGGAGTAAGGGGTGAGGGTACGTATTAGGAAGCTCTTTATTCAAACACCTAATCCCGCCCGCCTCGATAGCGACCTCTACTAATGATTCGGGAAATCGTTCGTATTTGATATGTTATCGATTATATGCATGCAATGCAACATCCAACATTTTATCCTACCATGTGAATTAGAAGACTATGTCGGTGAACATGTAATTAGCACTCAATCATGTCGAAATTGGGGGTTTAGAATTAATTATATATGAGAGAGAAGCAAAATCATACAGTTACAATGATTAAATAAGATTACAACGGGTTACAAAGAATTACAGGATCCACGTTAGAAATATATTTGAAACGGAGATTTGAAGAAAAAAAAAGATTTGAAAACTAAAAGTGACAGATTAGGAGCGATATTACGACTAATAGTTAGTTAATTACGTAATTAAAGCTACGTCAAAGTGAGAATGGAAGTTCAGGGACAGAAGTCAACCCAGAATAGGCGCAGCAACAACTGCGTTTCTGAAAGAGGCGCATGGCTTATTGCGTCTTTTCTTGTGCCGAATTCTGACTGTGAAGTCAGAATCGCGAGTAGTTAACATTCCTTTTTATATTTACGACTTATTGACCTATAACATGAGTAGAAGTGATTTAACATATTAATTATACTATAATTTGTATCAATAACGAATTCCAGAGCCTCGATATGAACAAATCGAATTTCCAAGACCCAATTTTGATTTAAAGACGAAAACCCGCTATTATCTAATTCTTAGGAATTTAGGTCAAGAACAAAACGTTTTATATGAAAGATTATATTGAAAAATGCTATATGTACGAAGAAAAGGTAACAAGAAAAAGAACAAAATCGCAGGAATCAGAGGAAGAAGAAGAAGAGCAGGAGCAGAGCTGCCTCTGGAAGAGGCGCAACATGCGTTGCGATCCTTCTAGGAGGCGCAGCTGCTACTGCGTTTCTTCTCGACGTCTTATGTCTGCTAAAAAGGTTTTGTTTTAAAAAATTGGTTTTGAACTTACTTATTATGTGAATCTTAAATTAATTGAGCGGAAAAAATCAATTCAAATAAAAAAGATGGGATTTACACCCTCAGACGTACATGTTTGACGAAACTATGAATTTATTTGGAATAACTAAGAAAGTGCCGTCGTCAGAGAATTTAAATTGATTGAATTAGGTTATTGTGTAGTGGTCAAATTGGTCGGTCATGCAACGTGACGGGTACCTAGAATGATCTGAGATTACATGGACGATTGATATAGCATGTAGGTGTCGAAAGCATAGAGCAAAGTCTAGAATGCAAAGAGAGAAGAAAAGGGCGGAACACTCGCGTGCCAAAAAGTGAGATCAGAGGTCTCCTTTTATACTAGAAAATATAAAGAGTTCTGGAATAACTCAAACTTTGGAAAGAAATCACGAAAAATATTATTGAAACGGAGAAAACAGGTCGAAGAAGGGGCGCAGCAGGAGCTCTGATCCTCCAAAGGGACGCAACACTTGATGCGTTATTTCCCCAGAGGTTTCCTTCTGCGGAAGAAAGATTTCCACGTTCCTATTATGGAATTGTGGCAGATCTATACTTCCTTTTGAAAAGATACGAGATATATTTTACAAAAAAAGATAGAATTTGAAGATTTAATAAATATCTAGAATATTCTAGAGCGTTCCGACTCTGCATTTTAAAACAGTTTCTAGAAAATGAAGCGGTTTTCGACCCGAACTCCAAATGAACTCTAATGACTGTCAAAACGACCGTATTGGTGCGTAGATGATGAACAAGGGATAGAAAAAAGTGTTTGAGCTATCACTTGACGACAAACTTACGAATTGTCATAAATCATTTCGCGTACCAAACATGCGGCCCAATCATTACTGGGTGGTTGGCGGAAGGGGCGTGAATGCCCTGCAGTTGGAGCATGTATGTACCTCAGATTCTTTCTTTTCTGTCTTTTGTTTTGAAATGATCATAGGAATGACCCCTTATGTCATTACCTAGAGCTGATCATAGAAATGACCCCTTTGTTTCTTTGTTTTAGTGGGTTCCCTGACCTTGGGAGTACTACCCGAACGTTCCGGCTTTCGTGGCCGAGGTCTTGCGTCCTAGGAGCTCGAGTCGGTTGTTGATGAGGACGCCCATGGGACCTGTGTGGTACTTGGGCGAGCGTTTGACTTAGAAGTGCTCTCATGACACCTTCACTGTGACAACCCTCGCGAATGCGGAAATATAAAACATACAAGCATGTGAATTATATAGCGGAAATAGGTAGTTTTAAAAACTTTTATACATGCAAGTTAAATAAAACGAGGAGTGTCAAAATATTACAACTAAGTGCGGAAAATAACAAAGAGACGGAGTCTCTCCAAATGTTAACAAAGAACAAGTGTTTAGCAAATAAGCTAAAATCGTCTAGAGGTTAATCTTCCAGGGAAAACGCCCGCTAGCTCACACCCGAACCCCAAAATATCATATCCAAAAAGTCATCCAAGCAAGCAACCTGTTCATCCATGAAAAACATGAACGCCACAATCAGTGGGGAGTAACTCCGGGTTCTCCCAGCCATATCACATTAAACGTACATATAAGGAAATAAAAAAGTAAAATCATGCATATATAGATATCCATGTGAGTTACGATAAGAATAGATAGGCAATTCTATAGAAAATGATAAGATCATGTGGAAATCAAATCCGTAACCATCATGCTATTCAAAGACTCGGGGAAGACACTCTTAGGCAATCGAATACGCTCACTAGGGCTTACATCTCACCGTTAGCGGTATAAGATTGGTAAGATTGAGACTCGACAGACAAACCAGTCAAGTCATGCGATGATCACATCATATCCAACATATTACCATCCATTCACGAACCAAGACCTTGACGGTGTCAAGTCATGCAATGACCATGAATAAAATCATGAAATCACACATTCAAAGACAACGACACAACGACGACCTTTCTCACGGTAAATGAAACGCACTAGCATCGTGTACATGGCAAGTATGATTAACAGGCATCCACGGGATCAGCATTTCCCTGTAACGCATACACGATCACATTTCGTATATGTTCACTAATTTCCTCCGGTAGGACGACGATAATAATACGGTCCTAGTCTAAACCTGGCCAGACTCTCGGAATAACGTGTTCCGATTCGACATGCGATAAACGTTTCGCATCCACGACTCGGTCAATCATAGACGCCGAGTACCCCAAATTCGGTCGACATTCACGAAAGAGGCGGAAAAGAGCTCTAGCCACATAACAAGCGGTACGCTACATGCAAATAACACCACCTCGCAAGTATACAACATTTGACGGCCGGGTCGATCAAAGCATAGCGTTCAACTCCCAACAACGTCGTCGTATGCCCACTAACACATGCATTTAAGCAGTAGGATACCTCTCCGTTCCGACATTCCAGCCTTACGAACAGAAAGGTAGCCAAGGGAATGAGAATACAAAGCACAAGACAAAATAGTGCTCAAACCGACTCATTTGTAAAAACCGACTCAAAGTGGGAACATATCGAAAACCGTCACAAAACATGTGATACATGCGAAAGAGATATCAAATATCCAAAACATGAATATTATAAGACATTACGTAAAATTATACGATAAACCGATCATGCGAACTATTATAAATTACGAGTTTTAGAAGTTGAAGGAAAAATATACAGCCGTGTTCCAGGCCGGGCTGGAGACCGGCGGCCGGTGGGCCGGCTCAGAACACAGGCAAAAACCCAAAAACAGAGGAACGTAGTCTAGGCCGGTCAGTTGACCGGCGGCCGGTAGACCGGCACAGCGCACAACACCAAAAATCCAACTTCACTTACTGATGTATTCCAGGCCGGGGTGGAGGGAGGCGGCCGGTACCCCGGCTCGGAGCACAACACTAAAAATCACAAAAATCACAAGTTTGGAAACTATCAAAACAAGGGTCTACTTCAAACGGTCATAACAAGAGTTCTATATATGGGAATGCAGAAATTCCAAGTCGAGGTGATAGCTTATCCTCTTACGGTTCCAACGAGTGGTCACAAGCCCAAAACAAGCAAGTAACGAAGGAGTTATGATCATTCTACGAAAAAGGGTCGGTGCAGGAAATTCCCAGCCGGGCACTAGACCGGCTGCCGGTCCTTCGGCCAGGAATACCCTTCTACCCGAGAACCACCAACACCAATCCTATCATTTTCAATTCTCCTAATTCACTTCTAATAATTATCAACAATCAATATTCATCATCAACAATCATCAAATAACAACAATCATAAATCATAACATGATTCCTAAGCTTCTAATCATTTTCCAAATACGATTTCTAACATATAAAGCATGCAAAACACGTAAATGATACCGAGTAACCCTTCACCGTTACCTTTTCGCGTCTTTAAACGGTTACTAAGCTTTCCTAATCTCCACCTACATAATATTAGATAATAAAAGATGAATATCATTCACCTTGAGAAAGACGGATAATTGAAAAAGCGAGAAAGACGGTAATTTTATTACCAATACGGATAGAGGAAGATAAGAGGGGAAGATTAAGACGAACTTACGAGAATTCTATCGAGGAACGAAGGAGATACGTCGATTCTAAGATCAAAATCCAAGAGGGAAAAAGATGAGCTTTCTTAATGGAGAAGAAAGGGGTTGTGTGTGTGATTTGTGTTTAATGAAGAATTAGGTTAAGGAAATATGAGATGTGTGAGTTATGAAGGAAAAGTCAAAGACGATTTCCAAAGTCCAGAAAAGTCAAACTAGACTGAAGACGGCTTTTTCATGAAATCTCGTAGAAATTCCAAATACGAACTCGGAAATTCAAAATTCGACTCGGAACTTAAAAAGCTAATTTAAAACTTAAAATTACTGAGACGATTTCGTAAAATATTTCTACTAGAAAAATAGGGTACATTTGCGGGTGTTACAATCACCCCACCTTTTAAAAAGTTTCGTCCTCGAAACTTGAGAGTAGAAAACAAAAGTATCAAGGATAAGAATCAGTTTACAAAATTAATCCGAAAACTTTTATAAGGGAAAAAATATTTATGAAACGAAGTTCATCTAGAAAACGGTTTAAAGAAGAATTTTCATAAGTGTGAAACTTTACTTACGGATCTCAAGAATGCTCGTCGCGAACGAGAACTCTAATTATCCAAAATCAAATCAATGTCGAATTAGTGAAATCGGATTTCAAAACGACGTTAGTAAGTGCAGGACTAGTTATCAGACGTCTCCAATAACAAGTGCAAACATCCAACCAAACGCAAAAATCCAAATATAAAAGCAAAAGAAATCAACTTTCAACAAAAAGAGGGTACACAAACCATCTTTAGACTTCTTTGAAACATTAAATCAGAAATATAATATGAAAATTTGAAGGTTTTCTCAAAGATAAAATCAAATAACAAGACATTACACATACATAGAGCGACTCGAACATCAAGTTCACAAATCACGATAACAAAATATATACAAAACACGCAAACACAAAACAAATCGAATTCTTAGGAATAGGAAGAATCACGATGAAGTCGGCACGAAGATCTACAAGAACTCGATAGAACTAACTCTACTGATACTCTAATCCTCAAGAGGATGTAATTTACCCAAGTTACACCTCAACATTTTCAATCATTAGACTTCTACTGAAACATTCCATAATCACGAAACTTCGAGTAACAAATCCCAATTATTCGAATCCAATTAGAATCTACTAAGGTCCATCGGCACGGTAGACTCCACAACTAACAATCCACATGAAAGAGACTTACAATGAAATCCTTTAATCCAATTTACTTCAAACTCATTATCCTAAATTTACAAAGAACTTTCTCATCCTCGAAAGTCAAAACACAAACCACGCAACAAAACATAATCATCTAGGATCCAACTAGCCTCATCCAAAGTCTCACGACAAGGGAAAATTCACAATCCATTATCGGTTATAAGAATTCTTTAATAAACCAACATCCTTAATTCGATCATTACTACGCCTGAAACCTCAAATATAAATAGCCACATTAGCAAACTACGGAGGTTACTAATCCTCAAGATAATGGGTTCACCATTCTATCTCTATATTCCATAACAACTGAGCACTCACTATCCAAAGCTTGCTACGAATATTTCTCAATCTCAAACTATGATTCCTTAAGAATAAAAGAGAATTACTAACTCCAAACCACAAATGATCAATCACTTGGCAATCAGACAACCATTCAAATCATATCGTTCATCTAAAACTCAATATGAATCGATTTTCATTTACGACAAAACTCCTCAAACTTTGGGTACCGGGTCAATTTCCCTAAAGCAAAGTCTCTTTTAGAATCCACCAATTAGAGACATCAAATTCTCAAATGATATACCAAGCAACCGTTATAATACCCAACAACAACGAACTATTATCATGATCAACTAATTTCTCAAAATAATACTAGAATACCAAGCTCCAAATCTAAAACCACTAAGAGAGGATACATTATCACTATTAGGATTCATCCTAGAGTTTAAGTCCTATTTTCCATGATCAAAAGCAACATGAAATTTGCTAAATCCAAAGACACATATTCTAGCTAAAGAATCCCAAAATTCATTACACTTATTCTCTAAGCTTTAGAAACGGAGTATCCAATCCACTAGAGAAAAGATGAAGGAGCAACGAGATAGGAAACGATAAGGAATCTCAAGGAGAACACGAGAATAATTCAAGCACGAGATTACAAGAGAGGAGCGCTGAAAATAACGAGGTCAAGAAAGAGACAAAGCAGATAGTAGAGGTATGAATATATCCGAGTAAGAAATAAGATACGAGCATGCGATTTCTTAAAGATCAATCTTGACAAAAACATTCAAGAATGGAAATGGAAAGGAATGATGGCACGAGTAAGGGTTTAAGATTTAATCCACAAAGTTGTAAAGCAACTCATCCTAAACAAAAGTCTCTTACAAGGGACCATCGTACCACAATCATCAAAGTAAGGTACACCTAGATTTGATCAATCGACTACAACCCAAATCACCCATCCTTTCATATCACACGGATTCCCAATTGCAGAATTGTAACTCAAATATAATAACATTCCTTTAGCTCGAATATTCAACACAACCTCAAAGGTTTGTTTAGTTGAAGGACTAACAAATACTCTCTTATACTCGGTCATCTTCAAGTCTATAGCCCACGAGTTCATTATTATCAAAGTACAACATCGAGCCAAACATCATCATTAACATCCCAAGGTATTTTCATCATGGATCACATCATCAAATCTCTCTCATATCTATAATCTTCAAGTAATATGGTTCAACTTACAACGAAACCTTACTACTTCAAACGAGTCTCCGATACCATAAGATAAGATCATATCTTTAAATCCAAGAACTATAGCCAAATGCTTTTCCACCAAGCCTACACTTACAAACACACCATAGGAAACCACAAGACGTCACTTAGTCTCAAAAGCATTTTGCACCTCAAGATATCATTCTAAACTTCTTATTTACACCAACTAGACCTATCATAAGCATGGTCTTCAAAACAATAATAAACTTCTAAGTCCAAAAGACTAAATTACTAATGAGTTAAGAAGTCATAGCCAACTCATTCAACCTTACACCATCAAATACCATGAACTATCTACACATTAGTCATGGCAAGCATCAAGCATAAAAATCATCAAACTTATCTTACTACCTTTCCTTAGAGTTACAATCAATCATCAATATAGGGTGAATTAAGATCTACACCATTTTCCTCAAATCACAAAATCATTCTAACAAACACTAATACTCCACAAAGTCTAAAATTCTTCCAACCAAGTACAATATGCCACAAACAAAAGGGTATGGCATCCACAAAAATGTTACAAGAGGAAAGTAAGGATACCAATGGTAAAATGGAGGAACTATCAAGAGTAATTTCCAAGAGGCAAACAAGTTGGAAGAGAAAGAAGCACTAAGATAGAAGGAAGAGAGCATAAGACAATAAGGACGAGAGAATTCAAAGATGAGGAAGAAATACACTTCAATTAGGCTTGTCAATCTTCAATCTTCGGTAAAGGATACTTTTCTAGGTAACACATTGATCCACCTTAAGACGGTAGATACAAACAAACATAACATCACTCAACACAATCAACAAACAAGTTAGAACCTAACAAACATCAAGTACACCAAGACTACCAAGTAAAGTCCTTAATTTCTACCCATCTCTCATTTATTTTTTCAAGGTCAAGTAGTTTAAGTTTAGGGTTCACGTGTGTGCGTCGGGAGCGATAAAGCTCTGATACCAACTGTGACAACCCTCGCGAATGCGGAAAGATAAAACATACAAGCATGTGGAAATCATATAGCGGAAATATGATGTTTTTAAAAACTTTTATACATGCAAGGAAAGAATACGAGGAGTGTCATAGATTACAAACTAGAGTACGAATTATACCACACCAAGAGACGAAGTCTCTCCAAAAGGTTAACAAGTAAAAGTGATCTTACATAATAGATGGGGTATTTTCGAAGTAGATGGGGTAGTTTCGAAATAGATGGGGTATTTTCAAAATAGATGGGGTATTTTCAAAATAGATGGGGTATTTTCAAAATAGATGGGGTATTTTCAAAATAGATGGGGTATTTTCGAAAATAGAATTAGCAACTAGCTAAACAACGTCTAGAGGTGTTTCATCCAGGGACAACGCCCGCTAGCTCACACCCGAACCCATAATAGTCAAAGCAAAAAGCCATCCATGCGAGCAACCTGTTCATTCATGAAAAACATGAACGCCACAATCAGTGGGGAGTAACTCCGGGTTCTCCCAGCCATATCACCTTTAACGTACATATAAGGAAATACAAAAGTAGAGCATGCATATATAAATATACATGTGAGTTACGATAACAAAAGATAGGCAATCCAATATATAATGATAAGATCATATGGAAATCAAATCCGAAACCATCATGTTATTCAAAGACTCGGGAAAGACACCCTTAGGCAACTATATACTCACTAGGGCTTACATCTCACCGTTAGCGGCATATACTTGATAAGATTGAGACTCGACAAACAAACCATACCAAGTCATTCAATGATCAATCATATAATCATTCATCCAACCATACCAATATATTGACGACATCTCTCACGGTAAATGAAACGCACTAGCATCGTGTACAATAGCAAGACAAGCCAATGGAAGTCCACAGGATAAGACGTTTCCCTGAACCGTATACGATAAGACGTTTCGTATACTCATGACCCAGACAAACAAGTTCACGGGATAAGACGTTTCCCGGAATCATGTACGATAAGACGTTTCGTACACACAAGACTCTAATCCTCTCGGTAGGACGACGATAATAATACGGTCCTAGTCTAAACCTGGCCAGACTCTCGGAATAAGACATGTTCCGATTCGACATGTGGTAAGACGTTCCACATCCAAGACACGGACTTACAATAAATATGCCGAGTACCCCAAATTCGGTAGATCAATTCACGAAAGAGGCGGAAAGAGATCTATAGTCAAAAGTCAAGCTAGTACGCTACATGCAATAACACCACTCGCAAGTATACAACATTTGACGGTCGGGTCGACCAACGCATTGCGTTCGCCTCCTAACAACGTCGTCATATCCCCACTAAACATGCATACAAGCATCAAGGATACACCCCATCGCTCCGACATTCCAGTCTAACGAGTATAAGGTGTAGCCGGGAAATGAGAGTTCATAGCACAAAATCATTAGTGCTCAATTCATAACATATGTAAAACCGACTCAAAAGAGGGATATATCGAAAACCGTCACGAAACATGTGATACAAGCGAATAGAATATCATATATCCAAAAACATGAATCAATACATGATACCAAAGCATTAGACCAAGTTTAAGAAGCATAATAAATAAGAAACATAGATAACTCTCCAAAACAACAAGTTTGGAAACTAACTTAAACAAGGGTTCACTTCAAACTGTCATAACTAGAGTTCTATATATGGGAATGCAGAAATTCTAAGTCGAGGTGATAGCTTATCTTCTTACGGTTCCAACGAGTGGTCACAAGCCCAAAACAAACAAGTAACGAAGAAGATATGAGCATTCTACCAAAACGGGTCAGTGCTGTGAATTTGCACGGGTCACCCGAGAACAACCACACCATTTCTATCATTTCCAATTTTCATAATTTACTTCTATCAACTAACAACAATCAATATTCATCATCAACAATCATCAACTAACAACAATCATCATCAAAATCGTAATTTCTAAGCTTTCTAATTATATTCCAAAAACGAATTCTAACATGGAAATCATGTAAAACACGTAAATGATATCGAGTAACCCTTCACCGTTACCTTTACGCGTCTTTAATCGATTACTAAACCTTCCTAGTAGTCTCCACCTACAAATAGGTAATAAAAAGATGAATAAAATTCATCTTGAGAAAGACGGATAATTAAAAAAGCGAGAAAGACGGTAATTTTATTACCAATACGGATAGAGGAAGCTAAGAGGGGAAGAATAAGACGAACTTACGCGAATTTGAGCGAGTAACGAATGAGCTACGATGATTTTAAGATCGAAAAAGCTATGGAGGCTAGGTTTTTGGTTTCTTAAGGATGAAGAATTGTTGGTGTTTGTGTGAATGAAGAAATAGGTTTAAGGGAAATTAGAGTATAAGTAAGGAAAAGTCAACCAAAAAGTCAAACTCGCCTTAAGACGGCTTTTTCATGGAATCTCGCAGAAATTCCAAATACGAACTCGGAAATTCAAAATTCGACTCGGAACTTAAAATTATAAATTAAACTTAAAATTGCTGAAACGATTTCGTAAAATATTTCTATTAGAAAAATAGGGTACATTTCCGGGTGTTACAGGTCAGGTGAATCATGATAGTGAAGAAAGAGGGTGGAAAATACATTTCAAAATGACAAAGAGAGGTGACAACGAGGTCCTGCAATGAATCCGCATCATCGGGATCGATGACTTTATCGCATATGGACTGGAAGAAGAGACAGAATATGGTAATAGCATATCGTACCTTTTCAGGTAAAATGGAGCGAATAGCCACGGATAGTAATTGTTGCATCAAAGTGTGGCAATCATGTGACTTTAACCCGGTGAGTTTTAGATCTTGCATCGACACAAGGCTTTTGATGTTGGACGAATAACCATGTGGCACTTTAATTCCATTCAAGCATGCACAAAACTCGTTTTTCTCATTCCGTGAAAGGGTATAAGCTGCTGGCGGTAAAAATGTACCATTACCTCTCTTCTGTGGTGCCAACTCTAGCCTAATACCCATCATTTGCATATCTTCCCTAGCTGCGGCGTTATCCTTTGTTTTACTGGGAACATTCAGGAGGGTATTGATAATATTATCACATACATTTTTCTCAATGTGCATGAAATCGAGGCAATGCCTGACCTCCAGGTCAGGCCAATATGGAAGTTTATCAAAAAAATATGGATCTTTTCTTATACCCACGAGTAGACAATTTAGAGCCGTTCTTCTTCCCATATTTTATCTCTATATGCTTTACTTTCTGATAAACTTCATGCCCACTCAAAATTCTAGGAGGTTGACGAGGTTCTTGACGTCCATTAAATGCTTTCTGCTGCTTGCGATAACAATGGTCAGGATCCAAGCCCCTCCTATTTCCCAAATACACATACTTATGAGAACACTTCAAGTATTCAGACTCGATATCCTCCCCACACAATGGACATGCCTCTTTCCCATGCACCGTATGCCAGAAAGGTCGCCATAAGCCGGATAGTCGGTTATTGTACACAATAACATCGCTCTCAAATTGAAAGTTTCATTCCTATATGCATCAAATACTTCTATCCCACTATCCCACAAAATTCGCAAATCATCTAAAAGAGGTTCCAAATAGACATCTATATTATTTCAAGGTTGTTTAGGGCCGGAAATTAACAACGACAACATCAAGTACTTTCTTTTCATGCACACATATGGAGGTAAGTTGTATATTGCCAACACTACTGGCCAAGTACTATGTTGGGTACTCATGTTTCCATGTGGGTTCATTCCATCAGTGGACAGCGCTAGACGTAAGTTTCTAGGTTCAATGCCGAAATCGGGATACTTAGCGTAGAACGATTTCCATTGCATACCATCTGCCGGGTGTCTTAGCTTCCCATCATTTATTCTTCCAGTTTCATGCCAAGTTAACATTTTTGAATCATTGCTATTCGCAAACATCCTTATGAATCTTGGTATCACTGGAAAATACCATAAGACCTTAGCCGGGATCCCTTCCTTATCCTTATAACGCCACTCAAAACAAACCGGACAATTGGTTAAGTTTTGATATAATTTTCGATACAAAACGCAATCATTTGGACATGCATGTATTTTCTCATATTTCATACCCACCCCTCTAATTAGTTTTTTAGCCTCATATGTCTTAACGGGAAGAACATTACCATATGGAAGCATGTCGTTTATCAAGGCTAATAAACTAGTGAAACATGTGTCACTAACCCCATTTGCCCCCTTGATATTATACAACTTCACCACAGCCGCCATCTTTGTGTACTTACAACCAGGGTATAGAGGCGCTTCAGACTCACACAACTTCTTATACATGTTGTCAAGGTCATCCAAATTAATGTTTTCATCTTCAAAAGCATTTGATTCATCATCTTTTTCTTCATTATCTGTAGACCCAACATTCAACTCGTCTGCTTCCAACTCAACATACTCGGCAAACTCGGGATCATCAGTTATCCTTTTGTATACCTCAAGATCATCTTCTTCAAAGTTATTCTCTTCCTCTAATGATTCCCCATGAAAAATCCAACGGGTATAGGATCGACTAAAACTATACTTTTCTAGGTGAATTTTAACGTCCGGAATAGCCATATACCTAATATTACCACATCTTTCACAAGTGCATGGAATACTAGAAGAACCATTCAAATGGTTCGCAACGACTTCATAAAATTCAGCTAAACCATCCTTATAGTTTGGGTCACTCATATTCGCAGCATTCATCCAAGTTCGAGTCATTTATCTACATTCGTAGTATATATAGTAAGCCAAGTAATTCAGAAAATCAAACTAATTAAAACTAATTCAGAAAATGCAATGTATAAGGCAATTAATTCACAAATAAACGAAATTCAGGAAATCAATAAAGAAAAATTATTAGAATACCTGATTAATAAGAAATAGCAGACGGAGATGATGACAAAGAGACGATCAGGAAATCAATAAATTCTTAGTGTTTGTGGTTTTGTGATGCAGTATAATCGCTTTGTGTTTGTGTTTTTGTGTTGCAGTACAGTATTATTAGTGTTCTGTGTTTTTTTCATCTTTATTAAAAGTATTGACAACGGTTAATATTCATATTCACCGTTGTTATTAGATTACCTATTTACAACGTTTAACAAAGTTAAATCCGTTGTTACAACTAACAACAACGTCCAACAAAATCATATCCGTTGTTATTAATTTAAGCCAAATAATGCGCCAAATTAATAACACATTATAACAACGGGTTTTTCATACCCGGTGTTATTACTTTTCATTATATCGCGCTAAATTAATAACAACGGATATAGAATAAACTGTTGTTATTAGTAAATTTATTTACAACGGTTATTGTAGTTCACGCCGTTGTTAAAACTAATAACAACGTTCGAAAAACTAACACCGTTGTTATTAGGTTTAATAAAATTCCGCGGAAAAATAATTATCCATTCCACAACGGTTTTTCTTTATTTTCATGAGTATGCGTTGTTGATGGGGCGTTGTTATTGCCTGTATTTGTAGTAGTGCTACTACACATCACTACGGGTCAATCAAAGCTGTTAAACATGCTGCTAAGATGGTAAATAATTTGAACTTATTTAAGTATTTGAAGTTGATAATTTACTTTGTTAGTGTAATGTTAGTATAAAGTTAGTATTTGTAATTTGAAGTTAATGTTTGATTTGGTTTTATTAAAGGCGCAAGATAAGGGGGGTGTAGCCCCTAATGCAGTGGAGCTATTTCTTGATAGCCATATGAGAATGGTTGATGGTGAGGAGCAATGGAGTCATCCAACTGCCCGAGCTAGATATGTAAGTATTACTACATTCGAAATTTCATTTTTACATTTGTGTTAGGACTTCCGATAGACGCTTTTTTATTTTCTAAGGACGATAGATGAGTTATTTACAACTTTCTTTTTGACAATGTAGCAAAATTTTCAAAGGATGATAGCCGAGCTTACGGAGCAAGGACTTCCGATTGACGTTAACAAGGTTTGGTACGATTCGGTGGATGGATACAAGAAGGGCCAAGTCTTTGGTTTAGGGACCGCCGCCTCACTATATTACACTCCCCCGGCGTCATCATCGTCGACAGGTAAATCTTCCGCCTCCCAACAATATATCCCGGGTGTTCTAACTCAATCAATTCAAGCACGTGAGAGGGAAGTCGAAGAGTTTAGGAAGTATAGAGAGGAGATGCAACAAAGGGATGAACTTTACGTGAAAAATCAAGAAGAACTAAGGTAGCAAATCACGGCAAGTCAAGCCGCTACTATGCGTGAACGGGAAGAAACAAGGCGCCAAATTGAGGCCTTAGCCAAACTGCTTGAATCCCAAACCCTATACCGATGCAACAATAACATATTTTATTTACCGACTAACCCAAATAACGATAACCCCGGTGGAGGCGGAAGTGGTTTTCAAGTGTAAGGTACTTGGTTGTGTAAGACAGGGTTAATTGTAATGTAAACTTTAGTAGTTTGTTGTATAAGACATGGTTATGCTAGTTAATGTAAACTTTAGTAGTTTGTAATGTAAACTTTAGTAGTTGTAAGACTTGTAATGTAAACTTTAGTAGTTTCTAATTTGAAAGACGGTTTCTGGTTTCAAAAAATTGTGTACGAACGCATTTGTATATATTTTGAAAAATTTGCAGGAAATATAGCAAATGAGGGAAACTAAGAAGCAAAATCACCCAAATCGTTCACAATGAATACCGACCGACTCATACATTTTACCGACCGACTTAACAATTTACCGACCGAATACATACAAATACCGATTGATTGCCGTCTGAATAGTTCCTGATTATTTTTGGTCTAAAAATGACACCGACCGAAATGGTCCTAATACCGACCGACTGTCGGTCGGTAATCACCGACCGATTTGCTTGTTACCGACCGACTGGACATTTACATTGACCAAGTCAATGTGTTTTAGTACCGACGGATTTTCTCTCCACCGACTGATTGATCGGTCGGTATGTTTCCGACCGATTTGAAATCGGTCGGTATGTTTCCGACCGATTTGAAATCGGTCGGTAAGAAACATTTACCGACCACAATTACCGACCGATTTTATTCGGACGCCAAGGAAGGAAAAACGGTCGGTAAGAAGTATTACCGACCGATTTTCACTTTTAGCGACCGCTAAAAACGGTCGGTACTAGACCTGATTCTTGTAGTGCTAGATGACACGATCGGGTTAGTCCTCCATTCCTTACTCCTTACACCCTATTTCTCTTGGAAATTAAGTCACAAACGACACCACGCAAACCATAACTCCTTAGAAAAAGATGAGGTTTTCGTCCCGAATACAAAAGAACACATTCCTTGGTACGCCGAATATTACCAAAACCCGATTGGACGGGTTATTACCCTTTTTATCTCATTAGCCTTAGGGTTACATATGTATTTACTTTTTAATTTTTGTGGGAGAAATTATCCTACATTTACTAGCCATTATGACCCATATGCACCAATCTTCTCGAATAACGAAAGGCTACAAATTTTAATTTCTGACGCCGGAGTTATAGCCGTGGTTTATGGGATTTTCCGTGCTTGGACCGTCAAAGGCCTTGTTTGGTTGATATGTGTATATGGAGGTCCATTACTTGTAATGAATGGGTTCATTGTGGTGATCACATTGCTTCACCACACACACCTTTCATTACCTCATTACGAGTCATCGGAGTGGGATTGGCTAAGAGGCGCATTGGCGACTGTGGACCGAGATTATGATGTACTGAACAAGGTTTTTCATCACATTACCGATACTCATGTTACGCATCATTTGTTTTCTACGTTACCACATTATCATGCCGAGGAGACTACAAACGCGATTAAACCGATTTTAGGGAAGTATTACCAATTTGATGGGACTCCATGGTACAAGGCTTTGTGGAGGGAATACAAGGAATGTATTTATGTGACTAATGACGAGGTTGAGAGGAATAATGGTGTGTTTTGGTATACTAACAAGCTTTAATTGTCGAGTATGCACTCAACATCTTAGGTTCTATAATTTCAGTTCAGTTTTTATGTAGTATTTTTGGTTTTGGTTTTGATTTTATTCAGTTGTAGTGAGTTTTTAATTTGATTAAGGATTAATAAGTTTTAGCTTGGATGAGTTCCATTCTAATTGTACAATTAATGGATGCAATTTCATTGATAATAATGTTAAATAATGGGTGTTTTCAGTAAACTTGTAAACCACTAATCCATCACGTCAATTTTTAAGTCCAAAAATTGGAATTGTTTCAATCCAATCTTGGAAATTCGGGGAAATGTGTTTGGGCTCTATTATTGTTGAACAACAAGGCCATGCTATTGGGCTTTGACTAACACAAAAAAAAGGTATGAGAATGGAATTTGGATGGGTAATTAGTAATTACCCTTGAGTTGTTGTTTATGAGCTAGGTAGCACGAAAACGGACACGGACACGGATACGGACACGACACGGACACGTGATACGGCATCTCGTGAAATTTAGGACACGGGACACGGCATTTAAATTTAATAAAATATATATTTTATAGTTATAAATATAGTACGGTTTTATTTTTATTTTTATATTGATATTTGATATTAAATGTAAATAATTGAAGGTAAAATTTGACTTTAACTATAATTTATTCGCATTTCCCACCCAACTCATCTTCTAATCAATCTCTTTTAGTCTTTCAACCTCTCATTCCTAATTTATAGGTGTCCGTGTGTCCGACACGGTGTCCAACACGGGACGACTAGTTGGGAGGAGTGTCCGTGCTACCTAGTTTATGAGGTGTTTGGTTCAACAAAGGTTAGAGAATGAAATTTGGTTATTCTTTTTGTTTATTTTCTTTGAAAAACTTGGTGATTGGGGAATATGTGAAAGGGAATCAGCATCAACCCAGTAACTTCTCATTTTATCTTAACCACCAACCACTATCATAACATGCCAAGACAACCTCCCACAATCAACCATAAATGGTCGCCGCTATCGATGCTACTTCTTTGATTGCCAGCGTCCATTGTGACTTTCCAACCGTCTACCCCCGTCACAACTTTCCTCAAAGAAATCTAGGAGATCTGGTGTTTTGAGGGGTGAAATGGGATTTCGTTGGCGGGGGTACTTTTAAGGATTTTTGGGTCGTGGTAAAGGGGGTTTATTGAAAGTATCAAATGGTGGGGGTAGGGGTGGCTTCAGCTTAAATGAATTGAAATGGGTTGGAGTGATGTTAAGTGAGTTGGATTGATTGTTGAGATAAATAGAGCTGAAATTAGCTAAATTGAACTTAAGTTAGGTGAACGAGAGCTGAAACTAAGCGGTAAAGAATAGAGACGTACTGCGTATAAAGCATTAGGTCGCCAATAACGGTGGCTTGAGGTGTTCCCGACGTGATGCTGGTTGAAGGTGGTGGCGCGTCTTAGTTGTATTGGTGATGGTGACATGTTTTGGTGGCGGAATAGATCCCAATAGTGGTGGGTCGTGGGGTGCAACGGGGAGTCAGAGTGACCGACGGGTTACGTTAAGGTGGGTTACGTTAAGGTGGTGGTAACCAAGGCCGGTCCTGAACGTTTCAAGGCCCTAGGCAAAATACGAAAATTGGGCCCTTTTAAAAATTTAATTTCAATTAATTCATGTGTCATTGTGTAATACTTCCTCCCTTCAACTCAACTCTACCACTTTACTTTTTCACGTTTGACAACGCGTGTTTTACGCGATAAATATCGTTAGCTACGTATTTGCAAAAATTATAAAAGTTAGATATTTTTAATGTACTCGTTAAGACGAATCAAACAAGATCACACATGGTTATATTTTCACTTATTTATTGAGAGAAAATTACAATTAAATACCCACACATGAATAGTGTACAAAATGTAATATGATAGAGTGGAGTTGAAGGGAGGTAGTACATGATATTAAAAAAATCATAAAAAGTGCTATCTAAGCGGATTTTGACAACAATAATTCAGAAATAATTAGAAACTCAACAATTCCCTAAAAAACAAATAAAATTACGAATCACAATTGACAAACAAAGGCATTACACCCGGTTAACCGCAACATAAAAAATTATACAGCCGCAAGTCCGGAACATAAAAGCGTTAACAACCACAACACAAAAATACGATAAAACTAACACATAAAAACCGCAACAATCAAAAATCAATAATTAAATAAATAAAAATTTAGGAAGAAAATGAATTAGAACACCTCGAGTCCCTTATTTCTTGACTGACTGAGTCGACAAAAGTATTGATATTTAAAGAACTCTAGAAATTTTATTGATCCTTAAGGAACCCTAATAAGAATGAAAGCATTATCTTTAAAGAACCCTAAAAATTTTATAAGTATAATTGATTTTTATTTTTTGAGATTTGGAGAAAAACAAAGTTAATAATGGAAAAGGGAGAAGAATAAGAGTGAAATCTACCTACTGCAAAGTAACGTTTGATATTTCCTATTTTTTTTTTTTACATTGGGGCCCCTCTCAATATTGGGCCATTGTCATTTGGCCACCGTAACATGCCTTAGGGCCGGTCCTGATGGTAACTGGACGGTTACGCAAGAGTAGTGGTGGGTAGAGTAGGCGGTGGGCCGTGCCGTGCCGGCCCGCGCCCCGGCCCGTCGTGCCAGCCCCAAATTTTGGCCTGGTCCAGGCCCGGTCCGTCGGTCCATTGGGCCGTGCCGTGCCGCCTCGACCACCTCTTCCCGCTGTCGCAGCCCGACCATTGGCCCGGGAAAATCGGGCTCGTGCCGTGCCTGGCCTGTGGGCTCGGTCATGCCTGACCGGGCCGGCCCAATGTAATTTTTTTTTAAAGAAAAAAAAATTTTAAAAAAAAATTGATTTTTTAATAAATAAATAATGAATAATGAATAAGAAATATTAATAATGATTTAAAAATATATAATTTATTAGTTAAATAATTAATAATGTATAATCAACTAAATATTAATGTAATTAATTATAAATATTAACGTAATTAATGATAAATTCGAATGAGACCCCGTGTTTGGGTCGTGCCGCCGTGTCAGGCCCGCCGTGCCTATCTCGGGCCGTGCCTTGGCACTGGGATTTCTCTATTAGCCGCGCCGTGGCCCGCCTCCCTACCCGTTGTGCCGGACCCGTGCCGGCCCGAACTTTCACTCGGGCTCGTGCCGTGTTGGACCGGATTCGTGCCGGACCCGTGCCGCCCGTCGTGCATTTGGCCCGACTGCCAACTCTAGTGGTGGGTTAATTACTAACATTGGTAATAGTGGTGGCGTGGTGGCGTGGTGGGAAATGAGGAAAGGGAATCCCATTCCTTACAGGGATGGGGGGTAAGGAATTTGAGGGTAAGACATGGGTAAAGAAAATGATTAAATTTGGTAAATAACTACAAATAAAGGAAATCATTTACTTTGATTAATTTTTCCTTGCATGAATATCCTAATCAAACAACCCCTTAGTTTATACCTGTGCGAAGCTAAAAATATTGAGTTTGGGCTCGATTTGAAATCGAAACTCGAGTTTGAAAATGTGGACTAGACACAGATTGATTAGATTGAGCAGCCCGTCATAGTTCGTCACGGTCACAAGCTTGTGACCTCTCACTCTCTCACTTGCCCCTTTGTCTCATATCATAACCTTGTAACGGATTTTGTCCATTGCAAATTAGAATTCACGTAGATTGAGATAGTAATTAGAAACGGTTTTTCTAACGTGTGTCCTAAGGGCACAAGTTAATATGCTAAATAGGAAAGGATTTACAAGATAAACTCATCAAAAATGTAAGTATAAAGTTTTTGTTACCATAATTAATGAGATTATCTTGTAAATCCCTCCCTTAAGAAAAACGTTAGAAAAATCGCTCTTTTTGAAAAAAAAAAAAAAAAATCTTAAGGCTCAAGATATTAAAATATACTTTCCTGAATTAAATATTCTAAATTTATTTATGTAAATATTTCCTAATTCCTAATTCCTAATTTATAGAAGTATGACCGTTTATGACTACCAAAAATATTGAGTTTCCTAAATCACATCTAATACTTCCCTAATTTTACTCCGAATTTGAAACGGCGTAGCCGCCTCACTTCCTTATATATAAATATAACCCCCACGATTACCAAACACAACACCACTCTTCTAACTTCTTACGTTTCTTTTTGCTTTAATTCCCCAATCCAAACCCTAATTTCAATCATTACTTAGCTTCAATCTTCAAGTTTCCATGGCTACTGCTTTACAATCTCCAAATTACGCCGCCATTGAAGGAGAACTTGCTAATTCAAGCTTCCGTCAAAACCGAACTAAAATCTTCAAACGCCTGATGAAGAATCAGGATTCCGTATCGTGTTCGCATCATCGAACTTGGAACGATTTCTGCCTTCATTGCGGTAAGAAATTACGTGTTCATCAAGTTAATCCTACTCCGTATTTTAATAATAATAATAATCGTAATTGTAATCGTTCTTTTCTATCAAGTCATACTTGTATAGAGAAATCGATGAATTTGCGAAGTAGTAGTGATAAGAAGCTTTGTTTAGTTCTTGATTTGGATCATACGTTAGTTAATTCGACTCCGATTGATGATTTAAGCGTAGACGAGCAGTATTTAACGAGTTTAGACGATACTTATAAACGCGGTTTATTCCGCTTAGTTCGTATTGGCGTGTTAACGAAATTTAGACCGTTTGTGAGGACTTTTTTGAATGAAGCGAGTAAGATGTTTGAGTTGTGTATATATACGATGGGTGATCGTACTTACGCTCTTGAAATCGCGAAGCTACTTGATCCTGAGAATAGGTATTTTGATTCGAGGATTATTTCGAGAGATGATTGTGTAATGAAACATCGGAAAGGTTTAGATGTTGTGAAAAAGCCGGAAGATTCAGTTTTAGTTCTTGACGATACTGAGAGTGTTTGGCCGGAAAATAAGGAGAATCTTATACTGATGGATAGGTATATGTATTTCTCGTCTAGTTGTCGACAATTTGGGTGTAATGCTAAGTCATTGGCGGAGTTGAAGAGAGACGAGGACGAGATGGATGGAGCATTGTCAACGGTTTTGAATGTGCTTAAGCTAGTCCATAGCGACTATGTTGGATCTTCTGAGGGTAAAGATGTGAGGGAGATGTTGAAGAAAGTTCGAAAGAGGGTTCTTAGAGGGTGTAAAGTAGTGTTTAGTGGAGTGTTTCATAGGAATTTTCAAGCTAGTGAACATAAATTGTGGAAGATGGCTGAAGAATTAGGAGCGACTTGTTGTGCGGACATGGAATCGGATGTCACCCATGTTGTTTCAAACGACGGAGGAACTGTGAAATCGCGATGGGCAACACAAGAAGGGCGGTTCTTGGTTCATCCAAGATGGATTGAAGCTACTTACTATCTTTGGAGAAGACAAATTGAAGACAAGTTTAAGGTGTGTAACCAATTTACTACATACTCCTTAGGGATCTCAATTATTTCTTTACGTGTTTGTTTTAAGTATGATAGGTTTGATATAATTTTACAAAAACAAATATTTTTATTTATTTCAAACAAATTTGAAGCCATACATGATCTTTTGTTTCCCCTTTTGAATGATCTTTTGTTTCCCATGACATTGCTTGGGGATCGTCTAAGTCATGGTCTCTTTTATAAGAAAAAGAGAAGGCTATTTAGAAAAATTAATAATTTAAACCCATGATTTTTTTTGTTAGTTGTAGAGTGGAAGAAGAAAAAACCATTTCTCTATAGAGGTGTGGAGATTTTCAAACAATGATTAATTCCTTTTTTTTTCCACCATAAAAAATCCTTATCTTTTGTTTTCTTCACCCTTTGATTGAATAAATTCTTTAATTATTTTTTAATGGGTGTTTCATATTAACCTTGTCTAACAGATCGGGTCGTGTCAAATTTGTGTTTGTGTTGACCTACTTACATAAGTGTGTCATTGTGTTTCAATCCTTACCCCTTTTTTCATGTCTAGTGTGTGTCATACCTTGTTTTTTTTGTATGTCATTATTTGGAATTTTTTTTTTTTTTTTTTTTTGGTTCAAATGAGCGCACAATGTCGCGGGTGAGAATCGAACCCCCAACTTCAAGGTTGGAGTAAGAGTGCTCTTACCACTTGAGCTACCTCTTGTTCTCTCATTATTTGGAAATTAAAAGTACATTTTTGTGATGAAAGATTAAGAAATATAGGAATAATACAACAAATAAATCATTCTTTTGGGGGTCGTGTTGTAGAGCCTAACTTAAGCCTTACCCAATTAAATCTCGCGTCGACCCACTTATTTAAATGTTGTGCAAGCATCAACTTGATCTTGTTAATCTTTGTCGTGTATTTACTTTTTCTTGTTGCCCAACTCTTAATCCTCACTTAACCAACCTCTCGACATACCAGGTCACAACCAACAACCACCCAACCAATCACCACATCCATTTACCATTGGTAATTATAATTCTTTCTTGCCACCCAAAATTTGATCTCTCTTCACCCGCGCGCGATAAAGCTTCACCCTTGAGAAATGTTGGCCCAAACCGCGCTCGTTGCCTTCTTAGACGCTATTATACTTGTCGTTATTTCTTGCCACGCTTTAGACCTCTTTAATGGCCTCCATGGTTAGAGAAGTTCCAAGAAGGGTAAGTATGTTGAATATAATTTTAGTATTGTTCACCTTTTTATAATTCTTCCACCTTAATTACACTTAGGCCATGTTCTTTCTGGCTTAATTTCAGCTTGTTTTATTTCACCTCACTTCTATTCAGCTCACTTCTGCTTTAATCAGTTCTGTTTAGCTAATCTTTTCACAAAATTAAGTCTTATTTCAACTCCATTCACTTCAACTCAGCTATATTCAATTTAGTCCACTTCAGTTCACCTCCATTTAATTTAGTTCAGCTCGTTTCAGACAAAAAGAACTTGATCTTATTTATAATTTAAAGAGGAGTGTCCCAACCCCAATCCCAACCCCAACACAATGTTATGTACTTCTCTTTCATCGGTCTTTTTATGGCAAATGTTATTGTTCAACATTGTTATGTTGATTTGTAATTTTTATTTCATTGATTTAATTTGTTTTGTTTTTTTTCTTATTATTTAATTTTTGTCTTTTCTAATAGGTTGCTAATGGTAAACCAAACAATTTTACAAAGAAATTTTGGTATATCTTCGAAAAAGATAAACTAAATGGCACTAACTTCCTCGATTGGTTTCGGGCTTTGAGACTAGTTCTCAAGATAGATAGAAAAGAGTACGTCCTTGAGATGCCTCTTCCTAACAAGCCAAAAGCTAGTGCTCCCCTAGCTTCGCATGATGCCTTTAAAAGGCACATTAACGACTCTAATGAAATAACATGTATTATGTTATTAACGATGAACCTCGAGTTTCAAAAACAATTCCAGAATAAGCAAGCATACGAAATAATTAAGCAGCTAAAGAATGGAGAGAAATATTAATATAAGTTATAAGAACGATGCTTCATGTGTATGCAATGGAAATGGATATGGTTATTTTGGAAAGTTATGGTCATAATGAAGAAGATGGAGCTTTTCAAGTTTACGGATGGATTTATTCCTAACCCAAATGATCGATGTAGTTTGTGTAAGAGCACAAGTGCTATGTAAATAGTTTAATTCATGTATGTTTTGGGTACTCAAAGATGTTGATTTAGCCTTGCTTTTAGTTGGTATTGGGCAATGAAATTGACTATGTGTCTGGTTTACGCTGGATGTTCCCTGGATTCTTCTATGAGTTTCTTGGTTGGGAGTTTGGCTAAGTGGAGGAGCTCTTTATTACTTGTTATCAGTTTATTTGACTTCTTGGGGCCACGCTCCGCGTGTCACGAGATATGGGGCGTTGCTGGTCTTTGGACTGTGGAGATCGATCTACTAGGTGTAGGAGAACCTTCTCCGCCGGAAGCAAGCTTGTTCGGCTCGCATTCCAACATTTATTTTTACGCTCTAGTGGCGTAAGTGCAGCTGGTTCGTCTCGTTGGCCTATTGGAGTTTTTAGTACTGCTGACGACATGGATGAATTTGAGCAACCACATTCTACCTTGCGCGTCCAGCACACTTTTGTTACCAGACGCACCTATGGTCATGTAGTACTAGTTTATCTAGTTATAAGGTTTGTGTTTATGTTGATTAAACGTGGATGTAACTATGACTATATGGCTCATGCGCTTGCGTCTAGAGCCATGAAACTGTAAAACGATATCCTTTACTTCTGTAAAAAAAAAAAAAGATCTTGACATGTAATAAAGAGATTAATTTATTTTGTATGTGAACCTTTTTGCACTAGTCAATTAAGAGGCAGTTTGCTCTCTTTGGACTTTTCAAACTTACCCAAAAGTTTTTTACACTATGGCGGATCGACATTCAAAAATCTCCATGATAAACGACGTTCCAAATTGGGTTCTCGGCCCGATGTGGTTGATCATCCTTTAAGACCAGGTATTCTACAAGAAGTGCTCAAGTTTCTGGCTTCCAAACTGCTTCCTCGACGACGAATGTTTTTACACTTTGTGTTTTAGGCCCAGTGGGAGAAATTTAAAACCTGGGTCAGGAGCGGTTAACCACTGTGGATTGTCAGGGTGGTTATGCGGTGCAGACCACATATCAACACGAGTTATCTAGCGCATGTTGTCTTCATTCATGCGCATCTCGGAAACTTCCCCTGAAAGTTACCCATCATAAGACTAATGTCAACCCATCATGTTAAATGTCGATAAATTCCCTCAAGAGATCGTTTCGGCGTGACGGGAAAGCCCAGTGGGGGAGATTGCCTTCGGATGGGTCGGGACACAGCCCAAGCCAAAACTTCCCAGCGACATTCTCGCTTCCGCTTCGTCCATCACCGGCTCGCACCGGTACATCCCTCTAGGCGGAACGAGTATATACCAAATAAACAAAAGTACTTGGCCAAATAAAACAAGTATCCGACTATTCTACTACTCGGTATTACCTATAAGAAATATAATATTTACTTTAATAATAGATTTCAAAATCGTGTAATCAATGTTGTTTATGGGGATTTTAGTTTGGATCGATGGGGTGGATATGATCTAGGATCACAATATCTTACAAACTATAAATATTTATCAAAATATTGATAACAAACTCAATAATATAGATCTTACAAACTCACTAATAGAATCTAGGATCATAATTGGATGTCAAAATACTTATTTATTAATATTTATCCATTAGATATTGATAACTAATGATTTCTGTATGATATATGAACATGTTTATGAAACTTACACAAAATTTAAGTTTTACTCTTTAACTATATAGAAAATTATATTTTTATTATTATTATAAATCGAATCGTAGGGTCGTAAGATCGTGGGATCATATTACGAGCCTACCTCTTAGAAATTTCAATTGAATAGGATCTTAAGATACTACAATCGTGATTGAATCATAAGATTCAGGGGAGGTCAATCGTTTTTAGATCGTAATATTTTAGAATCGTGGGATCGAATTGGGATTCGGATAACAATGCGGGTAGTATTTTCCCACTATTAGAATAAGATATTAATTTAGAAATTACTTGTAGATATTATTTTAGCCATAGCTTTCTATATCGTGTCAAATATATCTTTAATATATATTTTAATTTGATTATAGTTTATTTATTATCCTTTGTAATTACTATATTTGCCTCATTTCTCATCAATAATACACCGCTAAAACAATTCATCCAATTTTATATTCTCTACATCATGTAAAAGTAATCATCATTGCCACAAAACGTCACACTTGTACTTTAAATTGTGGAGTTTGTAGATTATTTGACTTTTAAAGGTTGACTTTCATGTTGATAATGTTAATTAATCGCCAAAAAAATGTCAAAACATAATGAGGCCAACATATCACCACTTTTATTTTAAAAGAAAAATATTTGTCTTAAGTTTAAAATGAGTCAAATATACTAATTAACACAAATGTATATCTAGGTATATTTAGGGAATAACAAAATGTGTCTCATCCATAAAAATGGAATGTTATGTAGCCTATTTTAATTAATCTTAAAACAGTTATTTATATCCATTTTAAGAGACACTAATTAAGTATAACAATTGAATATATTGACAAATTTCACACACAATCCAAGAACTCCTTTGAGAGACCAATTAAGTAGAAAACGAAAATTCATGTTTCAGAAGACCACTTTTCAGCTGAAGTTTCAGACGAGCATATGTGACATTTTTATGGTAAAATGGAACCACAATGATACAACTACTATTACAGCTTCTGATAACTTGTTTTTCAATAGTGATCACATTTGACTATAAAATAGTTACAAAATATTGTCTTATTGTTTCATACCAAAATGATCTTTCTGAAACAAAACTATCTGGTATTTTGGTATAACAATTGAATATATGGACAACATAAACGAGGTCAATCCAAGAACTCTTCGAGAGCCAATGGAACCATCCTTTAATTTCACTATACTTCTTAGTTTCCCGAATTTAGTCCCATTTAACTTCCATGTAAAGAAATATACAAGGAGTACTCCTTCATACTATAATGATCATCCAATTCCAATAAAATATTATTCACATATATTAGAGAAATCGGAAAATTATTATAGTATGAGAACCGAGACTATATAACTAGAGTAATGAAATTGTGCACTACCACCTTGTAGGCTGCTTAAATGGACCTAAAATGTTTCTTAAAAGCAACTGAAATTATAAACAAGACGTCTTAACTCTTGAGACAAAGCATGAATTATAGTGCATTTACAATGTAATTGTAATGCTCATCAATTTCTTCTCTTATTTATAACATATATAGAACAAAAATAATGAAGTACCTATAATTCAATAGCATGTGTAATCATTCCAAATATGGTTAATACATGTGAAAATGAACTATTAATAAATAGAGTCAAGGCATACCTTTCTCAAATATATGTTCATCTTTTCAAATAATCCAACTTATATTCACAATTTGTCAATCATAAATCAAGGAATTCTAACTAAAATCAAATAATTGATCATAATTTGTTAAACCTCATCCACACCATTATACATTTTCTTTCCACCCAAAGAAATAAAATAATCAAAATCCTATTAATTAATCAATCATTAATCAACAATTAGCAACCTCCTAAATTTCTCTCAACAATCAAACCACTCACTTTTCCAAAGAAAAGTATAACAAAAAAACCCATCTATCAATTCTCCACCAATGCTTAAAAATGTACCAAATAAATCAAACAAATCACTTGAAAAAAAAATTGTTAAAAGTCAATCATACCCTACTAACAAAAACCCCAAATTTTTTTGTTTTTTTTTTCTTTAATATTTCTCCAATGAATTGTAGTAATTAGACGATCCATCAGCTGCAGGAAGGATATTAAACATACTATTTATTATGTCTATATGATCAAATTCCGGAAATCCTGATAAATACCCTCCTGTTGAAGTGTTGTTAGTATGATCCATGGTTGGCATTCTCCAAAACTCCGGATTATCGATTTGATTAGGATAATTATGTTCATCAAATGAAGACGATGGCGAAGAAGATGAACCCGTTGTAGTAGAAGTAGTAGGGCACATCATAACTTCTAGCTTTGTGTTTACCATAGACTTGTCACACCCAATATTATTACTAGCCTTGTTCATTACGTTATCGGACTCATATAATGAGTTTCGATTTATTTTCTTAGATTTAGCTTTACCCCTTTGGCCTCGGGTTACACCGGGTTGTGGCATTCCGGTGAGACTTTGGACAAGACCCCGGAAATTAGCCACGTCGGTGTTGATGATCTCGGGTGCATGTATGTGAATTATTCGAATTTTTGGTTGAGTTTTTGTTATATTATGGGAGTTTCTATTGAGCCCTAGGGTTTGTGGTTGTGTTCTTGTATTTATCATACTATTTTGTTTATAAGTCATGATGAATTAGAGAGTATAAATGTTTTTAAGAAAAGGGTTTTATAAGATTTTTGTTTCTTGTTTGTTTTTTTTGTTTGTTGAGAAAGATTAGGATGAGATTTATATATTTATATAGGTAGGTGAAAGAAATAATAATTATGGAATTTTAATTGATCTTTGGAGAGGATGAAGGTTTAGAAATGTTTGTGGCAACCCAACTATAGATAATTTAATTGGTTTAATTAAATCCAAGTATAATTTTTTTAGTAATTGTATAATGAAAGTTGAGTTTTAGAAGATATTATAATAATACGACAAATGTATTAGACGTGTAATTATAGTCCATTTTGTGGTCCTATAAAACTATGATATATGACAAAAGCATATATAGTTGTTAAGTTGTAATAGTTACAATTACCAAAGTTGATTTTTGTATTAGTCCACTTTAGAGGCAAACTAAAATAACATGATTAAATGAAAATGGCCCTTGTTGAAGGACACCATTATATTATTTAAAGTAATTTATACTTATTATATTATTAAATGAAAAAGAAAGGTATTTGGAGAATGTTATCTATAATGAAGGCATTCAAGTTGTGTGTTTGTTGAAAGCTATTGTTAACGTTTTGATTGGGTTGAATATAATTTGTACTAAAATATCTCGGTAAATTAGATCGCGTTTCGGCATGATAAGATTGTATAATAATACGTTTTTAATTTCATAAAAAAAAAATTATTATTAAATTTATTTTAAGAAGTTTGTTTTCATTCATTTTATGAAGTACTCAATTTCCTTCTATTCAATACATTAGGATAAAAATCATCCTAACAAAAGAATAAAAACTTACTGAATATACAAAATGGAGTAATATATGATTAGAGTCAATCATTTGACGTTTTGATTGGGTTGAATACAATCAATTAAATCATCTCGAAAAATTAAATTTTGTTTCGGCATAGTAAGTTTGTATAATACGTTTTCAATTTCAAAAACTTGAATTATTATAAGAAGTTTATTTGCTTATTTACTATCGCAAACTCTAAAATAGATATTTTTGTCATTTTAAAATTTATGAAGTATTTCCTTCTGTTTAATAGAAGTTGATTAAAATATTCATAACAAAAGAATAGCTAACAACCATCGTTGGCTCCACAAAAGTCCGACGACCTTTATCACCTCAATTTAAGTTGCAACGAATCAAAACACACCGTCCAACTGAACCTAAACCAAATCAAATATGCAACCCTAAATAGTAAGGAATTTTGTTGATAATAATCATGAAAAAACTATAAACTTGAAAAATTCTAACATAACGTGTATATAGAATTCGAACCCAACATCATATAATAAACGTCATCATTTGTTATTCAACGAGTGTGTGTGTAGTTGGAGGGAAACTTAATGTCATGGTCACCTTAATCTACGAACGACAGCCGTACGCATCCGCGTTATTATAAAAGTATTATTTTATTAACACTTTCATTATTAAACTATTAAACTATTAATTAGCAAGTAAGGTATATACGATAATATGATCCTTGTCAAGTTGTTGAATATGTTGAATTGTTGGATCATTATTACATACCTTTTTTGTCCCATGCATCGTGGAATCCATTTTGTTTTTAGACTCACCTACATAACGGACTTAACCGTTACCAACTAACTAGCCTGGTACTCCTTCCGTCCTGGTGAATTTTTATTCATTTATTTTGGTATAAAGACCGAGAAAAGAGTGAGGGACTATTTATTTGTAGTCCACTTACTGAATGACAGGTGGATAATAGTCCAATTGGGTGATCAAATTATTCATTAGAAAACTTTCCTTATATAGAAATGATAACAATTCACTGAGACACCCTAAAAAGGAATAACACAACAATTGACCGGGATGAAGAGAGTATTATATATTACTTCCTATGTCTCGGTTATTTATTTGTTATGCTTAGTGGATGACAAGTGGGGAGTATTAATGCACTAGTGATAGAAAGGTAATAAATAAATAGATGAGACACCTTAAATTGAAAAGGGTAAGTTAATTACCGGGAAGGAGGGAGGAATGCACTAATGATATTCCGATTAGTTGAGAACAAAAAAAATGTTCTCGATAAAAGAAGAAGACTCTTTGAATTTTGATCGATTTATAAATTAAGCGAAGAATGGTGATTAATTAAGCCTTATCAATAGATTTTACATTGAGATTATGACGAGTTGATCTGAGTCACATTGAACAGTATTTGTCAAGTAATGTTATCTTTGTGTTAGATCGAGCTTGTTCTAGATCAGTATACAACATGAGTTGAATTTTGTTCCTCTCTTATCAACCTTTAACCCTTTATGATATAGAAATGGTTTAGGTCATAAGTCGTGTTATGATTCCACCTTTATAATTTTGTAGGCACGTACATCCATAAGAAGATCGTAAGGAGATCTTACCAACAGTAAAAACCTACAAACTAAAAATCATACTATTTGAATTGAAATTCTGACTAACAATTCTCACAATAAAAGTTTCATCTATATCGGATTCTACAAGATGAGACGAAGATGGATTATGAAAGAAAAGGTCATGTTAATAGTGGTGTGTAATCAACCCAATTATTAGCTCCAATTATCCTCAAATAAGGCCACAAATTGACCATTTTCTCTTCAATTGACCCCCTTTTCATCCAACATATATATATGTCCGATTATGATTGGTTGCAAGAAAGAAAAAATTTGTATAAAGGTAGGAAATAATTGAGTTGGTGATCTAGGTGAGAATGAAAGTGAGTGAAGATTATAAAAGTATGTTAAAAATATAAATTGTTGTTTTAGTTGGACCACTGTCGTCTGACAAATAAAAAGGAATTTTGAGACTACTCTATAGTATTATGTGACCACATATACTTTTCTAATGTTACAGTTTGTGGTATTTTTTTTCTAAAATTGGGTAATATTTTTCCCATCCAACGGAAAAGGATCGTCTTAAGGGTGAACTAACTCTTAATCTATATTGTGTGTACCCAACTTCCTATATCATGGCTCCACCATTAAAGAGTATCTTTGCTTTTGATTGACTTGAAGTGTATGTGTCTCCCATGTATCAGCATCCGGCATTTGAGGAGCACGACAATCTCTTTATTGGGGACTTCCATAAATGCATAGCTGGATTATGATGTCCTTCTACTTGCCGTCTAACGTGCACAATTACTCCTATGAGTCCTATCCTTCAATGCCAAAAAGAATACATAAACATAAAAAAAGCATACAAAAAAAAGAAAATGATACGGATTTGAGTAATCCATAAGTACAATTTGATCATAATACCCGAAAATAGTTAGATGTAGTTTCAGATGAAATTAATTAATGCATTTTATATTTAAATCCCCTTTCAAATTTACTACGATTGATCTGTTATTGTCTTGTGGTTAATTATAGTTGACCATTTACTTATAATGAAGTTAAGTAATTAGTGCATGGAAGTGCTAGCAAAAATGAACATAAAACAAGTGGAAGTGTACAATAAAATTTTATCCTTTGTATTGCTAGATCAGTAGGTCTCCCTTGTGACGGGTCAGACCTTGCGACGGGTTTTTCCTCTAACAAAATGAGTAGAGGGAACATGTGGGGCACCCCCATGTGCTTTCCCTTTTCCCTTAAATGGGTCATTTGTGAGGGGAAGTGGTACCCGTCGCAAGCTTGTGACGGATACTGCCCGTCACAAACAAGAATTTGTGTTGCTAGATGGGCAATCAACGATTTAAACCAACCAAATAAGGAAGCAAACAAAATAGTCTTTTTTTTTCTTTTTTTTTTACAACGGTAAAACTGGCTAGGTTACTACATGTACATGGCTTGTCTAGCTAAGCCATGTGCAACCTTATTTAGTGACCGAGGAATAAAACTAAAGCTTAGACAATGAAATGAAAGACCGATGTGTCGAATATATTTTAAGACTCCATGTGCTTCATGATGATCTTCCTCCCTCGTACTTGAATATTTGATAAAAGAACTGTAGGCAATCAGTTAAGATATGGACGTGGAAAAAGTTTTAATACCAATAGCTTCAGCCTGTAATGCTCCTGAATTCCAGATTTTCATATAGTTTGTCGAAATAATAGTCCCATATTAACAATAGGATACCCATCCAATAGACGAATTTAGGCTTGAAAATCAGCTAGCGTCTACCTTGATTCTAATAGCATTACAAGTTGAGTTTGAAGATATATAGAAAATTGGAAAGCAGACCCTTATTCTTTTTTTCGTGATATCTTCGGAAATAGTATAATCCTTAGAAGCAATCATGGCGATGTTTTGTGCCTCAATAACGGATCTAGTATCCTTCTCGATAATGCTCAAAACTGCAATGCGAGAAGGCGGAATATTCCTGAAAATACATACGGTTATTTCTTACTTGCCATATACTTCTGATTATAGCAGTGAATGAGATAAGGAGATCGTTTCCATTTTCCTTCTTGTTCAGAAAGGAAATCCAATTAATGATCAAATGAGCCATGGTGATGTGATTATCATGAGCAGTTCGTATGCCCAATGAAGAATAACTCCATTTTCTACTACTAAACGGACAATCTCTAAAGAGATGCTCCAAACTTTCAATCACGTTCTCACTATGAAATTATCCGCCATAGGAAGATCTTCGAGCTTTGAGGATCGGAGCTGGCATTCTCCATAGCTTCAGTTTACAGAAGAAGAAAAACTCCGACTCTCGTCATGTCCTTAGCACTACTAATATGTTCCTGAAATATATCAAGAGCAATTCCATATCCACTTTCAAAACAGTCTGCAAACACAAATATATTAACAAGGCAATGAGATACAAAGATATGCATGGTAAAACCCTATGTGATCGAGGAAACCTTCACGAAACTGTAAGTCGGTGCAGCGGTGCTAAGCTCTTCCACTAGTTTATCAAGAGTTGGTCTCATTGAAAACGACGGGGGATATCTGTCTTCAATGAAGACGGGTCGAGTCCCCTTCACAAGGAGGCTAGTAAGAGGACCAGTGGGGAGCTAAATGGATCCCCACTTACCTTCCCATTTCTCTCGTTGTAATTTGTAAAAGGGAATCCGACCCATTTTTATTGAAGACGGATGTAACCCGCTCCCTCATGTGGGGTGGTCCCAGGTTTTTACTTCTTGAAGACCATTTCATATGAGACAAATTATCAAACTAAAAAATTAATGTATTTTACATTCATCTTTTAATTAGTTTTTCCGCGTACATTTAATTTGCTTGGCAGATTGGATTTGGCCGTGGTACTCTGATTTAGTGAAAAGATGTACGGATGTATTGACGATGAGCTTAACATTGACCAAGTTACTTCAACCAAAGACTAAGTAGATTTGTATACGAATCACACAACATGCCTACACACTTGAGCTACAAGGAAAATGTAAGAAAAACGGCATGATTCTTGCCTTTTTTTATATGTTCTTGAGTCGAGAACTTATCTATTTTCATTTTAGATTGAGTATTATTTAATAGTTATTATACTCTTTGTTTCAATAAATAGTTTGCGTTTACATTATTTTGTGAGGGAAAATAAGTAAGTGTAGTCTATTGACTAGGACGGAGGGAGTAATTATTTAATTTCATTTTTGATAATTTTTTGTGGGCTTGTATGATTTTCTTGTTAAATGGTATCTATATTATAATAGAATATAATTATAATATATGGGCCTCAACCATCACCTTAAGGTTTTGGATGAGATGGGTCATCTATCAGGATATCAGAGTCCAAAATCTTCAAGTGGAGCCCCCAAAATCTCACAAACTCATCAAGTGGAAAACCCGGCACATGGTATGTAGCATGTGCACTAACCAACCACTCTTCAAGCCCAACGGGCATTCGAGTGAGGGGGCATAATAGAATATAATTATAATATATGTGCCTCATCCTAAAACGACCAACTAAATTAGGATCAAGATGAGTCCGATTCATAACTCAAATAAATTAGAAAAACATTAAAATTTAAGCAAACAAAAGAATATTGATGAAGAAAATTTAATATGATAATAGTTTAATAAAATATTTTAATTCTAATGATTGTTCGATCTTTCATGCACAAAAAATTTAAATAATGGTTGCACAACAAAATATAGAATACTCCAAAAAGTATGACGTCTTAGGTAGGAAAAACAAACGGCCTCACAAAATTATACACGTTAGAGTGCAAACCCATCCATGTCTCAAATCGGCAGAGTAAAGGTTAATGAAAATCTTTATAAATATCTCCAAAATATAATAGAACGAGGCATTTTGGTAAGGAGTTCATGAGTAAATTTATGAGAGTTTGGCCAAAAGCGGATAATATCGCACTCTTATAAACCGTGGAGCGATATCGGTGTAGAAGAGGGCCAACAAGAGGTACAAACGCTTCCGCATGACAAGTGGTATTACAGCCCAACGTTCGACTTCGGCTTGGCACAGAAGAAGCATCGGGCCCAAGACTTGAAGGTTCAACGCTTCCACACAACAATACAAGTATACTTCGTATTAGAGCAAAAATGAGCCTTATTTTCATGATTTACACGATCCTACTATCGTTCTCTCACTGTCATATACCCTCATATACAATTATACTCCTACTACGAAAGTGATCTTACGACAATCCAAATCGTTTTCCTCATTTTAGATCGTAGGATCGTACAATAATCCTAACCATTATATACTGAGTATAACGTATAAACTTATATGAATACAGATGAATGAATCCATTCAAAGGCTTAGGAGTTGAAATTTGCAAACCGTTACACAAAGTGTTGAGTGCGATGTCTACCAATTTAAGTTTAAAAATTTGTCATTTTCTCGCAAAGTCAAAGTCTTTTTAATTGTACTTTAAAATGTCTTTAAACAGTAATTTGAATATTTTAATATGTGCATTGCTTTGCAATCAACATCCTACCAGCTCAGATTATTATCCACCAAAAGAAATATTTGACTTTTAATTAATTCCATAGATTTTTGTTTCGCAAGTAATAATGCATTTGACTACGGTTTCACATTAAAATTAAAATTTTTAGAATAAGACGGTCTCCACCATGAGACGGGCCTTTTCTAGAAAAAAACTTATTCCTATATTGATGTGAGTAAAAGAGTACTTTTTATAAAAGTGGATCATCTCACACAATATTTACTGTTAATTTTATTTTCTATAAAACATTGTTTTGAGAAAGTGACTAAAAATGTATTTCTTTGGTTGAAATTTAACTTACACTTTTCAAGCTTACAATTAGAATTTTCATTGTTCTCTGTCATGTGCTATAGTTTACATTTACTTTATTTTAATTTTTAAATATTTATATATGAAACATTGTTGTATTTGAGTCAATTAGGCTTAATAATCTCAGTCTGAATTTCTTCATGTATTTGCGATTGCGTGTTTGCAACTTTATTTTGTTATTTGAAGTGCTCGATCAATGACAAGACTACGAGAGCATAATATACTTTTGTATATCCAAAGGGTAAAATCGCTCTTTTAAATTACCATTTTACTTGAGGCTGGCAAAAATAAAGTGTTGAAGTGAAGTCATAGGGGAGAAATAGTTTCAAAGAGACCTGAAATAGTTTTATAATTAACCCTACTTTAAAAAAAATATCAAAATAAATGACCATGCACCAATGAGACACGAACACAAAAACAAATTCCCAACAAGGCACTGAAATTATTCAAAAAAAAAAACGAAAAGCATAAAGACTTTAACATTAGCTACCCTAATAATAATAACACAAATTCTTATTGTAGACCGGCATATTCGTCTACAACTGTATACAGATATACCTGTCTACAATGAGACTTGTTGTATTAATAATGCATAAGGACAATGATAGTGTGTTATCGCAATACTAAATTTTAGTATCACCCTCTCACTTACACATTAAGGATCTCTATATTGGAAAATGAGATAGCAATACTAAGCAACATCAAATTAAAGTATTTTCATGGCACAATAATAAAGCGATCAATTGATCAAATTATTGGTGCAACAAGAAATTGAAAAAAAACAAATAAACATTTGATGGTATCTTTGTATACAGAATCACGACACCGTGACATGATGGTAACGAGACTCAGTATACCCAATAATAATTATAACTCAAAGTTTATTCTTGTACCAAAGCACACCATTACTCTTCCCTTCATCATCCGGAGCAACATAAACACACTCTTTAGTTTCCCTCCACATAGATTTAAACACCGACGTTCCGTCGAAACAATAATACTTGCCTAAAACCGCCTTAATTGCATTAGTAGCCTCCATGGCATGATAATGTGGCATTGTAGAGAATAAATGATGAGCCACATGAGTGTCCGTAATATTATGGAATACCTTGTTCAACACCCCGTAATCTCGGTCTACCGTGGCCAATGCCCCTCGTAACCAATCCCACTCGGTCGAGTCGTAATGAGGAAGCGACACGTGTGTATGTTGTAAAAACGTGATTAATACAAGAAATCCATTTACTATTAGTAATGGAAACCCGTAGATGCGTAACACACAAATTAGCCCACGGGCCATGGCAAGGCGAAAAAGCCCGTAAAATACGGTTAGGACACCAATGTCGGATATGAAGATTTGGAGACGTTCTCGGGTTGAGTAAATTGGGCTGTATGGGTCGTAGTGGCATGCGAACCGGTCGTATTTTCGGCCGGACACGTTGAAGAGAAGGTAGAGTGGCCAACCAAGGGTTAAGGTGACGAACAGGGTCAGAAACCTGTTAATGTATGCAAAAACATCATATTCAATTTTAAATCTATTGGGAATAGTAGTAGACTAAGAGTTGGAGTAAAAATACGTGAATTCTTTATGTAAATTCAATCAATCAATGAAGAATGTGAATTATGCAATTGGAAACAAATTCTCATTAGACGGCATAGTAATATAAATATATGTACACCATGCAAGAGTAATTAACACTCGTTTATCTATGACTCACTATGAGTATTAAATAACTTACACTAATCAATATGAGCATGATTTTATTGAAATTTGAATCCATTTAGAACAAAAAAAAAATGACTTATCTCCCGAGTTAAGTATCTCTCACTTGGCCGGTTAGATAAGTATTTGGGTAGATACGAGTCCATATGACAAATCTATAAAGAATCACAAATGACTTCTCTTTTTCTACCCTTGTAGATAATATTTGACGCATCAAATATAACCGTCACAAATGAGAATTTTTGATTTAATATACTTATGTATAGGATTTAAAAAGACTTTTTTTCCATAAGAGTTATAAGAGCCATTTCGATACATATGGGATTAGACTTTTGTAGCTCTGTCACAAGCACCACATCATATGACTAAACTAATTGATATCTGTATTTTTTTTTACTGAGAATCAAAATAGTAATAATACATCTTAATGACCTTTTTGCCCCTAGACTCAAATAAAACAACTATTATCCCAGAAGGCTATATAACTTATTTTCTCCCACGGTTTTTCTTAATGCTAATTAAGTGGAAAGTTTGACAATAAACACAAATTTTTGTTTAAGACGGGCATGACCGGTTTTAGGGTTTGGACTACTCAAATATAACCATGTGAGATGCATAGGACAAAGGCAAAATGCATTGGAAAGGGTAAAAGGTTTGTCCTATATAGATATGTTGGGTTATATTTAATCCGTCTTAAGACATATAGTGTCATTTTAAGCAAGACTGGCTGGACAATAAATATAATTTTAAAAAGTGCTTTATCAGTACAATTTTCCATGGTATATATCATCAAAAAAAAATTATTTAAACCTTATTAACATGTGTCCATAGAGCATATTTTTAAAAACCGTTTCATCTATATATAATACTTATAAATATCGTATGACTTATTATTAATTAAATAAATTTGAAATGTTAAAAAATCAAAGTAACATACCTTCCTGGTGGATTACTAAGGTACTTGAAGAACCACTGGATTTCATCCTTAGTTTTCGGGACGAAAACCTCGTCCTTCTCGATCGAACCGGTGTTGGAGTGGTGGCGACGGTGACTATACTTCCAAGAAAAATAAGGAACCAAGAGTAAAGAATGGAGGACCAAACCAACCAAGTCATCAAGCCATTGATAGTCACTAAAGGCATGGTGCCCACATTCATGGGCTATGACCCAAACACCAGTTAAGACACAGCCTTGTAGAAATCCATAAATGGGCCAGGCCCAATAACATATGGGCTTTGGTAAATGAGTTATGTAGTTGGTTGCTAGGTAGTATAGAAAATATGCAAGGGTAAAATCGTAAATTACGTACGAAAATGAACGTAAAATGGACCGTTTGAAACAATGTGGTGGGATTGATTTCTTTATGTCACCTAGGGTAAATGGGGGTTTTTCTGTAGGTACTCTTTCCCTTGAAACCATTATTCCTGCAAAAAAATAATAATAATAAAGTTAGATTGTTAACGATGTAGAAAGTATAAACGGGTTTACAATAGTTTATATGTTTATATGTCTCGTACATAAGCTAATATAAAAACTTTAATGCTCATCATTTCCTACATATATATATATAAGCTGGCTTATAGTGTAAAAAAGTATTTTATATAGACTAATAGAATAAAGAACTATCTCACACTATAAGACGTGTCTTATTTTATATAAAGTAATAATATACGGAGTATGTTAAAACCTTGTAGGCGGGTATTGAGGGAAACTAACAATAAAGAAGGGATTATGTTAAGAGATTACTTCTAATGTGAGATTTGGTCCTTTTATATAGGCATTAGGCAAACGTTAATTTTGATGAACAATGAATAATTGAGGTGCATTAAAAATTTAAAAAAACTTTGAATAATTGACCATTTTTGTTTGACAAAAATCAAGGCTGATTCCAAAATTTCACGCATGAAATAATGTGTTTCCCAAGGACTAATCCACGGTATGTACACAACAATTTTTAACCCTAAAATTAAGTAAATTAAGGATGAATAAATAAATAAATATAGGGTATTAAAAAAAACTATGTGAAAATTAGTGTATTAATAGTTAGTGATTTGACTTTTATACACGTACTATGTTCGAAACTTAAGGGTTATGCTAGGAGTTCGAACATCAGACCTTGCACCGAGAGGACACCTACACTATTGGTTTATTGTCATCTAGGCTATCTTCCATTCAATGTCAATTTAACTATTGTTATTGTATTTATTTATAGTGCTACCCGGGCCATGGCACATTGAGCCTGTGCTACTTGTACCATTTCTTAAGTAAGTAACTGGTTTCATGTTAAGAAAAAGATAGAAGAGGGCCGGGGAATTATAGTACGTATGAAACTTTTCATGTTGAGAGAAATTAAGAACTTTCATAATTAATGTATGTGTTGTCGTGTTGATGTGTTAATGAAAAAGTTTCATATGGAATTTTAAACATTGCTATTGCACTACTACCCGCATTAAAGCACTCTTTTTTTGTTACGTTGCTTTTACAAAATATTAGTTCTTAAAATGTTATATAGGGTCCCATCTTTAGATGTCATACATGGGCCTCTAAATTTCCAAGACAACTTCATGAGAATTAGTATTTTAGTAAAGTGTTTTGATTAGTTCATTAGCATTTTGTTGCAGACAAAAATGTTATCACGTTCAACTCGACTACAACTATTCTCAGTCAATAATAGTATGTTGTTATTTTTGGTACTTACTCGAACACAAAATCTCAAAGAAAACTACTGCGTATATATTTGCATTTATTACTCTATCCGTTCAGGCCATAAGCTAACCTATATTTTTAGCGCAAAGACTAAATAATGTGGACATGATTATTTGTGAGTGCTATTTGATCAAAAGTGGACAGTGATGTAATACTTTGTGTGAGGGGCGCCCCTGAAAAGATCTATTGATAAACTTAAAATAGTGAAACTACTACTTATATCAACAAATTAAAGTGCACTTTTTTTTCTAGTTTATGCATGCAAAAGAAATCCAAACTTAAGCGTACTTGGCTGTGGGAGTAGTCTTAGGATGGGTGACCTCCTAGAAAGTTTTCGGGATGCGCATGAGTGAAGATAAAATGCGCTGAAAAGCACCCGTGTTGATCTGTGTGACATGTACATAACCTGGCAAGCTATCATGACTGACCGCTCCAGACTCAGGGTTCTGGCCGGGGTGTTACAAATAATGTAAAAGGATGATCAAATTACTTGTTTGATTCATGCCTAATATAGAAAAGTAATCCAATGAACGAGACGCCAAAAAATAAAAAAAATAAAAGGTAAACAAAAAACCAGAACAGAGAAAGCACGACTATCACACCAACCCCGGTCCAACCGAAGCCAAACCCGCCGCGACACCCTAACTCATACCCAACTCAGCCTACAACACCTGGTCCGTCAAAACCAATATATACTTGGCGTTCTTGCGGGATCACTCCATTTGCTTTAGTTTTGTTTTTTATGGGGATTAATTGCACCATTTGCTTTAGTTTTGTTTTCTCTCTTTGTAAAGGAAATATATTAGCGGTTTTAATATTGATAATATTTGAACCCGTGTCATGAGCAACATATCTCATGAATTTAATTGCCAACTAAACTACTTGATTGTGTTGTAAGATATTCAGCAGCGCATTAGCCTCGCTGTCCAGCCTATTGGGGAGGGCAGGTTGTGCCGAGCTTTGCATTAGGCTGACCGAGCTGAATAATTTCTGAGGCATACCGGTGCAGGTTGGGCAGGACCGAGTCGAGTTGAATTGACCCAACTTTTATCGAGCTCTATTCCCAATCGACTCTCTCTTCTCCATTTGAGGATAACCCAAACCTATCTACATTATCCCTTTATTCTTACATTCCTTCAAATCCGTCACTAAGGATAAAGATGAATAAATTTTGAAACGAATAAAAACAAAACACTATGGCAGGGATATGATAACATGCGGCCTCATCCCACCACATCTCACACACATTTGCCATTAAAAGAACTCTTACAATATATATTTAGTTACGATGACTCAATAACCTAATTAACACATGCCCACATTATAATACAACACGTGTCACCGACAAATGCAACGTGTCATCACCCTACAAACCCAACAACCTTATATAAACCAAACATAATACATCTTCACTTACTACAAACTCAAACCAACAAAAAAAACACACTTAAAACACAACTCTTCCAAGCAAAACCCTAACACTTTTAAGAGAAACCAAGACAAGATGGAGGCAGCAAAGCAAAAAGCCGCCGATGCCACCGCTTCCGCCAAGGCGGGAATGGAGAAAACAAAGGCGACGGTTGGAGAGAAGGTTGATAAGATGAAAGCAGGTGACCAATTCGATAAGGATACGGCCACCTTAAGGAAGGAGGAACGTAAGGAAGATGCCGAGTTGCGAAAGCAAGAAGCGCATGCTCATAATGAAGCTCAGAAAGCGGCTAATACCGCGGCTAATGCGGCTACTACTCGTACCGGTTATACTAATACCGGATCGACTTTCTAATTTGGTTATTTTGTTGTAGTTATAGTTGTATTATTGCTTGTTATTAGTGGTAATATAGCTACTTGTATTTGCTTTTTAACTTTATTTACTAGTGTATGTGTGGTGTGAGACTATGTGAGTGTTATGATCTGCCGTGTTTATGGTAGATTTTATGGCTTGTAATCCTAAATAAAATTTCCTTTCATGTTTTTAATCCTTTTCAATTCAATGTGTAATGTGTTCACCAAACAAGATCCTTTCCAATATTATATTTCCTCTTATCTCTAAAGTTTGCGGGACATTAAATAATGCAAATGAGCCTGGATCGCACCCAAATGAAGGAGAGAAAGTGCGCTTTATAGCCCAAAGATGATCCATTATAAAATCATGGCAAAAGAGAGTAGTTCCTCGACTTATAAAATCCTTATAAAATCATCCATAACTGGTATGGACCGCATCAAATTGATGAAAATAGGTTGGTTTAAGGATTAATTTAGTTTTCTTATCTTATTTAAAAAAGATCGTTTTTTGGTAAGCACAAATCATAGAATAGGACAATTTTATACTGTGAGACAATTTTTTGTGTGAAATGCCATTTTTTATGTATTAAATAAATTTTTATATAAATGGATCATCTCGGCTTTTACAATGTGAGACCGTCTCACCCAATTCGAACTACTAGGAGAAAAGGAGGTGATAACACTTGGGCCAGGAAAAAACACTACTAGAAGAAAAGGAGGGGATAACAACTGGGCCAGAAAACAACAGAGAAAATTAACAGATTTGCATCAAATCTCATGCTGATATTATGGGAACTGTATTTTTGTTTACTTTAAGTTAACCAAACAAAGCGTAAAATTTTTCACACTATAAAAATATTGATCGATTGCTCGAATTTCGCGTTTTCTAAATCGTGTTTTGACATTTTCGTTAGAGGTGGTAATCGGATCAGGCCTGACCGGGTTTGAGTCTGATCGGATCAGCCTACTCGTTTAGGTCGGGTCATTTCAAGTCAAATGATACTCGGGTTGGGTTTTGATTGGATCATTATCGGGTCCAATTACTTTATCGTATTGCTTCAGGTCATTTATTATTTAGTTTAGTTACTTCATTATCACGTCAAACATATCAAATCTAAATTAAAAATTAAATCACTAAATCACTTTCATTTTAATCTATTAAGCATAATAATTGTCAAGTCATCAACTTCATCGGTCAATATTAGCTCGGGTTAGAATCGGGTCGGGTCTGGTTCGGTGACTAATTATTGGGTCACTATAGGGTCTCATCGGCTTACAGGTTGCCATCGGATAGGATCAGTTCGGTTTCGAGACGCAAATTCTCATGTTCTATGAGGTTGGATTTGCTCATGTTTAGGTCGGTTCAGACTTGTCAGCTATAGTTTTCGTAATCATCTCATTGATAACATGTTATATTAACATGTTTTATGCAAGACTTAGTTTCAAAATGAGAAACTGTTTTTTACATCATCCGGTGTAATGCAGATGCGAGCCGAGTAGGGTCCCTAGGGGGTAAAGCTCTCCCTTAAGGGTTTTAAATTTGTTGCTGCATTCGGGCCGGTTTGGAGATTATTTGGGCCTGGTATGAAATATAAAATGGGGCACCGAAATTGATACATAAACAAGAATTGGTGTAAAAAAAGAGAAAAATACGCTAATCATACAAATCGAACCCAAGTTTCACACAAGGCCCCCAAGTAGTGAGTGAGTGACACAAACGAACTAAGCCAACAAAGATAACTATCTACATTAATACTCTATTACATCATTAGTTGTTCTTCTTTATTCATATGGGCCCCAAAATTCTGGGACCCGGTTATATTGCACCAATTGAACAGCCCAATAACCGGTCTTGGCTGCATTCTTAGGGATCGAACTCGACGCCTCTGAATTAAGATAGAACCATTGCTTACGGCGTAACCGTTGATCTAAAAATGATAAAAGTGTGGTGTAGTGGAGCTGAGTATATACAGATAATAGAGCTATCAAACTTGACCCGACCCGACCCGACCGACCCGGTATTTTATGGTCAAGGACCCGTAAATCTTGACCCGCGACCCGAACTCGAATCGACCCGTTATTTTTAGGGTTGAACCCGATCCGACCCATTCAACCCGATGAGTCAAAGATAAATGAAGAATATTATTATAATATTATGTTTGAAATAATAAATTAAAAAATAATTATTTTAATATTTTAATTAAAAAATAATTTAAATATTAATTTTATATAACTTTTATAGGATTAAATAATAAAATAATTATTAAAATAATTTTAATTTATAAATTTCTATATATAAGTGAGATTAGTAATGAATATAAATATATTATTAATATTAAATATTATTTAATTTTAAAAAGTATGATTTTGCGGCTAAAAAATGATAAAATTTTGAACCGTTTGATCCGACTCATATTCTGACCCGACTTGTATGACCCGACCCGAGACCTGAACCGCCCGACCCGTTTGACAGGTCTAACATATAGTATATATATTTCGGATCAACATATTAGGGACTTAATATCCACAAATTATCAAAAAAGATTGTGATTGTTAATTTGGATGGTTGATTTGAAAATATTGGAATTGTGAATGTAAATGTAAATCATAATAATATAATTAAAAATCATTCCTGATTCAGTGATTGGATAACAAAGAGGGTCTAAAATACTCGGTAAAAGTCTTATTGATTACGAAGAAGCCCGTATTAGATTAGAGTAAATAATCGTAGATATATGTGACTAGCTTGCTACTCGTATAGTTGTATTAATTTATGTTGGAAATGTAGCCGTGTTAAAACTTATGAAGGAGAACTTTACTATCCTACTGATTCCACCTAACTCGAATCGTGACTGAATCGGATGATAATACACTAAAAAAAATATGTTGGAAATTCACCCATTCATACTTATAAATGATAGTACTCCGTAGTGCCTACGAAATTAAACCTTAAAATTATACCACAAATGATTCTTTTTTGACGCTTATACTTGAGTTTAGCGAGCAGAAGACAAAACATAAAAGTATTACTTAGATACTACTCCAGTCGTGTCAATCATTTGTTTGCTTTTAATTAAAATACTTTTTACAAAGAATAGAAAAGGCAAACAAATAACTGGAACGGAGAGAGTAATATCAAAAAAAATAATTGTATCGTCTATTTAAGGTCATGTTCATTTAAGTTAAAACGAGTTGAACCGAATTAAAAGGAGTTGAGCTGATTGAACAAAATAACTTTTTTAGTGTTAATGTTAACTAATATAATATGACCGTAACGAATATAATATGACCGTCTTAAAAGAGAAGAAGCCGAGCAATAATAGGCATTGTTAGCACATGAGCGACCACACAAGACATACACATGGCTCATCAATTAACCGAAGCTCACCATGTGTGTCATTGTTGTCCTCGCAGTGTAGTTTACTGTTTATCCATCTAAAACCGTTTCTTTAATTGGAACTAGGGGGTGGCAATCGGGTCAGTCGGGTCGGGTTTGGGTCGGGTCATATCGGGTTTGGGTCGTATCGGGTTCGGGTCGTATCAAGCCAAACAACCCCTTCGGGTCGGGTCGGGTCATTTTCGGGTCAAATGATACATCGGGTCGGGTCGGGTTTGGGTCGGACCGTAATCGGGTCCGGTTATTTTATCGCAATACTTCAATATTTTTCAATTAAATCTAGTTTTAAATTATTATTTGGTTAAATTAATTCATTATTAAGTCAAACATATCAATTTAAACAATAAATCACTTTCATTTTTATCATTATTAAGGTTAATAATTGTCAGGACGTCAATTTAATCGGGTCAATATCGGGTCGGGTCAATGTCAGGTCGAGTCTGGGTCGCGTTCGGGTCACTGATTTTAGGGTCGTCATCGGGTCAGATCGGGTCGGTTTCGGGTTGCAGTGTTCTCGGGTCGGGTCGGGTCGGTTTTGCTCGGGTTTCGGGTCGGGCGAGACTTGCCAGCTCTAATTGGAACTACGTGTGCGACAAGAAGAAGAGCATTTGCGTCGTTAAATAAAGACGCAGGTCAAGTTAAGCTTATCATAACGAACTTGTCTTCAAATTAAATACACCGTAATGCTTTAACAAGCTAAGGAAATTTTAAAAAAAAATTGAGGTTGTTATGAACCATAAATTCTCATTAAAGATAGCGTATATTTGTTTCTAATGAAGATAGGTTTAAATATCCTCTTATAAGGAGGCAAGTGAGAGGGGAAGTGGTGATCCATTTAATTTCTCATTTGCCTTCTATAGTTCTATTGAGAGGGAATTTGATCCGATTTCATTGAAAACGAATATATCTCGTATTCAATTAAACCAAGTGATAGTGAACCGCCCCTCTTGTTTGTGAGGGTCAAAAGTTAGGTAGCACCAAAACGGACACGGACACGGACACGGACACGGACACGGACACGGACACGGACACGGACACGTGATACGGCATATCGTGAAATTTAGGAAACGGGACACTGCATTTAAATTTAATAAAATATATATTTTATAGTTATAAATAACATACAATTTTATTTTTGTATTAGTATTTGATATTAAATGTAAATAATTGAGTATAAAACTTGACTTTAAATATAATTTACTCTCATTTTCCACTCAAACTCATCTTCTAATCAGTTTTCCCACCCAAACTCATCTTCTAATCAACCTCCACTAGTCTTCAATCTCAGATTCCTTATTTATAGGTGTCCGTGTGTCCGACATGGTGTCCGACACGCGACGGTTGATTAGGAGAAGTGTTTGTGCTACCTAGGTCAAAAGTAAGAGACTTTTTGTTAGAATCATGAAAACGGGTCCGACCACACTCAAATGGAGAAGAGACGTACCATTCGACAACACAAGAGAGGTTTCATCCTAAAATCAATTGGCAATAGGAGGAGCAGACCCCTTAGTTATAAAGTGGTACAATCCTCTTTCTCCAACAATGTGGGGAACTCACATATGGGTTTTATATACCAACACCTCTTACAATCTCTCCCACTTGCCCCTTGCCTCTTTATTTCACGTCACAAGCTTGTGATACGTCATAAATGAGAATTAGTGTTGAAATAAATATTAAAAATAACGGATTTTTAACACATCTCAAGGGCATACATTTATAAGCTAATTAAAGAAACGTTGAATTTATAAAGGCATTGGTTATGTTTTCTTTTTATCATGTGTCCTTAGAGTAGAATTTAGTTTGTACATCAAGTTCGTGTATATATGTGATAAGCATTTAATTAGTCACATTTTCCCTCATTTTCGTCCCCATTTTGGTCCGTTTACACGGATTTGCGTGCCCTTGATTGCATTTTGCTTCCTGATTTCCCGTGCTATGAATGTCGGTCTTAATTTGTAGAAATTAAGGCGGAAATGAAGAAATCGGAGCAATAGGGTCTTGCATGAGTCGGGATTCGAAGATGAGATGAAGAAGTGAAGAAATGAGTTATCAGATGTTCCAGGCCGGTCCCCAGACCGGCGGCCGGTCCACCGGCCTAGACCTCAACTCCACTAATGAAAGAAAATGAAAAAGAGGAGAATTGGTCAGGTAGTGCCGGCCGGTCGACCGGCGGCCGGTCGCCTACCCGGCCTGCACTACATCAGAATGATCATTAGAGTGAAAATGTGCTCCAGGCCGGTGGGGGACCGGCGGCCGGTTGACCGGCCCAGACCCCCATTTTCCATACTTAGAAGATTTTTGAAGTTTTTGAAGGCGTCATTGGGGAAGCTACTGATGTGCTCCAGGCCGGTCAGAGGGCCGGCGGCCGGTCGACCGGCTAAGAACACAAGGCTGAAAATTCGCCCTCTTCTTCTAATTTCTTCCTTAATTTCGAGATACCTATATATACCCTCCCCCTATTATTTTGTAAGCAGTTTTTACATTCCTCTTAGCACAAAACCCTAGATAATTTGTAACCTAAATTAGTCCTAATTACTCTCCTAATCATTCCCTAATCAAGCTTAGTTTCTCATTTCAAGTTGTTAGATCTAGTCTTTGTTATTAGAATTATCCTAGTTTGGAGTTTGTATTGAGGATTTTGGGTTGAAGACATTCTCCCTCTTCACTAATACAAGCTTGTTGGTATTAAATTTCTCATCTTTTTGTTATTTATGCAATTTAATTACATTTCTAGTTTATTGTTCATCTTTTGATTGTTATTATTATTCATCTCATAGCATAATGTTTATTGAACTCCTCCTTCCCTCTACTTGTTTGATTTCCCTTAGAATGAGTGAGTAGATTCCCTTCTAGGGTTTAGGGGGAGCCTAAGGGAGGATTATGTGGGTTAATTAGTTGGGTAATTAGTAGATTCGTGGTAATTATTTGGGTATTACCCATATGCGCACTAAGTGTTTGATGAAATGTGTGAACGAAAGTTGCCATTTTATCAAGCATGGTTTGATTTTCTCTTAAGCGACCGTGGTAGAGACGATTAGACTAAGTGTTTATATGGGTGATTTGAGACAAATGCGATGGCTTTGTTGATGATTATCGATTGTTGAGACATTAGCAATCGATTTTACTCGAATTTGTTACCCATTTGTTAATTACCCGACTAACCCATTAATCCCCCTAAGGTGAACCCTTCACCTTAGTCCTTCCCTTAATTGTTTTCATCTTTATTATTTAACGATTACTTGTTTTTCCTAGCTTTTAGTTAACTTTCCAATCCGTCATATTTTAGGCTAGAATAGGATTCAATCAAACTAGTAGTTGACCCCACCATCCTCGTGGATTCGACCCCTTTATACTACTTTTATTGGGTTATTTTTGATGTTTGTTTTGACGACGAACCGATCATCAAATGGCGCCGTTGCCGGGGATGGCGTAAGGAAACTCGTAGTTTGTTTTGTGTCTTAGATTTAGCCAAGTTACTTGTTGTTTTTGTTGGTTTTTAGTTGTTAGATTATTTGTAGAGTGCCTTGCATTATTGTCTTTCCCTAGTGTGCCCAAAAACACACTAGGAGTCTAACTTGTTTTTGAGTTGCTTTGAGTGCATGCCTAGGGGTGAAGGGTTGTTCTTGAGCCATCCGGAGCCCGAAAGGTTATTTAGGACTCTCCGAGCTAACACTCTTGCTCGGGTTAGGAATTCAAGAAGAGTTAGCCATCAACAAGCCAATACTTCAATTGCTTCTACATCCACTCCAACAATTGATTACCCACAAAACAACACCATTGAACCCATATTTGAAAACCCCTTCTACAATACACAACAAAATACACCACCAAATTCACCACCTACAATACCTCAACAACAAAATCAACCACAAATGACGACTCTACGTGACCGTAACCGTCCCAACCACGATGATACCCAATCTCCAATCAATTTCGGTGTCTTGGCCCCAAATAACTTTGAGATTCACCCCGCTCAAATGAGTTCTATTGAGCGGGATAGCTTTGGAGGCCTCCCCGATGAGGATGCTCATGCCCACTTGAGAAAATTCAAAAGTAGGGTAGGAATCATGAAAATGAATGGTGTGCCCGAGGAAACCCTTTGCCTCATGTTGTTCCCATTTTCCCTCAAAGACCGGGCGGAGAGGTGGTTGAATAACCATCCTCCAAACACTTTCACTACTTGGGATGACTTGGCTAAGGAGTTTCTAAGTAAGTACTACCCCGCTTCCAAAACGGCGATGCTAAGGAATGAGATAACAACCTTTCAACAAGAGGATGGAGAATCCTTAGGAGAGGCATGGGATCGATTCATTGACTTACTTGCCCGTTGCCCTCATCATGGAATTACGGATTGGTATGTCACTCAAACATTCTATCAAACTCTCCTCCCTCAAACCAAGGATATGGTGAATGCTTCCGCGGGGGGAAGTTTTGATCATTTGAATGACCAGCAAGGGGCGGCATTGATTAAGAATATGGTTGAGTCGGAATCTAGCTATGGTACTAGTTCTAGAGGAAATAGCTTGAGAAGGAGTTCTAAGTACCCAAGTGAGAACTTTTCAAATGCGGATACCAATGCCAAGATTGATTTGCTCACACAAACTTTTACTAAGGGTTTTGCCGAGCTTCAAAAGGCTCAAAATCAAAGTCAAGGCCATCATGTGAATGAAGCTAGTGGGTCTTATGCACCTCCTATGGTGGAAGCTTATCAAACCCCCACTTGTGAAATTTGCAATGGATATGGACACACCTTTGAAGTTTGTGAGAACAATGTATCTTATAACATTGAAGGTGGAAATGATTATCAACATGTGAATGCTTTCCAAGGTATCAACAACAACCCACGGCCCTCAAGGCCTCAATTCCAAAGTCAAGGAGCTTACAACCCAAATTCCAATTTCTATCATCCAAATTCGAAGTTTCACCCAAACATGAGTTACAAAAGCCAAAATGTGTTAAACCCACAACACACACAAACTCAACCTTCTAACCCTCCGGGTTTTTCCCAACCTAGAGGAGGAGGTCAATTTTCAAGAGAAAACTACAATAATCAATTCAACAACTCTCAACAAGGTCAAGGATCAAACCAATTCCAAAATCAACACTTCAATGATCAAGTTTACAATAACCAAGGTAACTTCCAAAACCAAGGTAATTGGAATCAAGGTCAAGGAAATTGGAATCAAAATCAAGGGAACCAAAACTTCAACAATCAAGGCCAAGGTAATTTTTACCAAGGCAATCAAAACAATCAAGCAAGTCAAGGGGTTCCCGATCAATCTTTCCAAGGCCAAGGGTCAAATTTTAACAACAACCAAGGGTCAAATTTCAACAATCAAGGTTCAAGGGGGCAACAAGGAAATTTCCATAACAATCAACAAGGAAACTTTAACAACCAAAGAAGCAACAACCAAGGTTCAAGTAGTCGGAATGACTATGCTTTTGCCCTTCCTTTGACAAATCAACCCCACCAAGAGAATGATCCTTCAATAAGTGAAGTTTTGCAATTAGTCAAAAACATGGAAATCCAAAACAACTTGGCTTTGCAAAATGTCACTAATGCTCACAAAAAGGAGGTGAGAGAATTGGAAGCTAGGTTAGCTTCTCAAGCTTTGAACAATCCTCAAAGGCCTCCGGGAGGTCTACTTGCTCAAGGGAAAAGCTCCAAGGATGCTTCATCAAGCCACCATGCATGTGCGGTGACTTTAAGAAGTGGACTAGTGCTTGATAACCCCTACATGGATATGATGAATGATGAGATTCCAAATGATGAGCATGTTGAGGAAGGAGAAGAATTTGAAGAGCCCATTTTGACTCCTACCTTGGAGTTAAAAGATGATGGCAAGGGTGAAGATGATCAACCCAAAGAGGGAGAAGAAGGGTATGTCGAAATTATGCCTTATGAAGAGGAGATGAACAAGGATGTCAATGATGACGGAGTAGAGGTACAACCACTAGCAAGAGCTAAGGTAACCAAGAAAACTCCCATGCCAAAGGTATCTTTTAGTACTCCACTTGTTGTTTCCGATATCCCCTACCCCTCTAGAGCTTTGAAAACTAAGGAAAACTTCAAGTTCACCCAATTTAGAAAAATGCTTGAGGGACTTGAAGTGACCTTACCTTTCACCGATGTTATATTAAACATGCCCACTTACTCAAAATTTCTAAAAGACATCTTGACTCACAAGAGAACTTTGGGTACCCAAGATGTTATGATTATGGAGGCGGAGTGTAGTGCTCTCCTCATTAATCCTAACTCTTTCAAAATGCCAAAAAAACTTGGGGACCCCGGAAGTTTCTCTATCCCTTGTGTTGTGGGGGGAGTCATGATTTCAAGGGCATTATGTGACAATGGTGCAAGTGTAAGTGTCATTCCCTTAACTATTGCTAAAAGAATTGGACTTGAAAGTTTAACCCACACTTCTATGACTCTACAACTAGCGGATAGGTCCGTTAAGCAACCTTTGGGTGTGCTTGAGGACGTACCCGTTAAAGTTGGCAAATTTTTGATCCCCACGGATTTCGTTGTCCTAGATATCCCGGAGGATAGCCACACTCCCATCATCCTTGGTAGGCCCTTTTTGGCTACCGGAGGTGTCCTCATTGATGTGAGGGACGGGCGGCTAACCTTTAGGGTGGGAAACGAAACCCTTGAATTTAATCTTCCACATCTAGTGAAGGGACCAATGTTTCACAAAGCATGCTCGGTAGAAGTCATTGAAGAAGTGGTTGAGAAGGTGCATGAAGAGGAAAAGTCTGAAGAAGAAGCTCTACAAGTGGCACTCCATGATGAAGAGATGGGAGATGACCACGAGGTAGATGATGAACTAATGAAGAAGGTGGAGGGCCTTCTCCCTCCAAAGGTACAACTTAAGCCCTTACCTCCCTCACTTAAGTACTCTTTTTTATGTGAGGGAGAGACTTATCCCGTTATCATTAATGCTAATTTAAGTGAAGGCCAAGAACTTGAACTTTTGAAAGTCTTGAAAACTCATAGGGGTTCACTTGGATATAGCATTGATGATATCAAAGGGTTAAGTCCTAATCTTTGCATGCATAGGATTGTCTTGGAGGAGGGTAGCAAACCTAAGGTAGATGGGCTACGTAGGTTGAACCCTAAGATGGCGGAAGTGGTGAAAAATAAGGTGATGAAGTTGCTAGAGGCCGGGATAATTTACCAAATAACCGATAGCTCTTGGGTGAGCCCCGTCCATGTAGTGCCCAAGAAAGGAGGGGTAACTATGGTGGAACAAGAGGATGGGACTCTCTTAGCTTCTAGACCCGTGACCGGGTGGCGGATGTGCATTGACTATCGCAAATTAAATGCCGCCACCCTCAAAGACCACTACCCCATCCCCTTTATCGACCAAATGCTTGAAAGGTTAGCGGGGCATTCTTACTATTCATTTCTAGATGGTTATTCCGGGTTTTTCCAAATCCCCATACACCCGGAAGACCAAGAGAAGACCACATCTACTTGTCCCATAGGAGTTTATGCTTATAAGAGGATGCCCTTTGGGCTTTGTAATGCTCCGGGGACGTTCCAAAGATGTATGACGGCAATTTTCGCTGATTTTCTTGAGAAGAGTATGGAGGTCTTCATGGACGACTTAAGTGTCCATGGAGACTCATTTGATCTTGGGTTATTGAATTTGTCGAATGTTTTGCAAAGATGTGAGGAGCACAACCTCGTCCTCAATTGGGAGAAATGCCACTTTATGGTGGAGGAGGGGGTTGTGCTTTGTCACATCGTGTCTAAGAGAGGGATAGATTTTGATATGGCTAAGGTTTCGGTAATAGAAAACTTGTCACCCCCTACAAATGTGAAGGGAGTGAGAAGCTTTCTAGGCCATGCGGGCTTTTACCGACGTTTCATCAAAGAGTTTTCTAAAATTGCCAAGCCTTTGACTTCTCTTCTTCTCAAGGACACCCCATTTGTATTTGATGAATTTTGCTTGAGTGCTTTTTGTAGGTTGAAGGAGGCCCTTGTGACGGCTCCCATAATCCGATCACCGGATTGGAGCCTTCCCTTCGAAGTTATGTGCGACGCCTCCGATTATGCGGTCGGGGCGGTGCTTGGCCAAGTTGTGGACAAGAGGCACCATGTAATCTACGACACAAGCAAAACTCTTGATCAAGCCCAAGTCAACTACTCTACGACGGAAAAGGAAATGCTAGCCATTGTTCATGCCGTGGAAAAGTTCCGGCAATACTTTGTTGGTGCTAAGGTTGTGGTATACTCGGATCACTTCGCTTTGAGGCAATTGTTAGTGAAAAAGGATGCAAAGCCAAGGCTCTTGAGGTGGGTTCTTTTACTTCAAGAGTTTGACTTGGAAATTAAAGACAAGGCGGGGTCGGAGAATGTTGTTGCCGACCACCTATCTAGATTGCCTACCGAAGATCATGGGTTGAAGGATGAGAGTGGCCCGATCAATGAGTGGTTGAGAGAAGATAGTTTGATGATGATAGGTGGTAAATCACCATGGTTTGCGGACTTGGCAAATTTGATTGTGAGCGGGTTTATTCCGGAAGAGTTGGATGCTAAAGCTAGGAGGAAGTTGAAGCATGACTCAAAATGCTATTTTTGGAATGACCCACATCTTTTTCGCAAGTGTGGTGATGACATGTTTCGAAGATGTGTTCCTAGAGAAGAAGGCATGGAGATCGTCGATAGAATTCACAACTCGGCCTATGGGGGCCACCTTGGTACATCTCGCACCATTGCAAAGGTGTTACAAGGTGGTTTCTTTTGGCCATCTATGTTCAAGGATATCCACTACTTTGTCAAATCTTGTGATCGATGCCAAAGAACGGGGAATATAAGTCAACGAAATGAGATGCCCCTTCAAAACATTCTTGAGATCGAGCTTTTCGATTGTTGGGGAGTCGATTTCATGGGACCATTCCCCAACTCTTGTGGGAATGAGTACATTTTGGTAGCGGTGGACTATGTGTCCAAGTGGATTGAAGCCGTTGCCACCCCAACAAATGATGCTAAGGTTGTTATCAAGCTCTTCAAAAACACTATCTTTCCGAGATTTGGGACCCCAAGGGTGGTGATTAGTGACGGGGGTTCGCACTTTAGGAAGAGCACTTTCAAGATCTTGCTTTCTTCCCATGGTGTCACTCATAAGACCGCTCTTGCCTACCACCCTCAAACTAGTGGGCAAGTGGAGGTCTCAAACCGTCAAATAAAAGCCATCTTGGAGAAGACCACTAGCAAAGGTAGAAAGGATTGGTCTCAAAAGCTTCCGGATGTTCTTTGGGCCCTTCGCACCGCTTTCAAAACTCCACGCGGCACAACTCCCTACAAGCTTGTCTATGGCAAAGCTTGTCACTTGCCAATCGAGTTGGAGCACAAGGCATGGTGGGCCTTGAAAGAAATGAACTTTGACATTGATATGGCCGGAGAGCTACGTTTTCTCCAAATGAGTGAACTTGAAGAATTAAGACTTGATGCCTACGAGAGCTCGAAGATTTACAAGGAGCAAACAAAGAAATGGCATGATGCCAAATTGGTTGATAAAGATGTAAAAGTGGGTGACCAAGTCTTACTCTATAATTCTAGAGTCAAGTTGTTTCCGGGAAAGCTACGCTCAAGATGGTCGGGTCCTTTCAAAGTTATCGACATTTCACCACATGGAGCTTTTGAACTTTGGAGCGAAGAAGGTGGTAATTTCAAAGTCAATGGGCATCGAGTGAAAAGATATTTTGATGGAGATGAAAAAGGAACGGTGGAAGTACTCTTCCTTGGGGATCCACTTCCCGAGGAGGAGTCTTGTTTGTAATCTCTTGTGAATTGATAGGTTTGGTGGAGTCCCTCAACAACCACCAATTTTTTGTATATAGCATGCATATTAGGAGTAGTTGTGAAGATTTGGTATTGTATACTCGGGTATTTCGTCTTTGGAAGAAGTTTTAGGTAGGTTGGAAACACTTGTAGTCGGGTTTGGATCAAAACCGTGTCATTGGGACTATGTTGGTTGGGTAGATATTGTGGGTGACTTGGGTTTCTTTGGGAATATGTTGTGATTTTGAAGGCGAGTTGAAGAAGAGGAGAAGTGCTCCAAGCCGGTCGACCGGCGGCCGGGGTGCCGACCGGCCCAGAGCACTCCAGAAGGTGAATTTTGAAGACGGGGAATTGAAGTACAGGTATTCCAGGACGGGCAACCGGCGGCCGGTGTGCCGACCGGCCTGGAGCTCATTATCATTGAAGGCGAGTTTTTGGAAAATTTTGACCTATGCTCCAGGCCGGTCGACTGGCAGCCGGGGTACCGACCGGCCCAGAGCACAATATGAATGAAATTTTGAAAGATTGAATTTTTGAGCTGTGTTCCTGGCCGGGTGACCGGCGGCCGGTGTGCCGACCGGCCAGAAGCACCTGAACACGAGAAACATCGAAAAACCAAAGAAATCAGAATTTTGTACTGGGTTCCAGGCCGGTCGACCGGCGGCCGGTGCCTGGACCGGCCCAGAACTCACCCTAGAGCTTAAATTACTCGTGAGCCTTCTTTTTCTTTCTTTCTTCTTGTTTCTTCTCCCTTCTTTCTCCTTCTTCCTTCAAAACCCACAAACAAAAACTCACAAAAACTCACAAACATCACCACAAAACTCACTCAATCCCTCATTCAACCAAAAAAATTAACCCACTACCTCACATACAATCATCCCCCACTTCAAAAACTTCATTTTTCCCCATTTTTTTTCCCACTTTCGATTGACTAATTCAACAAAAAAATCACCATGGCTCAACCACCAAGGAAAAGAACAAGGGCTCAGCTTGAGGCGGAGTTAGAAGCTAGACTTCAGCAAGTTACGGCGGGTATGGGTCCGGATGACGATTTTCCCGATATCGTCTTCGTCAGCGAAATCGCAAGAGGGAAATTTCAATGTTTAAAACGCAGAAGCCTTCCCCACTCCCGTTTTATTTGTCGGAATACTATGCGAAACCTCGGCCTTGATACGGTCACTCTTGAGCTTTTCAAAGGTTTGGGGATGGGGGAACTCTACGGTCAGCACTTCCGTACTTACCCCCGTCTTACATGGGAGTTTTTAAGTTCATTTAGTCATGAGAAGGATAGGAATACGGGTATGGTCAAAATGGTATCTTTTCGCCTCTTGAATATTGCCTTTAGCATTCCCCTTGAGAAATTTTGTAAGGTTTTAGGGGTCAAATTTCATAAGTCATACAAAGTCCCCGAAAACTTTAATGTGAATGATGTGTGGACTGCTATATCGGGTTTTGAATTTGAGAAGGGGTCTAAGAGGCCGGCAAATGCTTGCCACAATGCCCCTATTAGGTTTTGGCACCGTTTTATGGGTTGGACGTTATTTGGGAGAGAGGAGTGTCATAATTTTCGGGCTGATGAGCTCTCGATTTTGGCGGCTTACTTGTTCCAAAAGCCGATTAGATTTGGAGTCAACATTGGTCACTATGTCGCTCTCCACTTTCAGAAAATTGCCAATGACCCATTTAGCCCGACCGGAATCCATTTAGGGGGAATTGTCACCAAGATTGCCCATGTCCTATGTAGAGATGCTCTAGATGGGCGTAATTTGAGGTGTTTAGGGGGATGCTCCTTGTTGACGGAGGATTACATTTCAAAGAAGCTTGAGTGGGTAGTAAAGAGAGTTGAGGACGGGAAGACATATTGGAGGAATCGAGGGGTCAATTCTATTCCCCTCCCGAATAGTGCGGCTATGAAAGTGGTTCTTGATAGCGCGCACTATCTTCTCCCCCTAGAGGAGGAGAACCCTTCACCACCACCTGAAGAAACCCCGGAAGATCAACTAGCTCCTGTTACCGCATTTAGGCGAGATCCTACTGCCCCCGTCACCACATATAGGAGAGAGCAGCAGGGCCCCACTTCCACCACCTTGCCTTATATGAACCCCTTCTATCATCAGCAGCAGTGGCGTCCTTGGCCCAATTCATCCCAACCCGACGCATCCACTTCCACCACTACCAGTTACCCACCTTTGGATCCTTCCTTGATCCAGTTCATGGCCGATATGACTTTGGCCTCCGAGGCAGCAGCTACGGAGAGAGAGGCAGCGGCTAGGGAAGAGAGGCGGCAGCTAAGTGGCGAGAGGAGGAAGCTCGGGATAGAGCTCTTTTGTCGCAGAGGATGGACAGGATGTATTATGACTTGGCTCTTGGCCAATACCCTTCTTACGATAATTGGTGTAGGGAGGGGTATAGGGAGCCAGTTGGCCCACATCCGTCCTATTTTATGTGGCCAGAGGGCGGGTATGACCAGGGTTCTAGGGTGTTCGGAGATTTCAATGTTCAGCCAGACTATTATTCTTCTGCGCCGGGTTTTACTCAGCCGGTAGTTGATGAGGAGGAGGTGGACCCAGAGATTGCGGCTCAGAATGCCGAGTGGTTTGACAGGATGGGTCCCCGGTTCGAGATTGTGGAGGGTGGCGGCTCTGGTTCGGGAGCCAGGGATGTAGATGCGTCTTTTGCAGAGGCCAGTCATGGCCAATTTGATACTACATCCTCTGATTTCACTGGATACTCCTGAGGCCGGAAACCCATGAGTATGATCCCTTTTAATCCAAATCTTCACCATGTTTATATTTTTGCATGCATTTAGATAGTTGTATTATATCTTAGTTTAGTTATCCATCTAGTTGCATCCATTTAGGCTTGCATTAGATTTTAATTTTGTAACATATCGTCACATGTTAGCTTTGCATCCATATGGCGTAGTTGCATTTTGTTTGGTGTCATTTTTAGACTTTCCCGTGGTTGGTACCCCCATGAGGGGCGTGCATTTATGCATTTTACCGCCACGACGAGACTCCGATATGGCACACTAGACTTTCTTGTGGGAGGTACCCCCATGAGGAGCTTGCATTTATGCACCTTACCACCGCAGTGAGACTCTCGATTAGCATATAGTGTAGTTTGCATTTTCTCATATCATGCCTTTGTATTATATCATTTTGCATTTACTTTTAGGAATTTTATTAAGTTCATGCATGTACTTCGAGCTAACCCTCTTGTATATATTGTTCAAATTGTGATTACTTATCAAAAATCAAAAACCCCAAAAAACAAGTTTTTATTTTTCAAAATATTTAAAAACCCAAAAACATGTTATTTGCTTTGAATTCACCCCTCACACCATGTAAATGCTAAGTGTGGGGAGAGAATTCCCGAAAAATTTGAAAAACCCAAAAAAATTGTTTTGTTTTCCTTTTCTTTTTTCCCTCCTTTCATATTTGAGTCACTTACTCGAGGACGAGAAAGACTTAAGTGTGGGGAGGATTGTATTTCTTTAGTATATATCGTTGATTTTTGAAAAAAGTTGAAAAATGCCTAAAAATCGAAAAATTTGAAAATTTTCCAAAAAAATATATGTTTAGATTAGTTTGTATATAGTTTATTTTTTATATATTGCCGTGTGTTTCTTTTTATCTCCATCCATAGGTGCGCCCCACATCATAAGAGGCACGAAAAAGGGAAAATGAAGACGCTTTGGTGAGATCTTTCCTATTTCTCTTCTCCCTTATCTCCTTTCCTTCTTACTTGAGGACGGGATGTGTTGATGACGATGGTGTGAATTTTGTTGATTGGCGTGTGTGCCACTTGTGTGCTGTTAGGAGATAGCATTAGCTTATGTGTCATATAGTCGGTTAGAGCATGTGCATTTAAGTTGTATATATGCTAGATTGCATCATGGCATATCGTTGCATTTAGAAAAATGTTTTAATAATTGTCTTTTTGGAAAACTTGTTGAATGTGCATAGTCCCTTTTTGCTACTTTTTTATTCATAAAGTGTTCATCTTAATCGTGGAATTTTAGACGCCCTGGGTTGTGCATTTTTAGTGAGTTTTAACCCGTCTACTAATGCCGAGTCACGAGTTTGCGCTTATTCCACCTCGACAACCTCGATTGATGTGATTATTCCGATGGTAGAAAGGATTCTTAGGTGACCGTTCTTGCTATGCAACCAACCATGATTCATTGTTCTTACACTTTTGCTCAAAAAAAAAAAAGGAAACAAATCAAACAAGCTGAAAATATTGAGTCAATTATCATCTTTTCTTGTTTTCGTCGAGGAAGTGCAAAACGGAACTTCTAGGGATTCTAGTGGGCCCATATCTAGGCCCCCTTTCGATGCCACTACGGTGGGGATACCCCTATTGTTGGTTCCGACCGCATGTCCTTGACGGAAACCGTGTGCTTTCATGCCAAAAATTGCAAACCAAAATGCAAATCAAAAAGAAAGAAAAAGAAAAAGAAAGCAAAGTGTGAAATGAAAAGTTTTGCAAGCACTTAGACTCAAATCTCAATTTCCTTTTATCCTTCTTGAATCATTTGCCTTTGAAGTTGCATAGTGAGACGGGACGACCCTTGTGTCTCATTTATTTGAGAAACGTGAATTCGATATGCTATTGTGCTTAATAACGTCACGAGGATTTCATTTCCATCTTCCATTTTATCGCTTTTGGCCAAGCAAATAGTAGACGGGGTTCGAAATTTTCATTAGACTTGCACCGCTAGGAGGCGAATATTTTTCCATGCTTTATGATATTAGTGGCTTATAAGGATCATGCATTATTTAGACGGTTTTCCTTTTAGATATTTCCGTCACATGGATGAGGCATGTGATTTTTCTTTTGTTAGATGCATCTTTGTCGTGTTCTTACGTGTTTTTCATTTGGATGCGTCGAAATTTTGAGCAAGCCCCTACTTGCCTTGCAAGGAGGTACTCTACCTCATAAGTATCTCGTTGTGAGTTGAAGGGACGGAGGAGGCCCGTTAATTGCCTACCGTCGGATATTATTAGTAGTTTAGGTAGTAGCCTTAGTATTAGTGTAGTGTTGAATAAGGGTACTTATGGGTCTCGAATTTTGTTTACTTACTCGGGGACGAGTAAGTCTTAAGTGTGGGGAATTTTGATAAGCATTTAATTAGTCACATTTTCCCTCATTTTCGTCCCCATTTTGGTCCGTTTACACGGATTTGCGTGCCCTTCATTGCATTTTGCTTCCCGATTTCCCTTGCTATGAATGTCGGTCTTAATTTGTAGGAATTAAGGCGGAAATGAAGAAATCGGAGCAATAGGGTCTTGCATGAGTCAAGATTCGAAGATGAGATGAAGAAGTGAAGAAATGAGTCATCAGGTGTTCCAGGCCGGTCCCCAGACCGGCGGCCGGCCCACCGTCCCAGACCACTACTCCACAAAGAATGAAGAAAGAAAGAGTGGAGGAATTGGTCAGGTAGTGCAGGTCGGTCGACCGGCGGCCGGTCGCCTACCCGGCCTGCACTACATCAGAATGATCATTAGAGTGAAAATGTGCTCCAGGCCGGTGGGGGACCGGCGGCCGGTTGACCGGCCCAGACCCCCATTTTCCATACTTAGAAGATTTTTGAAGTTTTTGAAGGCCTCATTGGGGAAGCTACTGATGTGCTCCAGGCCGGTCAGAGGGCCGGCGGCCGGTCGACCGGCCAGGAACACAAGACTGAAAATTCGCCCTCTTCTTCTAATTTCTTCCTTAATTTCGAGATACCTATATATACCCTCCCCCTATTATTTTGTAAGCAGTTTTTACATTCCCTTTAGCACAAAACCCTAGATAATTTGTAACCTAAATTAGTCCTAATTACTCTCCTAATCATTCCCTAATCAAGCTTAGTTTCTCATTTCAAGTTATTAGATCTAGTCTTTGTTATTAGAATTATCCTAGTTTGGAGTTTGTATTGAGGATTTTGGGTTGAAGACATTCTCCCTCTTCACTAATACAAGCTTGTTGGTATTAAATTTCTCATCTTTTTGTTATTTATGCAATTTAATTACATTTCTAGTTTATTGTTCATCTTTTGATTGTTATTATTATTCATCTCATAGCATAATGTTTATTGACCTCCTCCTTCCCTCTACTTGTTTGATCTCCCTTAGAATGAGTGAGTAGATTCCCTTCTAGGGTTTAGGGGGAGCCTAAGGGAGGATTATGTGGGTTAATTAGTTAGGTAATTAGTAGATTCGTGGTAATTATTTGGGTATTACCCATATGCGCACTAAGTGTTTGATGAAATGTGTGAACGAAAGTTGCCATTTTATCAAGCATGGTTTGATTTTCTCTTAAGCGACGGTGGTAGAGACGATTAGACTAAGTGTTTATATGGGTGATTTGAGACAAATGCGATGACTTTGTTGATGATTATCGATTGTTGAGACATTAGCAATCGATTTTACTCGAATTTGTTACCCATTTGCTAATTACCCGACTAACCCATTAATCCCCCTAAGGTGAACCCTTCACCTTAGTCTTTCCCTTAATTGTTTTCATCTTTATTATTTAGCGATTACTTGTTTTTCCTAGTTTTTAGTTAACTTTCCAATCCGTCATATTTTAGGCTAGAATAGGATTCAATCGAACTAGTAGTTGACCCCACCATCCTCGTGGATTCGACCCCTTTATACTACTTTTATTGGGTTATTTTTTAAGTTTGTTTTGACGACGAACCGATCATCAGTCACTACGTTCTGAAATGTTTCTAATAAATGCAATTGATTATTTGCCATTGTTCTCGTTATTACTCATAATCAACTAAAAACATTGTGTATTTGTATAACAACCTTTTAACATGTTATTTTACCTGCGTACGATGATCTCGCACACAAAAAGTAATTATATAACCAAATAACCAATTAGACTTACAAATATTTCTTTTCCCTTTTCCTTGTTAAAATGGATGATAAATAAAATGGATGTCAATATCACACCGATTTTAAAATGATGTGGTAAATGTGATTTAAAGTTTATAATTTTTGGTGTAAACAGTGTAGTTCAGATTCAAGTCAGGTAGAATCGTCACTAGGACGGTAAAGCTCTCTTTCAGGCATTTTTACTTTGTATTTTATATCCTGTTAAATTACAACACATATCAGTTGATATAAATTAGAGCTGATCAAATGGCCCGGGCCCGCTAGCTCGACCGGCCCAGTCCGATTTTTACTAGGGCATGAGCCTTGATTTTAGGCCCGAAAAAGCCCATGGCCCGAATCAAATAATTGGGCCGGGTTTAAGCCGACTCTAAGGCCCGATTTTTAGCCCGGCCCGGCCCGAACATAAACAAAATTTTATTAGATTTAACAAAACAACTGCCATTTATTATTAATTTGTTTGCATGTATTAATATGACAAGCTTATTTTTTTTAGCCAAAGAACATATTCAATTCACAATAAAGCTAGCACATAACCTAGCTGCGAGTGCGCTGTGAATGTAAGATGGTTACCTTTTTATTGCTGCCAAAAAAAAAATTCACTATAAAGCTGTACAACACCGTAACGAGCATAATACTTAAGTACAACACGAATATTGTACTATTGAAAATTGTGTATTTAATTAATCATTGGCCGCTCCCTTTGTCTTCTTCTCATCTCTAACTTCAAATTAATAATTTTTTGAGATGACAGATAAAAAATTTCATTTGTTAAAATTAATAATATTCAAACAGTATTATACATGCATATTTCACTAGTTTATCATGTTAGGTTAAGTTCATTTGTTGAAAAATTATCGTAACAATACTACGTACGTGACTGCATGCACATTTTCACTAATTCATTTGTTCAACTACCTTCATACTCCTTACATTGACAATACCGATCAAATCACTTAATTTTGTATGAAATTTTTTTTATGACAGAGTATCTAGTTATATAATGATATTTCTAAAGTCATTAAAGTCATTTGAAGAGTAAATATTATAGGCCTGAATTGGCCCGAAAGCCCGCTTTAAGCCCGCATGGGGCCAATAAAGTAGGCCCGCACATATGGCCCGATCCGACCCGCACACTTGGGCTTAATTTTATGCCACGTCCCGGCCCAAATCCGGCTCGGCCCGGCCCATGATCACCTCTAATATAAATACTCATGAAGTCTTATGTGCTTCAAACTTTGTTATGATGGCATAATTTTAAGGCATTTTCAATTTATTCGACGCAATCGTTAGGTGTACCCCTCTTATAACCTTTTTCGATTGAATAAAATCCTTGTCAATGGCATAGTAAAAGAAAAACTTAGGAATTATGAGTTCCGACTCTTACACAATCCCTGGTCGTATAACTCGACCTAAATTTTGATCTAAGTCGCAAGGCTCGTCTTGCATTTGACCCTATTGGTATTCTAAGTTCTAACTAGACATGGGGAAAAGAGCGGGTCAGCTCGATCCCGCCACCGACCTGCCACTTGGCAAGCTTTTGGCTCGACCCGACCTGGCCCGTAGCCTGACCCACCAAATATACAAGGCGGAACCGGGCTCTGTTTTTGCTGTTCATCCTTTTTTTGGAAAAAAGAAAATTATGTGAGGGCAGGTAGCCTGACCCGCCATAGGCCCGCCTCGGGTCCGAGCCTGAGTCACACTCTACCAGCCTGACCCCTCTTCTTGGCTCGGGCTTAATGGGGAGAGCCCGGCCCGTCTCCAACCCGGCCTGAGTACACCTCTAGTTCTAACCCAGTTTTACAACCCGAATCGGAACTCACCCATCCGACCCATTTAACCGGTCTATTTTGTGAATTGTGATTTGTAATTTGTATGATGGTGAGCTAAAAAATGAATTTAAAATAGGCAAAATAAAGAGATGAACACAAGTGAACAACCTTATCAGTTATCACTCCAACAAACCATCAACAGAACAACACTAACGGTTTTCAACCCACCAAACTTGTTGATTAATTACATAATTATCCCTTTTTTCCCACTTAGTGATGTCAACAACAATTCAAGTGTTTGAATTTGTCTTCAAAGATTAATTTAATTCCTTACAAACTTGGGATAATTACTACAATTATTAGTTGTTAATTTAATGGGAACTCTTACTAGTTGCAGCAATTTCAGCACCCTTAATTTAAAAACCGCCATTAATGGAGGAGCGGTAGCTTCAATTACAACCCGGAAACGAGGGCGACTTTTTAAGTCCCAATTTGGGTTGAATTACAAGAATTGCTATTTATGTCAAAAGGGTTTGAGGAGAAAATTTCTGGGTATTGAAAAAAATGGGAATTTTTTTGATGGGTTAGTTTGTTTTAGTAGTAATGATGATGATAATGGTGATAAAAGCTCGAGTTTTGGGAAAGATTCGAGCTTGGCGACGAAAGAGAAGGATGTGGAAGAGGGGGATGAGAGTAGTAGTATTGAATTGGGATCACAAAATGATGAATCCAATTCATTTCCTTCATCTTCTGGGGTAAGTTGGATTGTTTTGATTTTGTAGTGTTATGTGTTTTAATTACATTTGGGTTAATTTTTTTTGTTAAGTTGCATGTTATGTTTGTAATTTATAGTAAATGGATGAATTTTTTAGGTGAAGAAAATTGGTTTGGTAATGATTGTGCCTAAATGAGTTGTTTATCCATGGGAGTAAGAAATTTTGTTGTGGTAATGTGAGAATGTTCAAGCTTACTAAACTTAGGGTGTGTTTGGATACAAAAAGCGAGGTAAGGGGAGGGGAGGGGGAAGGAGGCGAGGGAAAGGGAGGGTACGAAGGTGAGTTGGTATATTATCCCTTACATGTACTCTCTTTACGGGTGTGTTTGAATACAATTTTAGGAGGGAAAGGGACAAGAGCGGGATAGAAGGAAAGGAAAGGGAGGGAAGGTAAGGGGATTGGTATTGGAGTAGTTGTGTTTGGATACAATTTCTCTCCGAATCTTTTTAATGTTGGAGGAATGTTGCCTTGGAGGGAAATGGGGATCGATTTTCCCTCCCTCCATCCAAACAAGGCCGTGATGTTCACCGTCTTTAAAATCCAAATTAGGGAAATATTGCGCAAACACTTTATTTTGAAATACAAATTTGTTTGCAAAAATATGTGTGCCTCGCGCTTTGTTGGCCCCGGACCCCCTTCGTCTGGGTGCACCTCGCCTCTTTTAAAGTTAAGCGTGGCGTTCAATGTAAAACAATTGTTCAAGCTGAGAATACAGTTTGAGTATATTGCACATGAGCGTCTGAAATTTTTGATACATTTTTCCATGTGGAACTGAAGTGAAAGTGGCATGATATCATGTATGTATGAGCTTAGTGAAGTTACGAGAGTCCCCTTTCTGTTATCCTAATCTCTCGTAAACTAGGGCCTACAAGGCTACAAGGACGCTAACTTTGGTGAAGAACTTTTCAATGTTGTGAATTTTAATCCCATCAATGATTTTATAAGCTTAGTTTTTAGATGGTTATGCTATCTTATACTCCGTAGTATTTATTTATTGATATGACTCTTATCTGTCTAAACTTGCCTGGTAGAAGATAAGTAGGAAATGAAGAGGATCTGGGTTTTGGTCATTCATGAACTTTTCAGTGAACATATGTTCCCTTCTGGAACGTAAATGTTGCAGATGATAATCAGGCATTACTCTTCTTAGGTAATGGTATTTTAATCAATTTAAAGAGACTATAATCGGTAATCCTACTACTTTGCAGACACCATCAAATTCACCCGTGGAAATATCATACAACAATTTTCAAGTCGACTCTTTTAAACTTATGGAGCTTCTAGGACCTGAGAAGGTGGATCCTGCTGATGTGAAGTTGATTAAAGATAAACTATTTGGATATTCAACATTTTGGGTTACAAAAGAAGAACCATTTGGGGATTTTGGAGAAGGAGTTCTTTTCCTGGGAAACTTGAGGGGCATTAGAGAGGACGTTTTTGCGAAACTTCAAAAGCAGCTTGCAGAGCTTGTTGGCGACAAGTACAATCTGTTTATGGTAGAGGAACCTAATTCTGAGTCACCTGATCCACGTGGTGGACCTCGGATTAGCTTTGGTATGTTACGGAAAGAGGTCTCAGAGCCGGGGCCTACGACACTTTGGCAGTATGTCATTGCTCTACTTTTGTTTCTTCTGACCATTGGTTCTTCAGTTGAACTCGGCATTGCATCCCAGGTAAATAAATGAACAGTTAATGAACCCGTCCTTCACTCCTGTATATGTACTAAAGATCACATGTTCATGATTTCTTACTCTCCAGTCTGTATTCGTAAGAGAAATTCCACATTGTTTGTAATCCTTAGATTTTTTATCCTTGGTAATTCTGTCATTTACAGTTAAATCGTCTTCCTCCAGAGGTTGTGAAGTATTTCACAGATCCTGATTCCGTTGAACCTCCAGATATGCAATTGTTGCTCCCCTTCGTGGATGCTGCTTTACCGCTGGCCTATGGCGTCCTGGGAGTTCAGCTCTTCCATGTAAATTTGTCATTCACCTTGTCTTCTTGCCTAGCTATGTTAATACTGCTCATATGCTTATTTCTCCGTTGTCTTTTTTCCTCGTGTATGGAAAATTATGTTGGTTGCAATGGGGTGTTTAAAGTTCTACCTTTATTGCGTGGTTGTATAATGTATGCTTGCATGCTTAGTTTAAACCTAGGCATAAGGCTCAGCGACTCACTAGCCAAAACACCTTGGACCCCTTATGTACACCGTGAGCATATGGTGCAACTAGCGACGCACAATACTTTGAATTGCATATCCTTCTTCCAATTCCTTGCTTCTTTATTTGTATTCTGTTTTCCTCAATATCCTCATCTTCACTTCTTACATAGTTACATCATACATGTTTAGCCCTCTTTAAATCCAATAATGGATCCTGCACTATCTTTTTAATAGCACAATTTGTTTGTAGAAACGGTGCGCTTTGAGTGCATGAGGCGAGCATCTTGTGCCTTGTCACCTCGGAGCACCGTACACAGTTACGCTTATGAAAACTCAGTTTGTATGCTAACTTGTTATTGGATCTATCATTGGCGTAGTATTCACGGAACATGGTACAATCCCAGTGTCCTTTTTATTAGTACCCTCTCTTACAAAAAAGGAGAGAGATGGGCGGGGGAGGGAATCAGGCTGAGGAAGTAAAAACGAGGAGTATTTTCATTATGCTTGTTGATGAAGAGGTGATCGTAGTTGGTGTATCTGTAAGCGTTATTTGCTTGATTTGAGATATACTTGTTATGTGTCCCTATTATGGATGCTGTTCTCAGTTATAGAGCAATAAAAGTATGTTGCGAGTCATTCTGTTGACCTTTCCGTTGTTTGTCTTATGTCTACATGAAGAAAATTACTCCCTGCAGGAATTTGGGCATTTAATGGCAGCTTTTCCGAATAATGTGAAGCTTAGCATACCTTTTTTCATCCCTAATATAACTCTTGGTAGCTTTGGAGCAATCACACAGGTAAGAGTGTAAGACTTGTCTTTCTATGCGCTTAAAAAAATGTTTTGACCTAGTTCCTCATTCCTCAGTAATGTGTATAAATAGTGTGCTTTCTATTCTCTTGAAAGGTTTCAATGATGTTAGTTTTCTCATTTACTATGGACGGGGAAATGTAGGGTATGATGTATGGAGCCCTATTTGGCTATTTATGTTAAATCACAGGCACGGTTTTCGGGGGACGTGTGCTGAAATCATATTCAGATTTGAGGATCACATTGACGACAATTACTTGATCTTATTTCAAGTCCAAATTATAGCGAGTTATTGCTCCACTGGAAATGAAAAATGAGGTTGTACATGCAATAACCATTTGTACCCCCGGCTACACGTTTATGTATTCTAGTTTTCTAATACAAATGATCTACAACTCCAAAAGTACTTGTGAATTTTGGAGTTGTGAGTTCAACTCTCGAGTGACTTGAGATGATCCAAAAGCGAATAGTGATAAATGTTTTTAAAAAAAAAGAGAATAGTGATAATAAATTCAAATTATAACTCGAATCTAGATTTTCTTTGTGAAATTCAAAGACAATAACATTAAATATGAAGACTTGGACTCATTAGTTTTCGGGCTTTTTTTAGTTCAAATCTATCATTCCGGACAGAAAGACTCAAGTCGACATATCAGTTGCGGGTCCCTTTGCTGGTGCTGTACTCTCCTTTTCAATGTTTGCTGTTGGCCTGCTGCTTTCCTCGAACCCTGGACCGACAGCAGATTTAGTACAAGTGCCTAGTACATTATTTCAAGGTTCCTTGCTTCTTGGGCTGATAAGTCGAGCATCACTTGGTTACACGTATGTCCTTTTCCATCTATCATACTTTTCCACAATATGATGTCTTCTTACACAAATTGGTCCAACCTCCTGTTGTTGGAAAGAATTTTGTTCCCTAAACCTTTAACATTGTTTCTTTACATTCCAGCTGTGATGCTATTATTACTAAACTTAATATGTTCTCTAATGATGCAGAGCGATGCATTCCGCCTCTGTTTTTATCCATCCGCTTGTAATCGCTGGCTGGTATGGCTTCGTTCTTTTTAGTTTTACATGGCTTAGAAATGGATGCGTACTCTTGCTATCTGTTTCATATTTCTTTTTGCTCCTTGCCTTTTTTAGACGTTTTCAACTAGTTGGCAAGTCCAGCTTCCAGGATTTTGTATTAGTATATTTTCATGTATTTCCTCTGGTACTCCGAGCAAAGGCTCATAATTAAACAAATGCCATTACATTTGTAACGTAGGTTATTCGAAGATTCTCAAGTGAATTTACTTATTTCAGGTGTGGGTTGACGACGACAGCTTTCAATTTGCTTCCTGTAGGATGCCTTGATGGTGGGCGTGCTGTGCAGGTATGTTGAAACATAATACTTTGTTCTTTGATACATATTACGTGATAATGCCTATTTGATCAGACTCGGCCTATCGACTACTTTGTGACTGAAATTCGTAACTGGGAGACTAAAGTTCTAATCTGGGTCATTGATGGTGACCGATCAATCGATCATATGCGACTTTCTAGGAGGAAATCGGAAAAGAATTTTTTTTTTGCTTCTGTGCCAAAACATTACATCTGAGTATTTCAGGTTGATCTGTGTTCATATAAATGGGACGGAGGGGGTCGTTTAGAAGGAATCAGAACTCGTTTTCAAATATTTACTTCCATGCCGTAAGTTAAGACTAAGAAACCCACTTCCACTCACTCGTGGATGGATTTTTGTGATCAGTGTTGTACTCAGACATGGCTAGAGTATCTGATGAGTGCATGTTCAAGTGTGATACGCCGTGTTATGATAAATGCTTGAATGTTTTTGGATCCAAATGAAGTGTCTATGTGTCGGAAACGGTTAAAGAGTCGGAGTAAAATAGCTTGTGATGCATCATAGCAAATAAGCAAAGTTACCCCCCAACTGAGTAAATTGTCGATCTTTCCTACTTGACTAGTTGAGAATAAAGTATGTTTACGGAAGTCAAAACTTTGTACGAAATATGCTTGTTTTGTTTTTCATACTTTTTTTTGGGTTTCCACTACTTGTCTTCAGGGAGCTTTCGGGAAGACCGCACTGATCTCTTTTGGGTTGATGACTTACACATTGCTTGGCCTCGGTGTGGTACGCTTATTTTCTCCTTGCATCTACTGACATAACGGAAAGTATATAATTGCGTAATTGATATATAGGAGCTGGTTAATATGTTGTTCTTTATTTCTTTGTTCAGAACTCAATGTCACTGCTTGGTACTAATCTACATCTTAAAACACTTAAAAAGAAGAATTTCTTTCGAAATGTGTGATCCTACTTTGATACATTGTACTCGTTGTGACAGCATTATATCAGACATATTTGTTTCTCTTCTTTACGGCTTTTAAGTTTTAACTCCTCTTTGTATTCCGTGTGTGAGCTGTGACCTGTCCGTGTATTTCAGCTAGGAGGACCTTTGTCGCTTCCCTGGGGACTCTACGTGCTGATTTGTCAGGTAATCCACGCAATGATCAACTATCTTCACACTTGTACTATAATCAGCTCATTGAGATTTGAGAGTAATATGCAAACAGAGAACCCCGGAAAAGCCGTGTTTAAACGATGTGACAGAGGTCAGAACTTGGAGGAAGACGGCTGTAGGGGTAGCTATCTTCCTTGTCGTGATGATATTGCTTCCCGTCTGGGATGAACTAGCAGAAGAGCTTGGTATCGGTCTTGTTACCACTTTTTGAATATTTTTTTTTTGCAGTGCATTGTATATGATGGAAATCAATTTTTGAGTCAGATATATACACAATATTAGGCAGAAAGATTTTGCACATTGATTCAAAGATGAGGGATTTGTAATGACTAATGAGAGAGCTTAAATTTCACATTTGTAAACATCATTCCTTCAGTAACTGTGTCAAAAAATGGCCAAAGGAGGTGTAGTATGTAAGTTTATATTTACACAGATTGTAAATTATAAAAGCAAATTGTAAAATTTTAAATTCAAAATTGTGGGTATTGTAATTACTCCCTCCGTCTCATTCATATGTTTTCCTTTTATATTCTTTGTGATGCGTATTTTAATCAAAGACAAACAAATGATTGGCACGGAGTGAATAGTTAATCAAGGAAAATTTGTTATAAATTTTCTTTAGCGATTATAAAGGTTATTCGTCAACCTCTCGATGGTATACTATTTTGTCTATAACACAAATTGTTGTGCAACATCGTTAATTGACTTGAATTGATCTAATTTGGCCCTATTTATACTAATTCAATTGTTGTTGTCGCCATACCAAACCTCTAAATATCTTGATAATAAATCAGTACGGAGTAATCAATATTACACTTAAATGGCGACGGAGTAAAACTTACTATGTATGGTTAACTCAATATTGTCCAGCAAAAAACATTCCACCGATGACCGAAATATATATATTACTCATATTCAATTTAAATAACTTGTTTATCAAACCTACGATTTCCTAAACGTTTTTTCTAAAGTCAACGCATATTAAAAGAACCAATATAGAAACAATTGAATGGTATGTTTATAGAAAATCGAAGGAAAATTTAATATCAATAATCCAAAGTTTCAACATTCTTCCATTTTTAATCCCAAGTTTGAGGTTTCCCAAAGTAATCCCAAGTTTATTCCGTCTATTCCATTTTTAGACCTAAGCTTAAAAACGATAGTTTTTGTTAAAAAATGTCAACTAAATTTCAGTTTAAGAAAGTATAAATCTATTTTAAGAACAAATTAACCCAATTTAAGATAACTTTTTGACAAAATTTCAGCCATAATATCTTTTGTATATATTCTAATTCTTTTGACATGACATTTTTTTCTAATAGTTTTAGGCTCAAAACTATTTATGTTGAATTAATTAGTTCCAATTTTCAAAAAAAAGTTTGAGTTATTCTAAATTCATGTTTAGTGTATGATTTTTCACGAAAATTTAACACCACTAAGTTTGGGTCTAAAAACAAAATACATGATGCAAACTTAGGTTTTTTTTTTGGAAAGATTCAAACTTGGGACTAAAAATGGAAGAATGTTGAAACTTGAGATTATTGGTGGTAAATTTTCCAAAATTGAAATAATATAATAACCTTTTTTTTCTTTAATAGAAATTATTTATTTATTTTTAACAGAAAATTAAATTCAATAAGCACATGTTACAAGAATTGTGCCCCTCTCACAATATGCAAGTGGATAGTAAATGGATCCCCCACTTGCATATTGTGAGATGGGCATTATCCGTTTTCAGCTTGTAACGGATAATGTCCGTCTTCAATGAGACCAGTCGAGGTATATCGGTAGTATTATGTTTTTTCCACTAGATTTTGGATAGAATCATAGAAGTGATCAATTAATGCTCTTTCTTAAACCTAAAAGAAGTTATCAAATAGAAGACAATTAGCCAAATTAGGGGATTGTAGAGGACTAGAGTCCTTGAGACGTTGACTCAAATGAACGATTCACCATCAAATTACGTTAATAGAAAAATAGCCAACACCCCAATATACGGCCAAAACACTCGCCACGCTCCCACCCAATCTCATTTTGCTGTCATTTTCCTTTCCACCAATCTCTCTCCTTTCCCTTCCTCTAACAAAACCAATCCCATACGGAACCCGACCCGACCCGACCCGATCAATCCAATCCTTTTTCGCTCACACAAACTATCCCATTACCGAATATAATCATTCAAAATTATGTAATTAATTTAGAATCCAACTCACCTAACCATCATAAACAATATGAATACGAGTAAAACTCAAATTTTAATAATTTTAATTTTAAAACGTTATCAATAAGATTTTATGAGTATAATATAAACCCGATCATACGCAACATGGATATAACGGATCTTATCAGATGTCCCCAAAAGGACAACATGAATATTACGGATCTGAATAACAAGTTTACTAGCTACTAATTGACCATCCTAAGAATTCTAACATGACACAAATAACAGACTGAAAAAACTCGATACAAATATAAAAAATTCAACTAACCCTAAACCATACTCAACCGAAACTCGTACGCCAAATCCACATTCTCAAACTTGATTTCGTACTAGTAATTATTCCCGACTAAACACATAATCCAAATCCCAACAAATCCAAATAATCCTAACTAATCATCAACCGAATAACACCCCAACCGAACAACCCGTTCACCCGATCCACATCCTCAACCAAAATCCAATACCCAATACTCGGCCATTAGGTATCCCAACAAATCCAAATAATTCATAATTATACTCAATCGAATAACCCATCGTGCCTATATCAGGATGGTTCCGTTCGATTTCAGGTCAATGATCATCGAGCTAGGTCGATTTTGGGTTGAAATATTCTCAGGTTCACTCTGTTGAATTTGCTCAGATTCGGATCAGATCACTCGAGTCGGGTCAGGCTTACCACCTCTATAATAACCACAACAAATCCAAATAACTTCAGATCGTATTAAATCGAATAACCCGTTTACCAGATCGTCATATATAAATATACCCCTCCCATCATTTCAACCCACCACACGCTATTTTATTTCTTCCTCCCATTTTCTCTCCTCTCCAAAACTTCTCAGCAATGGCGACTCTTCTCCGCCGAACCACAACCCGAACCTTCACAACCCCAACCCGCCACCTCCTAACCCGACTCCACGCCACCGCAACCGCCGCATCAACCACCACCGAACCAACCCACAAAACCTTCTCAATCTACCGATGGAACCCAGACTCCCCAACCAAACCAACTCTCAAAACCTACACAATCGACCTCAAACAATGTGGACCCATGGTCCTAGACGCCCTAATCAAAATCAAAAACGAAATCGATCCAACCCTAACCTTCCGCCGATCCTGTCGCGAGGGTATATGCGGGTCGTGCGCGATGAACATCGACGGTTGTAACGGGCTCGCGTGTCTTACTAAAATACCCGAACCTAAAACACCCGAACCTACAATGATCTCACCGCTTCCGCATATGTTTGTGGTTAAGGATTTGGTTGTTGATATGACGAATTTTTATAATCAGTATAAGAGTGTTGAACCGTGGTTGAAGAGGAAAAACCCGGCACCGGAACAAGGGAAAGAGTATCCTCAGAGTAAAGAAGATAGGAAGAAACTTGATGGGATGTATGAGTGTATTTTGTGTGCTTGTTGTAGTACTTCTTGTCCTAGTTATTGGTGGAATCCTGAATCTTATCTTGGTCCTGCTGCTTTGCTTCATGCTCATCGGTTCGTCTTTTTATCGCTTTTTTCGAGTTTTTTCAGGTTTTTTTTATATGGGTTTCGTTTGATTAATTGATTGGTTGATTATGTTGGTGTGTTTTGAAGTTTTTTTATTGATTTCCCTTATTTTTGTAATGATTTTGGCTGATTAGGTTGATGGGTGTTGAAATTGAAATTGATTAGATTGATTTTGGCTTATTTTGAGATTTTTCATTGTTGTTGTTGAAATTGGTTGATTGTTTGATGCGATCTCTTGTTTATATATTTGTGATTATGTTGATATGTGCGGAAATTGATTGATTTATTGGTATAATCTCCGTTAGAGATCACTTGAGGCGGGTTTTTGATTGATTTATTGGTATAATCTCTGTTATATATTTCTAGAGGTTGTTTTGTTATGGGTAGCATTTTATTGATTGGTTGTTTGGTTGATAATTGATTGTTGGGATGGAAAAGAAATGAAATCGGATGCAATTGGTTGATTATGTTGATCTGTTTTGAAGTTGTTTGAGCGATTTCCTTTTTTTTTGTAATGTTTTTTGGCTGATTAGGTTGATGTGTGTTGAAAGTGGTTGGTTGGTTGATTGATGAGATATCGGTTTAGAATTTATTTGGGACGGCTTATTGATCCGAGATGGATTGCAGATTTAGTATTCAAAGAATTAGGTTAAGGGTTTTGTGTGGGTGGAATAATTTGACGGAACAAAATTTGTGGTTTGGTTAGCTGTTATGATGGGAGGGGAATTTCAGAGATCCATTTTAGCTGCGAGTAAAATCCCTCCACGGTTGAAAAGATTTGGAGGGTTCAGGGTGGATGCAATTGGTTAATTATGTTGATCTGTTTTGAAGTTGTTTGAGAGATTTCCCTTTTTTTGTAATGATTTTTGCTGATTTGGTTGATGTGCGTTGAAATTGGTTGGTTTGTTGATTGATGTGATATCGGTTTAGAAATTATTTGGGACGGCTTATTGATGCGAGGTGAATTGCGGGTTTAGTATTCAAAGAATTCGGTTAAGGGTTTGTGTGGGTGGAAAATTTTGAGGGAACAAAATTCGTGGTTTGGTTAGCTATTATGATGGGAGGGGAATAGAGGGATCCATTTTAGCTGTGATCACAATTCTTTTAAGGGGATTTCTTTGAAATTAAGGTAATTGGTTGAAGGAAAGGCAAGGAAAGGGGGCGGATGCAATCTCGGTTTTGAAATCATTTGGGGGATTTTTTTTCTTTTCAAATGAGATGGGTTATTGATTTTGTAAGGGGAAGAATTAGGAAAGGAAATAGATCGTAATTGCCTTACTATTTTGATTTGTATTTAAGTGTTTGTTTGATTGGTTGAATGATGTGATCTCTGTTTAGGAATCGTTTGAGGTGTTTAGGAATTGTTTGAGGTGTTTAGGAATCATTTGAGGTGTTGGTTGATGTGTGTTGAAATTGGCTGATTAGGATTTAGGAATCACTTTGAATGTAGCTGATTAGGTTGATGTGTGTTGAAATTGGCTGAATAGGAATCACTTTGAATTTAGCTGATTAGGTTGATGTGTGTTGAAATTGGTTGATTGATTGATCGATAGATTGGTGTTATATTGTTTTAGAAATCATTTGGGACGGTGAATTGATGTGAAAAGGATAGGAGGTTTAGTATTTAAAGAACTATGATAAGGGTTTGTGTGGGTGGAAAATTTTGAGGGAACAAATTCTTGGGTTGGTTAGCAACTGTGAAGTCTATGATGGGAGGGGAATAGAGAGATCCATTTTAGAGCTAATAAAATACCTGTACTGTTGAAAAGATTTGTAGGGGGTTTCTTTATAATATAGGTTTTTTTCATAATGAGATTATATTTTAATTTGTAGGCAAAAGAATTAGGAAAGGAAATCGTTGGTAGTAGGGTAATAATGTTGATGTGTATTTAAATTGTTTGTTTGTTTGGTTGGTTGGTTGGTTAGTTAATTGATTGATGTAATCTTGGTTTTAAGTCAGTTGAGGTGTTCGTTCGGTGCGATGATGGATTGTGTATGTATAGGGGAATAATTTTGTTGGAATATTCGGATGAATGAGGTTAATGAATTGTTTGGGTGGAAGGATACAACTATACGGGGGAACAAAATTCTCTGTTTGGTTAGTGATTGTGGACTGTTGTTGTAGTGAAATAGAGGGATTCGTTTTGTCTTACAAGCCTACTAATAAACCTGTGTAAGATTTTTTGGTCTTTCAAGAGAAAATCTATCAAAACAAAGTGTAATGGTGGGATTTCTTGGAAATCAGAGGGTGGATAATTGGCTGTTAGAAAGGAGAGGAAAGGTAATTGAATGCAATTAGAAACTTTTTAGGAGCTTAATGTTATTAGGCGTCAGTGAAGGAAGAATACCAACGTGTTGCATGAATGGGCGGGGCATGTGAATTTGAGTGTTAGTAATATGACACTTGTATACTTGAAATGGGTGTGCTTTATGGATGTTTGAATACCTTCAATTGGTGCTATGTTGATTGGAATTTTCATTTGTTTGCTATAGATGAGGCTTCTATGTGTGTAAATTGACGAATCTCATCAATAGGAAAGGTTAACAGTACTTGGTACTATGGATTAAGTCAAGGCTAATGTAATTTTGTGCATAGTGCAGAAAATAGGCGACCTTCTTACACGAGCTAGTTTTGAGTGATGTTGCATGTATTTTGTGAGATAACTTTGTAGTTATGGAGGTTTTTTTTCCAAAGTATGTATGCTTCTTGCTAGTTGGTACTCTTGCTGGAAAATGCTTGGTAGAAATGTGTAGATCGGTGACAGAAGACCGTAGCCTCGACTTGTTCTGTATATAGGTTTAGGGATTTTTCAATGTGAAAATTAAGAAATTCTAAGTAGTATTGACGAACTGAAACAGATAGACAATTGACTTGATCTCGGCTGGATCTGGAAAGTGATGGAACTGTGTTGTTGCATGCTTGAGTAGGATTTGGTTGCAACTCATAGTACCGATTGTTAGTAACTGAAGAAAAGATGGAAAATGTGTGGGACAAAGTCAGTCGTAGGATCTGAGGGTTGCAAACTATGTTACTCCGACACTTCATATTCTCTCGCGTATCCGTGTCCGACAATCGACACTCGGACAAGGGCATGGCACCTCATTCTAAGTCAAAATGTGCATATGTTTAATAAAAAATAGCCGAGTACGACATTTGGACACGCACCCATGTCTGAAACTTCTAAACTCGTCTGAGTAAAATATGCTGCGAGTTCAGGGAGGTTTGAGTATAGGGCAGCAGTCACCGGAAAATTTAGAACCCTGTATTTTTTATCTGTAAGAATGAATTATATTTTGATTTCTGCACAATGTTAATTATTGATACAGTAAGTGCCATCACTGTTATTTAGCATTTCAAGAACTAGCTTAGTGCTTACAGTAAACGTTCTAGTTGGATTGTAAGTTGTAACTGTAAGAGTGGGGATCGGGAAGAGTTGGATTGCTGATTTGGCTATTCTTTTTGTGTAGTTTTTTCTTTCTTCTTTTTTCGTTGTTTATTAGTATCAGTTGAATTTTAAATGATCTAGAAATCATTTGGGAGTTTTTTTGTATTTTTAAATGGGATGGGTTATGTAATCGTAGGGGAAGAATTAGGCAAGGAAATCAGTCGCAATTGGCTAATTATGTTGACGTGTATTTAAATTGTTTGATTGATGTGATCTCAGTTTATGTGTGTTTAGGGGAAGAATTTTGTCGGAATATTTGGAAGAACAAGGTTAAGGATTTGTTTGGGTGGAGGATACGAGGGAACAAAACTCTTTATTTTGGTAGCGATTGTGGTTTGAGAGAAATAGTGGGATTCATTTCGTCTTACAAGCCTAATAAGAAAACCCTTGCAAACGTAGTGTAATGGTTGGGGTTTCTTTGTAATCAGTGGCGGATAATTGGCTGTTAGGAAGGAGAGGAAAGGAATACGGATGCAAATTAGCAACCCTTTAGGGGAGTACAGATCATAGGCGTCTTTTAAGACACCTTGTTGGATGGGCGTGACGTTATGTGAAATGGAGTATTGTATATGACGCTGAGGTAACTGAAATATGTGCGATTTTTGGGTCTCCGAATACTTGTACTGGAACTATATTGATTGGATTATTCAATTTTTTTGCTAAAGATAAGGCTTGAATGTAAATAAAGAAATCTCAGTTGTATAGGATTTCTTAGAAGGAATGCTTAAAAATACTCAATGCTGTTGATGAAGGAAAGGCAGATGTGATTTTCTTTATGGTGAAAAAAATAGGCCACCTTCTGACCTGTATTGATCAGAGTTACATTGCATGTGTTTTGTGTGCTGATTCAGTAGTTAGTAATGGAGGGACTTTTTTTCTTCCAAAGTATGCGTGTTTCTTGCTAGTTGGCAATTTGTTGCTCTTGCAGAAAATGCATTGTAGAAATGTGCAGATCGAGGACGAAGGCTGTATGGTTGGAGTCGCGCTGTAGGTTTAGGGTTTTTTTTTAATGTAATGATCATGAAATTTTATATACTATTGATGAACTAAATTAGAGTAAGGCCCTGTTCTTTTGGACTGAATTTTGCTGAACTTTTCTGAACTGAACTTATAAGAGCTGAACTGAACTTATAGGAGCTGAACTGAACTGAACTGAACTTATAGGAGCTGAACTGAACTTATAGGAGCTGAACTGAACTGAACTTATAAGAGCTGAACTGAACTGAACTTATAGCAGCTGAACTGAACTTATAGGAGCTGAACTGAACTGAACTGAACTTATAGGGGCTGAACTTTTCTGAACTTAATTTTACTTAATTGAATAGAACTTATATAATCTAAACTTTACTAAACTGAACTTTATTATAATCATTATCTTTTGGAAAGGTTGTCATACAAAAAAAAATATACTCTAAAACATAAGGTAAGATAATAAAATTATTCCGATTTATATACATTTGTTTGTTGATACAGATTACTACGTTTACATTACGATAAAAAAATAAATTACATATTACATCGTTTTTTAACTATCTATTTCTATATCATCATCTTCCTCATCACTTTCTTCTTCATCTTCACTACCACTCGAAACAACGAATCCATTGTCTCGCCAAATGTTTTTTTACTATCTTGTTTCGTATCTTGAACATGGCATTTTCCCGCTTATAATCAAACATGTCTGAATCTACTGTTTCTTGAATATTCACGTCATGTTGTATAATAGGTATTCCAAGAGTATGCATCCTTATAAAATTATGGAGTGTGAATGTAGAAACAATAATAGACATTTGATACTTTTGTGACATTTAGAGCATATTTTGTTAACATCTTCCACCTTTTTTTCAATTAACCAAATGTCATTTCAACTTTCATTCAAAAATAATGAATGTCGATAGTTGAAATACTCTACAATTTCTTCGGGCGGTCTCAATGATAATGTATGTATCCAATAATTAATGTCAAATGTTTTTATATCGGTTTTCATAAATAATATATTTCGTATAATTTTTCTAAACTTAATTTGTAAGAATTGAACTTTTCTGAACTGAACTTATAAGAGCTGAACTGAACTGAACTGAACTTATAGGAGCTGAACTGAACTGATAGGAGCTGAACTGAACTGAACTTATAGGAGCTGAACTGAACTGAACTTATAGGAGCTGAACTGAACTTATAGGAGCTGAACTGAACTGAACTGAACTTATAGGAGCTGAACTGAACTTATAGGAGCTGAACTGAACTTAAAGGGGGTGAGTTTAAGTCCAAAAGAACAGGGCCTAACAGCATTAAAATTTCCCTAACCTTAGCTGGATCTAAAAAGTATGTAACTGTTTTGCTGCATGTTCGAGAGTGATTTGGGCTTGCAACACATGGATGCTTTCAGGGTAGTGACCAACTCAAAATGTTTATCACGGAGTAGTATCGTTTGGAGTGTGTAGCTTGAATTCTATGAGGTCCGCCTAAACTAGATGTTTTCGGGGTTATGCAATAAGTCTGAAATATCGCGCTATGCTGCTTAAAATGTTTTCCGGGTCTGTTTCAATGTAAATCCATCTCCTCCAAAAAAAAAAGTCTCAAACCCACCTCTTGCATGGGTTATCTACTTTGTATCTTGCTTTTAATTTTAAATGGACGTTTATCCACTCAGGTTTTGATTGTTACTCTGAGATCTGTGCTCTGTGCTCTTAGTGTAGCTTCAGATTCTGCTGTAAATAACCAGGGCTATATTGTATACCTTAGTCGCTTGCTGTCAAAGAATGTAATCGATAGCCATCTCCTGTGAATTTCGTGACCAATTCTTAGGCATGGTTATTTTTGCCAATGTTTGTGGTGTCAATTTTAAAAAAAAATGGTGGTATGATTATTCCGACTGAGGGAAAGTGCCAGTCTTTGCCATAGACCCATGGTATGAGTCTTGTGAACCAACACTTTGAAGCCTGTTGTTTACTTAAAGCTTGTGGCACTTGCCCTCAGTCGGAAATCTGAACTGTGAACGTGAGACTGTGCTGGTCTTTTAATATTGGTCATCATAATGGCCGTATAACAGGAAGATGCATTAGCCTATAATATCTGTGTTCATGCTATAATACTAAAGCAAAATTTCCTGTGCACTAGAAATTCTAAACATCCTCGTTATTTCCGTTGACAAAAATTAAACATTCTAAATTTATGTATACATATCTGTTACAAAGGTTTTTATGCACCCATATCCTTATTTTAATATAAAATTCCCTGTAAAGAAACTCAGTAATACTGAGTTCAGCACTTTGATATGTAGTACTCATGTTCAACACTCGTATGAAGCCTGTCGACTATGAGTAACACAGTTGTGGTAGCGTTGCAACTCTCCCCACTTATTTACAAAAACTTTTCTTTTCCTGGGATTGCAGATGGATAGCTGATAGCCGTGATGAGTACACAAAGGAGCGTTTGGAAGCAATCAATGACGAATTTAAGCTGTATAGGTGCCACACAATTATGAACTGCGCTCGGGCATGTCCCAAGGGTTTGAACCCCGCTAAGCAGATCCAAAAGATCAAGCAACTCCAGCTTGTGCAGTAATTTTCTATGCTTTACATGTAATTGTGAAGGGGAATAAAAACTCTGTAGTACTCGATTATTTACATTATTATTTTGAAGTGAGACGTTCGTTAAATATGATCAGGGTGTAATAATAATTCAAGGTTGTGATCCATGTCCTTGTATTTTTCAAGTGTACTAGGTTTACAATTGTACTCGATGTACTTATGGCACACTCCGTATAAGCCTAGTGATGATAACAATTTTTTTTTGACAGTCGTGATGGTTCTGAAATTCTGATTTACTCGATTTTCCTATTCGGGAAATTCATACACAAATACTATGAGAAAAAACATATAGCCAGATTATTTTGTACGCCCTCCTATTCTGTGGCCGCTCACCCAAGCCACCCGAACCCGACTGACTCTTTTCTCCTACTTCAGAATATCATCCACCGCACCGTTGTTAGATACCTCACCCACCCACCCCCTTATCCATCACCACAACCCTCATCGCGAAGACCACTCAACACCTCTTTATGAGACCTCACTACCGGAAACGCATGACACCTGAGCAAATCATCTCCCACCATGAAGCACCTCCCACGTAAACTTTCCTCGCCGCTTCAAACACCACTTACCAAACATGTCCCCACCATCAAGAACGTGACCTATAATCCTTTAAAAACGCATCCCTCCCATCAAACTCATTCCCTCACCTCGTCGAAACTGTCCCCACCTCCCTGAAACCCACCACCTCTTATTAAAAAAAGTACTACAAACAATAGATCACAAATCAAAATGTCCTTCCTCTTTATATTACACCGACCACGTAACTCATTTTCAAAATAAAAGAAGAAAGTGACATTGATTTTGCTATTAGTACAACCAAATTAAAACTTAGCGAAAGTAAGTAATCTCAACAAAGTCAGGCGCCAAAATATCCTAAAGTCAAATAGAGAAATAAAAAAGTTCTAAGTCAAAACTTTCAAAAGTTTTATTGTTGGGCAAAGACGAGCGTTCTTATAAATGCCCCTATTAACTCCCTCATATCCACCACTAGATAATGCTTACACACTCATAGTCTTATACTCTTATCAATTAAGTCTGGCTAAAGACATACGAGTATCATATTTCGTCACAAGCTGAACGTCACAAGCTGAAGACATACACAATGTAACCTATTTAAGACCAAATGCAACCAGAACAAATTTCTAAGCAATAACAGATTATCGTTAAATACTCACATTTGTCATCAAAATGACGGCATTTAACCCGTCTCCGTCCAAGTTTGTAGAAACAAAGACGTAAACCACATCCAAAAAACAGGATCCAACGTGGCTGTCAAAGTCGTTAGGAAACTAGGTAGGCCACCAGTCACCTGCTTTCCTTCAATTCCTCCCTTCATTTCACTCTCACACCCTTTTATTCTCTCTCCTCACACTTCACATTCCTTCAATTCATTCATTCATTCCTCGATTTCTCCGATGAAATTCCGTCAATCTCAAACCCTAACTTCCTCGACCTCATCGCAAGACGCGCGTCTTCTCGCGCGTGAAACTCTACGCATCAGCGCACAATTGGCCTCCGCGCCGCCGTCAGCGCCGCCGACGCCGACGCCGTTGGAGAGTAAGAATCTTAAATTAGGGTTTGTTGAAGAGGAATTTGTTAATTCTAGTTTGAGGTTTATTTGTTGTGAGGAGATTGATGGACGACGTTGGAAGTATCTTGCTGAAAATCATGATGATTCTTCTTCTTCTTCGAATTTGATTTTTAAGAAAGGTTCGTTGAAATCGGTTTGTTTGCAAACTCCTCAAGCTCCTATTGAGGTATAATGTTTGATTTATGAGTTTGATTGTTCTCTAATTTTGTTAATTAATTGTAATTTGTGTGATTTCGGAGTTTTTATGTTAATTAACTGTAATTTGTGTGAGTTCTGAGTTTTATGTAAAATTAACTGTAATTTGTGTGATTTCGAAGTTTTTAAGTTAATTAAGTGTAATTTGTGTAATTTCGGTGTTCTTAAGTCAATTAAGTGTAATTTGTGTGATTTCGGAGTTTTTATTTGGTAGTGATTTAGCTACGGAGTTATTGAATTTGAACTTCGGCGGTGTTTTAGCTACGGAGTTATTGAATTTGAAGTGCTGTATTGGCGTATATTTTGTGTGATTTCGGTTTTTATTCGGCAGTGTTTTAGCTGCGGAGTTATTGAATTTGAAGTTCTGAAAGTATGTAGTGTATAAAGTTTGATTACGGAGTGATAGTGTATGACCTGGATGTTTAAATAGCTTTATAACTAAGTTGATTGCAATTTGTGTGATTGCAAACGTTGAACGTTTTAATCGCAGTGTGTAGATTCTTTTTTAAGTTGATTGTTTTGATGTGTTATGTAATTAAGTTAACTTGTTGCAATTTGTGTGATCTCGAAGTTTTTAATTTAATCACAGTGTTTTAGCTGTGCAGTTGTTGAATTTGAAGCTTCGTAAGTTTGTAGCGTAGAAAAATTGATTATGGAGTGTTAGTGTATGATTTGGATGTTCAAAACTTCAAATTGTTTTGTAAGTAAGTTAATTGCAGTTTGTGTGAATTTGAACTTTGTAATGGCGGTGTTTTATCTGCGGAGTGATTGAATTCGAGGCTTCGCAAATTTGTGGTGTAAAGAGTATGGAGTGTTTTTCTTTTACAAAATTGTTCGTGTTAGTGTATGATTTGGATGTTTAAATTGTTCTGTAATCAAGTTAATTTCAGTTTGTGTGCTTTTGAACTTTGATTCGCACTGTTTTATCTGGAGATATGTTGAATTTTAGTGTTAGTAAGTTTGTGGTGTAAATAGTAGCAAGGATTTGAAGTTAGGGGGTCTGGAACGTAGATTGAGGGTTTAGGGGGACGAGATAGTAAAACTATTGAGTGATTTAGGAAGATAATAGAAATTATTTTACTAAAAGAGATAGGTTTTTCATTGATTGGTGGGGAAAGCCAAAAATGTGATTAAATGTGTGATACGCATTGTGGCGGATATAATGCTTGGATTGGTATATGTGCAAGTGGAGTTGGGAAATTAAAGCTGTTGCTCAGTGTGGTATTGCCAACTTGATTGGTTACTAGATTGTCTTAAGCAGCGCCATTTGCCTTGTTGGGGAAATAAATAATTGGGTATCGGAATGTGAGAAATCAACTTTGTCTCACTATTGTTTGTTAAGTATATGGATCAACGTCTCTAGGTTAGGTCTCGTTGTAGTGTAGTTTTTTCAGTAAGAGATAGTATATCAATTGAATGGATATGAATTTTGTGCTTTAAGTTAAGTGGAATATTTAGCAATCTTTCATTTTATTGTTTACTTTCTTAATAACATCCATTACCACCGACCAATCTACCATAGTGGAAATTCATGTAAAGAATGGAAAAGATACCTCCGTCACCGAGTTTGAAGCTTGTAAGCTAGTCAGGAGGAAGTTAGGCTATGTTACTCTGATTTGACTGCAAGTGTGGAAGTGGCATAATGTAGGACATGCAATCAGTCAAAGTATAATAATATTCCAGAATTTTCAGTCAAAAAGAAACGTGAATTTTGCTTTCTTTTGTAAGATTTTCTTTGTCTTATTTAAAAGGAGACTGAAATTATGTCACTTCTTTTTCTGCTTACATCACTAATTTATGATAAACAACATTGAATTTTCCCTTGAAACTGCAGATATGCTTTCTAGAATTTCCAAGGCTCTGCATCAATAGTTACTTGCCTATTGTTTTATTCATTTCTTACCTGAAAACCAGCCTCTGAATTTATATTCCATGAAGAAGTAATGATTTCCACGATTAATTTTGGCCTGTTTACTTTTGAAGATGAAAGTCGAATCCTGATTTAATCTTATAACATGATGATTTCATTATTATCTTGAGTACTTCAATGTCGTGAAACAGTTAACATATTACATATATGATGCCTATTTATTTTTAAGAAGTTTTTATTTTGGTATACTGTGACCAATATAAATAATTCAACTTTTTATTTACTTGCAGGAGTTAGTGTCATTTATAAGATCATACGTTGTGCCTGAAGGTTTCCCTGATAGCGTTTCATCTTCATATGTTCCATACATGAGATGGAGGGCTCTGAAGGTACATTCAATTTTAGATAGTACAATACGTCGCTAGAAATTGATGTTTATTAAGGACTTATACAGGCTGTAAGAGGATTGATAGACATATGACACAAGGTGTGACTAAAACTGTCTTATTGAAGATCTACAGTTACTTTTCCTGAAAAAAAAAAAACTGACTACATTTTGAGTCATATTAACATATCACAAATTCTCATTTAAGACGGGGGTATCCGTCTTAAGCTTAAGACGGATACCATATGCTCTCACAAAATACCCATTAAGGGTGAGTGGAGAAGCACATGGGGGGTGCCCATCTTGTCCCCTCTACCCATTTCCTCTCACAAAATACCCGTCGTAAGATCCGACCCGTCACAAGCAAGACCTACTGTTAACATATATGGTACTTTCCGTCATGGCTCTGATATGCCCTGTTTACGGGAACATGTCAAGGTAAGAAGGAAGTATGACAGTTATGTTGGAGAAAAACATGTGAGGGGTTCCCTTTCCATTTATTTATCTCTAGTACAAGAACCATGTTTTTATTGGTTTGTGGGCTTGTGGCTATGCAACTATACAAGTCCCTATACTGTGACTCTTGGAATGATTAAGTGTCTAACAAAAGTATCCATAGTGAATCCAGTCTCGACTTGTGTAGATTGGACAACTGTACATTCATATATTTGTAAAATTTCATGAATTAACAAGTGTCTTGCTTTCTGTAGCACTTCTTTGGTGGAGCAATGGGCGTGTTCACCACACAATCACTGCTGTCTTCTGTTGGTATATCTAGAAACTTTGGTGCCCCTGGTGCTGTTGCTATTAATTGGATCCTGAAGGTAAAGTTACATGGCTTGAATCTGAAATATATAAGTGCTTAGTATTTGATCATGTAATGCCTACTATTATGGGTTTTTTTTTTTGGCATTTTTAACAACAGTTGACTTTATATCCTAATATTTTTGTAAATTTTATGAATTTATTTCTTGTGCCCGTGGCCTTCTCTAAGATTAAGGAATCTATTCGTTTTTTTAAACTTGGTATCAGTCGCTAAAATATTTCTATCCTGTCTTCTCATTTGTGGAACTTAAATGCATTAGTGAACAATAACAAGCAATTTAGGCAGACTGTGTAGGAAGATGCCACTCTGAGCGGCTTTGTATGCTTTGTCTTGAAGAGCAAAAGTATTTATGTTCTACAAGTTAAAATATTTGACTTTGATTGATTTCAAACTACAATGCAATCTTATGGATTTTCTAGTTTCATGTTGCACTGCATTGTCTGTATACTCGAAGGGTCACTACCATTCCAGTTTTTAAGCTTTATTTAAATTATATTTTTTTTTGCTAATGCAAGTGTTTCGTGCAGGATGGCGCTGGCCGAGTTGGAAAAATGCTCTTTGCTCGACAAGGAAAGAAATTTGACTATGATTTAAAACAAGTAGGTCTTTTCACTCTATTGTACTTTAATGATACTTTCGAGAAACTGTATCTGGCATTCACTGTTGTTTTGGCCTTTCGGGTGGTGTTCTTCAGCTCAGATTTGCTGGTGATCTGTTGATGGAGTTTGGCGCTGGATTAGAGCTGGCAACTTCAGCAGTCCCGCACTTATTTTTGCCATTGGCATGTGCTGCTAATGTTGCAAAGGTTAGTTTCTGATTCGAGCATCACTTATGTTGTGACTTCAACATGATACTGGTTGAGTGACGAATTTTAGGGTGATGGACTGGGTAGGACTGAGCCTGGGTCTCACATATACAATCCAGAATTATAATCTAAAGTTCTGCTTGTATCCAAATATACTGCTTTTATTATTATATTGCGATTTGTTCTAGCTTGTGTATCACGCTAGAAATTTAACATACAAAATAATCTGAATGTGTCAAATATTTATGGCCTGAATTTTTAATTACATGAGCAGCATTAAAGGAAGATAAAAATAAAGATGACGATCTAGCCATATATAACCCACCACACCTCGTGCATAGGAATTTGTAAGCTGAGAAGTGATATATGGCAAGATCGACTCTGTGATAAATGAAACGATATCAATTAAGCATCAGACGTCGTAATAAACGATGAAATAAATCCTCACTTTCGGATGTTTAAGTTGCTACCTGTAATAAATTTACTGTTTGTCATAGTCATTGAAAATAGTCATCTTACAGGGTTTGCTTCTGTTACTCAGTGCTCTACTTTCGTGTGCTTATTGGCCGCCTCTAATTTTTTGTTTCTTTCTCCCACCCCTTTTTTTAGGGTGGTGGTGTTGGTTGTTCTCGTCTTGCGGTAGCTAATTTGATTCATTTTGTTTTCCTTTTTGACAGAATGTCGCTGCTGTGACATCAACATCTACACGTACACCAATTTATAAGGCCTTTGCGCGGGGAGAAAATCTTGGTGATGTCACCGCTAAAGGGGAATGTGTTGGAAATATAGCAGATCTGGTATGGTTATTACTTCTACTTCCACGTGGCATATTTTATGTTTCAGCAAAAATTGATAATGACAATGGATGTGTTAATTGGAGTTATCTAGCCAAGGCAAGTTTTTTTATTATTGTGAACTCAGGAGGCCTTACATTTATATATTACATTAAGAAGGTTGAAAATTATTTTCCGCCATATTTCTGAGAGCTTTTTGGAAACAAGTCTCCCATGATTATGTTGTGCTATCTGAATAAGATACAAAACAGTTGGAGTCCTTCTCTATTTTATGAAACACAAACTTCTATGTATCTGCTTATGAATTGGATGGAAAGAGTAGCATCCAAATTGAATGAGGATAACTGGATAAAGTTAGGGAACTTCGAGCCAATGAACAATGATCTGGAACTCTGGGTGTATACAGAAGTTTGTAAGTTCATTTAGATTCTGAAGGTTTTCTGATCATGTGATCAACTATAGAAACTAATCACACAGTGATCTGTTATAATTTAAAGCTTTTGTAGCACCATTTGAGATTCCAGAACTTGACCCATTTGGTGTCTTTTGTACATGGTGTCCTTTAGTCGATATGCTATATAAATTTTTAAAACAAAAAGAATGAAGGCTTGACAGTGCTATACATACTGAAAACTGGGAAGTGGCTTAGAAATGGTACTGTAAAAGTTATCAAAATAAAACACTACGATGCTTCGAGCTCTATTGAAATGAATCACTTGAAGTTGATCTATGGCGAATGGACGTAAGTTAACGACTGTGAACTGCAACGATATCAGTTGAGCTGAAATTACTGCTGTCAGTAGGAACATGGCTTGTATTTCTGAATCATAGACGCTGTAGTCGCTGTTATATTTCCATGCCTTTCCTCTGGAATGGATTTCAATTGCTGATGTTAGCCAACTCTCTTTTCTTGTGAAGCTTGGGACTGGATTCAGTATTATGATTTCGAAAAGGAATCCGTCTTTGGTTACTACATTTGGGCTCCTTTCTTGTGGATATCTCTTGAGCTCTTACCAAGAGGTTGGTTATTGTCTTGGCTTTTCATTTTAATGAATTCTCATGAAATGCATATGTAGCCTTGCTAATAGTTAGTTGCATTTCTGACAGGTAAAGTCTGTGGTATTACATACTTTAAACAGGGCAAGATTCACTGTGGCTGTGAACTCATTCATTACAACTGGTAAAGTCTTGGTACTCTTTAAGAGCTGTGTATACTGGAGATGGTTTCTATTATCAATACGTTCATCTCCTAACATAACTACACGGATAAAACAATCCTTCTGATCATGTACACATTTTTTTTCGTAGGGCAAGTTCCTTCACTGAAGGAGGGAAATCTGAAGGAAAAAGTATTTACGTTTCCATGGAAGGAAGATAGACCTGTTCTACTTGGTGTGCAAATATATATATAAGTTTTAGTAATTTGTTGTCTTTGTCCTTTAACTTTCTGATAATTGATGGAGAGATGCATTATAATATTAATTTAATATTTGGCAGGTTCTAGATTCAAGGATGCATTTGAAGATCCTGGACTCTATATTGCCCTAGAGCCACTTTTTGAGGTCTATTTAATGGCTGTTATTTTGTTGTGATATTAGAATTTTTGAAAACATGCATTTAAAGTAATTATGTTGTTTCTCAAAATGTGTTTTTTTCCAAGTACATATTGACGTTTCAACTTACATAATTAAATTACATTTCTACACAGCGAGAGAGATATTTAGTAACATACAATCCTGAGAAGAAGAAGGTCTATGCCTTACTCAAGGATAACGCAAAGTCTGATGACATCTTAAAGGCAGCATTCCACGTGAGTAAAATTGTGTTTTTATGTAATTTTTCTGTCCTGTGTTCTTGCAACTAAATTGATGAATGTTCTAATTTTCAGGGTCATGTGCTACTCCATTCTATCCGTTCATCTTTAAAAGAACATACTGTTCCTGGGAATCATAATAAGTATGTTAACTTGGACATTGTGCCTACATTTTCCGATATTGAGGGTGTTGTGGCAGAGTCCTGCAAAATGGTTTCAAATACATATGGCCTCTTCAAGTACAAAGCTACAGAACAGGTGACTTCAGTTTATTCAGCATTACAAAATACAAATTTCTTCTTAAATTATTTTGTGTGGCTACAATTCAATGTTGTTATGGTGAAACCCACAAGCCACTGACAATCTGACACCAATTTACATTCCTTCATATTTATTATACAAAAGTAAATGAGGCCATTCCTAAGATTTTGAGGGAGTATCTGGTTAATACATTTTTCGCAAAGTAAAATTGCTGCTTTGGGCTAATGTGCCTAAACAGAGCTAATGTGCTTGACTGAAGAGGTTTCGTCAATGAAATGCAATTTCTCCTGTCATTGTTTAGTTGTTACGTACAACACAGTTCTTATTTCCGGTCATGATGTAGCCATTTGTCAATTAAACTCATACGGGAGAACCCAGTGACTTAACTTACGTTTCCATGGCAGGGATGGATGATGTTGGAATCACTACTGAATCCCGGTCGAGCTCGGTTATGTCAAAACTAAGCTGAAGTCGGATGATGGAAGCAAGTAATATCTTTGTTTGACTGCTGCCTGATGAGTGATGACCGTTTATTTTGGGTATGGCTGCAATCAAGAGTATATAGATCAGTCTCAAGGCTGTTGACTTTATGTGGCGGCAGCTTGTCCTTTCTAGTGGCCGTTGACTTTATGATATTTGGGCATCGGTGTCTGATACGATACATATACAAGTGTCAAACTCTTCATGGTGTTTGGTGACACGGGGACCGTCTTGAATTGAGGATACGGGGACACTACAGACATGTCTTCAGCATAAATTAATCATAAATTTAATTATGTAAAGTTTTTCATAGATAGAGATGTTTTCGACATAAGCCTGAAATCATGATAGATGCATCGTACATTAGTCTTTTTCCGAGCCTATCTTTCTTTCACTTTGGGAGTGTATCGGTAGGATACGTATTTTGTATTCATACAGAGTAGTTGAGTTTCATTTCGCGTGTGCTGCTGCTTGTTTTATGGGTAGAATTTGGATTTTTATGTTGTAACTGGAAGGTTGCTCAATTCTATGTATATTTATAATCGCCACGACTGATAAGGCCAATAAAATCTATGATACAAAATCTCTCATTTGCTTCATCACTTTTTTATTTATTTTTTACGAGTATTTTTGTCAAAACGTAAAAGAATCATCGAGACATTTAACAGAAGATTGTCTAGTAATGATATTATCACGCGACCCGTTGATATAATAGCAAGTCACACTTGTCTTTATCTGCACACCCGTACAAAATTTGTAACAGATAAATTCGTAGTATAAGACCGTCGTAAACAGAAAACAAACAAACAGCAAGCAAACAAGATTATTTTAAACAGAAAAAAAAACTACAGGTGAAAAAAATCAGGGTTTTATACTATAGTGGCTTCGACTGTTATATTTCATTTTCATTCATTTACCTTTTTATACTCAAGTATTTTTACAACCATCGAATTTATTTAGACTTTGATCCGTGTAATTGAGAGGAAATGAAACTCCGTTTCTTTTAAGGAAATGGAAATGGTGGACTCATGGGCAAGTTACCTTTTAAGTTTCGTGCAAATTAGTCGCGTATAGTTTGGTTAATGTGCAAATAGACTTAATTAATTATAGGGATTTTTTCATTTTACTCTTCAATATTTTTTGTTTTCTAAGGTATACCCTTCTTTTTTTTACAAAAAGAAAGATTTGGCGGCTACAAGTTTAGAAAACGGCCTTAAATTTGAAAAAAAAAAATCACCACTTTCTGAACTTTTAGCCGGGAGTTATTGACGGTGAAAGTTTTTTAAACGAATAAACGCTGACTGACCATAATTCTCAGCATTCAAGTCTCACTTAGCGGAATTGACCGGTCGGTAGTGGTTGGTCGAAGCTCGAATCGACGGCCTCTTCGTCTCACTTAGCGCCACTAAAGAAGTAGGAAGGCTTGTCCTTCTGCTTTTTAAATCACACTCACCCATGGTGCCCACTACCCGAAAAGCAAAAGATTCGAGAGTCCAGGCTGAAAATACGGGGCGCTTGTGCTTGTGTGGTTGGATGCCCAAGATGGCTTAAAGCGAGTCGCTTCCGGTTTGGCCTGTAATCGGGGACTGGAGCAGGCTACTATGAGAGAAACTTCTTCTGTCTCCCCAGCTGCCACTGAGAAGACTCTCCTTCCTTTGGGAGCTTGGCTAAAAGACTTTTGACCGAGCACATTTCCTAACTATAAATTCAAAAAACAATATATTTTTTTTCAAGTCAGAGATCTCGTAAAGACGTAGATTTTGAAAGAAAAAAACTACCGTCGACTGAAATCGTAACCAAGACTCAAGACTTATTGCCGGTCAAAGCTTTTTTTTTTCGAGAAAAAAGGGGTACAACCGTACAAGTGAGAAAATGAAAAGGTTAAGAGATACAAGTGAGAAAATCCCAAAAAAAATTATATTATCACTTACCTTATCAACTCCTAATTACATACTACCTTATCGATTAGCTTTGCAGATTTAGCTTGCTTTACAACTTTCATTCTAACTTTTCATCTTTCAGCACCAAAGACACTAAAAAGTAAAAACCATGTAATGAATATCACCCCTCAGTCACTCTCCAACTTTGTCCTAGTTAACCTACTAATGTTCATACTTGGGCTGTGTCAAGTAAACCAAGTAATGAATATCACCACTCAGTCACTCTTCGGCTTGAGCCTAGCACAAATTCATGTTTCAGAAGGCGTGACCCGTCTTATTGTTTCAAACGGGTCAAGACCCCTCATAAAAGAGCAAGTTGGGAGCCGCAATTAATTCACAATATATTTTGAATGAGCTGCGTAGACACACGGTCTAGTATTAACAAAGTCATTCTTTTTTTCTTGGGAGCCGCAATATAGTCTAGAGTCCCTATAGTACAAGCACACCTCGCCAAAAAAAGGTCCCACAGGCTGCAGCGGGAAAAAAAGTGTCGTAGCTGATAGCTGATAGCTGATAAGCATAACGCCTTCATGGGAACAGCAAAAACTACGATAAAGCAGCTTAACCGATTACATTTTTGCTACAAAGTTGGTTTTGATTAACATGGTCTAAAAACAAAACCTTGTACTCCAGCATCAAATAATTTCTGCAGGCTCGAAAGAAGATTTTTCTGAGTGGATTAATTTGTAGCGAACTAGTGACTAACCTACCTGTACAGTAAGCTCACAAACGAAGTTTGTATATCCTATTTCTTCAGAAACATCTCACGGAATTCAGAATTAGATTTTGGGGTTTCATCGTCAGCTTGAGCAGCTTTTGGTTTTTTGGCTATCAGAACATTGCGTGGAACAGCAAATGTAGTCTTCCCTTTGAGTTGGATTGCATCTTGACCGCTTTCCTTCCTGGAGGATGACTGGGCAGCAGACCGATCGGATGCCTGGGAAGAATCTTCAGTTTTGAGTTTCGCTTGATCACTGGATGGAATCCTTGAAGCTGATAAAAGTAAAGAAAATATAAGAAGCAACAAAACCTAGGTCACACAATGATTTGAGAAGGAAGACGATGAAGAGACGGAAAACATGATTAAAAGAAAACTCCATGAATAAGTTCAGGGCGAGAAAAATCTTTACAAGCATTTTTTATCCCTCATTAGCATTAACCACCATTTACCACTGTGTCATATGATCTAGTTCAAACCCTAAAGAAAAGTGAACAATAGACTCATAGATTGAAGAGCATTGATTCAAGTGATCGAATAAGACTTCTACATCCCTCACAGACTTAAGAGTAGTCATAAACGTGGTCAAATAAGGGAAAACCAGATATCTTGTTTCAAATAGATCGCGAGAAAGAAATGTTAAAATTCCTTTGAGAGACAGCCTATCAGCTGAATACAAAATCAGAAACCTTGAGATTCATCTGCAGTTCAAATTGCCATTTCCTTAGGTAAGACAATTTTGTGAGTGGGTTTTACTAATTGCCAAATTGCGCAGATGTAAGAGGGGATTAACAATACCACACCTAAGCAACAATAAACCAAATAGTATTAGTACATACCCTCCTCATCAGCATTTTGATGTCCGCCGAAATTCTGTTTGCTTTTGCCTTGATCTGACCGGGCTATGCTGGCTTTTTTATGTCCATTGGAATTCTTTTTGCTTTTACTTGGATCTGACCGGACAACGCTGATCCTTATACCCATAAACATCTTTTTGTTTTTTGCTAAAGCGGCATTAAGGTGCTCATCATCAGAGAAATCCACGTAAGCCAGCCCCTTTAACAGATTTGATATCTAGGATCAGATTTGTTCAATCAAAACCACAGCTCCGCAAGGTAACTGAATGATTGTTCCAAAACCCCAACTTGATCACGCGATGCAATAAAATACTGTAATAAAGTATACAAAAGAGGATAATTACCCTTGATTTACCAGTGTACTTGTCTTTTAATATTCTTATAGATTGGACTCCACCGGTATCACTAAAGAATTTATGAAGTTGGTCATAAGTTGTCTGCACAAACGTAGAAGCGTCGTTAACAGCCAGGGGAAAAAAATACGGGAGGATCAAGAGCAGAAGTGAATCATGAATAAAAGCTTAACAATGGTAAAAAGTCAGAGCATACACAAAAGAAAAAAGAAACATAGAGACAGGTATAAGCTCCTCTTACATTGAAGCTCAGGTTTGATACGTATGCAGTGCATTGATCCGTGAATCGTGGTTTCACGAACCTCGATTGTTTTCCTGAAGGATCATTGCTGTTCTCTTGTTTGGCAGCTCTTTCTGCAGTTACTTCCACTTCCATTTTGTCGACATTTGTCTCTTTTCCCTGATCTTTCTTAGTCACTTTTGTGGCAGAATCACTCTCGTCTTTTCGTCGTTTTGAAGGTGTCTGATCCTCAGGCATATTTGACGGTAATTTTCGTTTTTCACGAGAAACTTTCTTGGAGGGATGTTCTTTTACTTCTGAGGTAGCAGCAGTTTTGGACTCTTGCTTCAATCTGAACAAAGCCAGTTCTTCCAAGCGTGGTGAAATCTAACAAGGTACGGTAGCATAATGAGCATATTGTCAAATTTTTTAGGGTTATTTCATAGGAATAATCCAAACTAAGCCTCCTCTTCTCATATTAATCTCACCTATTGTTTAACCAAAAATAATCCTAACCATTACATCGTTTAACTTGCATTAAACTCATGGAAGGGAACCCTTCGACTATAATTATAATTTGTCAACCTAAATTCATCCTCTTCAATCTACATCCCCTATATCTCACCAAAAATCAGACCTCCTACACCACCTCCATCTTCAATCCCCTCATCTCCTCTTACTCATTCCTCGCCGCATCTACACCAACGAATTGACCCCACACCGCCCATTCCATGGCGTCGATTAAAGGTTATGTCAGAACCGACTCACTTTTTCCCCCAATTTCCCCCTAAATCAAACAAAACCACCCAATCGAATGCATTCACACCACGAAAAATGGAGGCATACTACTACAACATTCTGAAAGTAAACCGCACCGCAACCGAAGACGATTTCTGCATATCCTACCATCGTGTTGCTATAATTTGATACCCAGATAAATTCGCTCAGACACTAGGTTGACAGTCGAACAGTTCACAACAACCAAGATGGATCAAGCTTTTATACTAGGAACTTGACACTTAACATTTTGCAGGGTCATATTAATCTACTATCCATTCTTATCAATTTATTTCAACTTCGATCCAGTTCGCCTGAATTCATATATCATATCCAAATGCAACGCTCAATAATTACAACAGCAATAGATCTCAATTACCTTTTTGTACCCAAATCATCACCTTTTTTTTATCTTCTTCCCCAATTACCTCAATAACAGAAGTTGAATTACGTGAAGGTCAATTTACAGATTTAATTAGGCTTTTTTAATGAGAAAACTGGAATATTTATAAGAACTTTAAGGGGTCTTATTGATGAGTTGACGATCTAAAGGAGAATGAGCTCAAATTGGGGGTTTGAAAGGAAATAGGGAAATAGAGAAGAGATATTGTTGCTGGGTTGATGATTATGGAGGGTTGTTGGGTCTCTTAATGTTGTTACAGGAGTGGCAACTGATGTTGATGATAATTATTACTGAGTAATATTATTATCCAGATGAAGAAGCAGAATTGAAGAATGAATCAGGAAAATAAAAAAAAAAAAGGGTGGATCCATAACATTACCTGTTGGGAAACCTGTTATATCAGGTCAATTATGGGATGAGTTCAATGTAAATTAAATGGTGCAATGGTCAAGATTATTCTCGGTTAAACATTAGTTGAGATTATTATGAGAAGAGGAGGCTTAGTTTGGATAATTCTCATGAAATACCCAATTCTTTAAACAGACAATAAATCTAGTAAAATATACATTTCATTATCAGATGACGGGAATTCATTAGTTTATGAAGCAAGAATATTATAATTGTACTCTTGTTTCATATTCTAGTTCACAGCTTGTACTCTTGTTCAGACTCCAGACTCGATTATAGTCATTGATTAGTTTTTGTTCTTAATAAATCATTCCAGGCTCAACATTGTTATCTGCTTAATCTAGCAATTAGATTTCTCATCTTTCAGAAAAATAAAACATAGATATCCCATATGGATTTTCTTCCCTTGTCCATTAGACCTGAACTTTTTTGAAAAAATAAGCGACAGCTTGAGAAAGTTATAATGGTTAGCTAGAAACCATAGATGGAAGCCACAGCCGCCGTATTAGCATGGTTTACAAATCATAAACAAAATGCACTATCATCAGTTATCAATAACTATACAACACTGAGGTATATTCATCAAGTAAATGAGAAATGCCATGCAGATGAAAGGGATTAGAATCTCAATGTAGAGCGAATGCTTCGAGTTAAAATATACAGCAAGTACTTGTATCACTAGATGCTGGCCATACCTTAATCACAGCTGTATCATAATCTTCCAGAGTGCCAAATTCCCTCTCAAATCGCAACCACAATTGGCAGATGTCCTACAATACATTAATAAGCGAAGTAGATAAGCCATATAATTTGCTATGTGTAAATAGTACAGTTTGAAGACAAAATCATAATAAAGACGTAGAAACATCCTATCACCAGTAGAATGAAGCTGAACAAAAATTAGTAGGCATACTTGCTAATTAAATGTCACGCCCGAAGTAAAACAGTAAAAACAGATAATCAGCCAAGGTGCATCCTACCCAAAAAGGATATAAGATGTGACTGCCCTATAATTTGTACAGTTACCACTTGGTTCTGATTGCCTTCCTGGGTGAGAAGGAATATAAAGACCCAGAAGAGGAAGGGTAATGATAGTCTCACGAGCTCCACAAAAAGGAGAAAAAATGGCAGGAGAATCCTGAAGCCAAAGATGTTATTAGAGCTCAACGCATGCAGAATGTTCTAAAAGTCCAAAACTAACGAAAAGATCTCATGTTATCATCATCCCTTAGTTTTGAAAGGTCCAAGGCACCGACGCGACTAGGGCCGATGAAGATGAGGTGCAAGGCACGAAGTGAAGACGCGTTTGCACGTACCTTATGGACGCGCTTTATTTTTGAAAACAAACTTGTATGTTCAAAATAAAATTTTGTACATCATTATTTGGATTTTAAAGAGGACTAAGATATATAGAAATGAAAACAAGGTAATATGGATGCTAAGGGAAGGCATGACGAAGAAACAAATCGAAAGAGAGTAGTCGAGCGCCTTATCAAAAGGCGCCCCAGGGTGTTTTGACTAGTGCCATATAGACCTTGGCTTAAGCACACTTCTAAACCAAATGTCATCCTGAAAGATGCAGAATACTAGTTCACATACTACGGAGATCATCACATCAAATCTGCTTTTAGCAATAATCAGAATCAAATAACAAGGAGCCACATCATATGCTGTAGTACTAAAACAACTTATGTGGTACAAAGCGGAGATTTGATATGGAAGAACTTTCTTTTCTGTGTGTGGTACAAAGCGAAGATCTGGTATGGAAGAACTTTCTTTTCTGTGTGTGGGCACACCTGAAACTTGGCATTTAATGAAAAGTAGTACAGGCCTAAGTCTATCAAAAACAAGGAAGCACAGTTCTGCGCATCAAAGGCTTCGCCCCAGTTAAGTTTTATGGCTATCCAGAGTAACCAATACACAGGAGTCAAAAATGAAAATGGGGGGAAACCACTAAGCAGAACCACATAGAACATAGCACTAATATGGCAAGCCTGGTAATGTCTTAACTCGTAAGTGTAAAGGCAGAGGCAAGAATAACAGAAATGAGTTATCATGGAAAAGCCCTCCCTAAATAACCTTTCATCATATTACAGCTTACATACTAACCCTTCCTATCAGAAGCTCAAATTGTTCCAAGGATGGACCATCCCCCAGAGTTCCAGAATATGAAACCCTTAGAGATCACTATGGGAATTCTCGAATCAGAAAGAGGTTAATGTACCTCTGAACCTGAACCAGGAAATTTCTTTGTGTAGCATCTTCGATAAATCGACCTAGCTTCATTTAAGTTTCCTTTCTCAATCTCCATGCTTATATAGCCTTGCCACGCCTCAAGCATAGCGCCACTAACAAAAAACAAATTAAAACCTTACACAGAGCAACAATATGCAAGGCAGTAACACACAGTATAATCTGACGAACACTTGACATACCTGAGCTTTAGTATGTTCTCCCATGCTCCACGTGCAGCAATTACGTCATTTGCCAGAATCAGCTCTAAACGGGCCCAGTATGCATGCAACCGCAGTAAAGCTTCTGTTCCTTTTAATTGTGGAGACAAGTAATCTGATGCACGCTGGGCACAGTTAAAATAAAAAACACTGGTGAGCCAGATAGAGAGAATCCAAATCTCATTGGCAAGAAGGCATTCATGTTTAGGGAGAATATATGTATGGTGGTGATTGTATCAAGGTGGTGAAAACCTGGTCCAATGTTAAGCTGCTTAAGTACCTATTAAACACTTGATCTAATGACGAAAATACTCCAATCAATTAAATCTACTTCCATGGATGAACATCCCAATCTAAACTAACAAATCTATTCATCTAAACCGGAGCCAGCCATCTCCTTTCAATCATCTCTTGATTAAGGGACTTCTATTTAAGATTTGGTTGTGTAGTCTAAACTGGATACTAGAATAATTCTAAATTGACAAAAATGCTACTCTTTTTCCCATTAAATTTGATATCCTAATGCTCAGCATTTTGGAAAACAAACTTATCTTACAGTTGAATTGCGAACTGTTATTCCTTGAATTTGATACAATGAGGTTTAGTCTCTCTACTTCTTAGATTTTGTTTCGCCTTTATTTACTGCACACACTACTGACCAATGTACCTTGGATTTCACAAGTAAACAGAAGAAAAGAGAGGCACAAGTAAAAGCCAGTCCTTCCATAAAGTCTACAAAAACTGGGTACAATACTCAATATTTCACAAGTATGGGGCACAATAGACAAAATCCAAGGCCTGGCACAGATATGTTAGATCTCTCCTTCTCCATCTGTTGCAGTTTTTACTATTCTTTTTTGGGTCCAGATCCGTATCTCAAGTTAAACAGGTTGTGATGTGAACGGGAAAGAGGCAAAGCCAGAAATCCAAATTCTAGATCAACTTGCTGGAACAAATTCTCTATGCTAGAGAGGTAAACAGCGAAGTGAGGAGATATGAAAGCTTCAAGCACGTGATAATGACCAACTACGACTTACGGTTACGGCTATAATATTATTAAAAATTTACTGGACTGAGCACACCAATTACTAGGTCACTACCTTCTTCATATAAAGCAAGATGCAAATGTGAAAATTGAAGTTGAAAGACCTCAGCTAACCTGAAATGTATCTCTTATTGAAGCATAATCTAACACGTGCATCTGATCAGCCACAGACATCCTTCTTCTTAGGCCATCTATGCGAGTAAGAAATATATCCAGGTACTGCAAAAATATTTATCTTAGAACACAAAAATAGCGATGTGGAAGTTATCCTCTTCAAGTTATGTCATGGTGAATTAACTGAAAGAGCTACATAGAAGATACCTCCTCATAGCTCGAGAACGTGCATTGAAGGGCCTTCTCAAACACCTAAAGCAAGGAACATTTCAAATATTCAATGAGGATAACATGTCACCCATATTAGAAAATATGGGAAATTTTTAATACTGCTTACACTAAGCACAAATACAATGAGCAACAAAAATAAAGGTGCTTCTACCAAACGCATTTCACATTTATGCAGCCTGCATTTCCCTTGTTACTTTATAGTGCTTTACGTCTACAAGACCTCCCCCCCCCCCCCCCCCCTCTTTCCTCAGTCTTTAATTACACGTGCTCCTGCAGGCTGCAGCAAATCTCCATCGTTGGGCTCCTCACTATGCACCAGAGAACGTATAAAAAGCCTGAGTCGTTTATTGATGAGCAGGTAGCTTAAAACTCTCAGCAAACTCGTAAATGAGTTACAGACATATCAGTAGGATAATTATTTAATGAACTTTTAACAACCGAGCAGCTGGGTTCACAAGGTTATCGTTTCACATTTATGTGCTACATGCTAGCCTTGCTAATAAACCATGTTTCCAACCTCGATTACCAAGTATGTATTATCCACTTATTCTTTAAGCTAAATATGACTGCGTTATTGGCTACTAGATAGGTTTCCAACAATGATACTCGGGCTCAAATAAGCGAATCCAGCGTGAATACAAGTCCAAGTAAACAATACCCGACCTTCTCGTAATTTGATATGGTAATTTGATAAACAAAAAAAAGGACAGTGAGGACTGGGCTACTATTTCTGTAAGGAAGGTTATATCACTTAAACCCTCAGATCAAAGATACTACACATTTCAAACTCTCTGTTCCAAAGCTACTTTTTCTTTTGAAATACGTAAGCAACCTTTACTAGCTCACTGAATTCACCTATAATCAATAGTGGGTGGAAAATAGGGTAGATAGTGATGCCAGGGAGTCTTGACAGTGAATAAGGTTGAAGGCGGGCTATGTTCATACTTCTACAGGTACTACTAAGTACTAATTCATAACCTTAAAATAGACAATTAGTTTGGAATGGAGGTCGTACATTCTATCCAATTCCAAAGGCTCCTAGACATGGTGGTTAGTTTATTCACTTTAAGAAGCACACTCAACCCCTGCAACCATGTTGCCTATCTCTATTAAACACAAACACAAGCTGCTTCACATAAGAGGTGGACAAAATCAGTATAGGCAAGATAATATGTGTTCATAGGACAGCTCTTCGTAAGCCATGCCTCTATCCACGCTGAGTACATATATTGCAGTTCAGTAAACAATCTTATAAAATTGTTAAAAAGATTTTTATCGAGCATGTAAATACTCTGCAAAATTAAGTAACATTCTAGCTTATGAATTGGCTCCTGGGAACCACGAAGACCTATTTACAGCCTCATGTGCAATGCCAGATAGTTTCTTAATAAAGACAGATTACGAAGAAGAAATGTGTGACCATTTCATACCACAGAAACTTCTTCCTCAGGAGCTCGAGCTCGCTCCAAGCAAAGCAAGTACTTCACCCATAATTCCCCTACCCAGGGACAATTTCTTGTAGCCCTACTTATAGCATTTCTTAAAACATCTCCCACCTGCAAGAGAAAGTCAAATAAAACACAGACTACACTAAGCAAGAAAAGAAACTCGGTGTAGATCATGAAAGCACCTTGAGCGTTTTATCCAAATAGCGGGTATAATCAAGCCAAAGATCACCAGCAATAGGATACTCAGCAATAGCCCTTTCATATAAGATTTGAACACGTGCAGGGTCCCCTGCGGACTCTTCAAATTTCAGATATTTCTGTAGCAACATAATTCTATCGTCATTTTACAATGAAACACCCATAAGAGATGCAATTAATAAGGTAAAGGAAGTTGAAGATGCTGAAATTGCACAAAAATAGACAATCAGGAAGATTCAGCGATCCACACGCAATTGAGAACTTTTTGTGGGCAGCTAATAAGGAATTGCTAAAAAGAGAAACCAGATGGATATCCCACATTCATAAGTACGACATTATAATTCAAATGAGACTATTACCACCATTATTTCACTAAGAGGATATCCTTATTCATAAGAAAGAAATTGGTCATCTTCGTTTCTCTTGCTCGTGGGTTACGTCTTTGTAGAATTCATCAATTTCTCCCGTTCAAGTAAGTTGGGAACATCCCCGAAAAGTAAACAATGTACTCTCTACATGGGGGAGAAGAATGAAAAAAGGCTGGGTTGCCAAACTTTAAGATGGTTCATAGGTAAAACTTCCAATCTTGACCCCATTTGCATAAACCAACACCTCCTACCATGCAAGTGAACCTGAAAGGCGTTAGTTTCTCTGCTATCGTTATCACTAATCGTTTCGTTGTTATTGCATTTACTTGTTTCTGGTTTCTTGTTTAGTTGATTTTTGTTGACAGACGTTTAAATTATTGCTAAATCAAGTAAAACTCAAAAACCCAAAATAAACTAGCGTAGAGTTAGCTGCTAGCAACCGACTCTAGACATCTCCCGTTCCCTGTGGATAGATACTCGACTTACCATAACTACATGTTTGGTTTGTTATTTTATTTGTTTGATTTAGGGGATATGAGTAACCCTTCACCAGCTAGCTGAATAAATGTAAGGCAAAAAAGAGAAACTTGTTACTCAATTTATACTTGAATATTTAGTGATGACCGATGAGTACATTACTGACTCATCATGCACAACAGGAATGACACTCATGCCCTTTGCAAGCAAGCATAACCAAAACAATATGCACATACCTTGAACAATGGAAGCCTTTCCGCATCGGGCACATCCACCCTTGATATTTGTTCTTCCAGATCAATACGAGCCGAATACATTTCCAATGCCTTCTTATAAGCAGAAGCAACATGAGGAGATATACCATTCAGGTCGTCAGAGTTCACATCAAGATCACTGCCTTGCTCTACCTCCCAGATTTTGTAAGCAATGAGAGTAGACTTTATATCAGCTAAAGGAACCGATAACTGTCTTTGATATAAACTACGAATACGCTGGATCTGCTTCTCTTTTCCCTGGTAAATGGGAGCAGCACATTAAAATAATTTACCGGAAACACATTCTCAAAGCGGCAAATTTGAAGAAAAATATACAACATTTTACCAATCCAGGGTCATACTTTCAAAATTCAACTCTATTCATTCGGAATTTCTACATTTTTCAAAATACGTGAGGGGGAATTGATAAATGTCATTCATGTATAAAGAGGATAATATTTATGTTTAACTAGCGTAAAATTAAATCAAACAGTCTAAAGAACATCGGAGGTAACACTAAGCTAGAGTCTGCCACCGACTCAGAGATGCTCTGTCTCATTCATTAGAATCAGTAAACTTCCAACTATTATCATACATACTACTCTCAATTTATCTGCATTCACTAATTTAGTAATTTTCCATCATGGGACGTTCAAATTAATTCACTATACTTTCACTTTTTAGAAAGAAAAACACACAAATACACTCCTACATAACTGTGGGCCCATTCTTCTCTCACATAATTTTAATTCCTATAACATTGGTCCAATAGCGAGTGTAGTGAATTCAATTTAAAAGAGGGGGCATAAATTATGATTCGACTAACTGATTTTTAAAGAAAGTATTAAAATAATTAGAACAAGAATAACACAACATTTGAAAGAGCCAAGTCCTTCAAAAAGAGTGCCTAACCTGACGCACTCTAACTAAAGGGTCTACTGCACATGAAATATAAACTAAATACATAGTTCCTACACAGACTCTAACTACGCAGGTTGGATATTTTCCCTTATACTACGCACATTTTAGACATACCAGAAACTCTCCTCTCTTTGAAATGGGTAATGAAGAAAGTGGATCTTGGTTTACCAGAGGCACGTAAGAAAAATGTGAAAGGGATGATAAATGGAAAATTAAAGAGTGCTGACTTGTTCAATGACAATATCTTCAATGTCGAAGAAGATAGGATGGATGAAATTAGCATACCAAAAGCTGCTGTCAAAAGGATAGGGTGGAATAGTGGATGCTATTAGGTATTGGAGAAGAATAATCAGAACGTGGAACGTGCCTAGAAAAGGTCAACATCAGGACGACAAACTACTCTTAGGAGCAAGAAGGTGGGCACGAGAGCTAATGAGCAACTGAATTAAATTAGAGGCGAAACACATTACAGATTTATAAAAGTTTTAGGGGCCGTTTGGTAAGGGGTTTTCGGGAAAGGGAAAGGGAATAAAAGAGTGAGATTCCCTTTGTTATTGTTTGTTTTGTCAAATCAATCATTCCCTTTACCCCTCTATTACCCCAAATCCCTCCCCACCCATACCCCCACCCCCCTAGGGTATCCCCATTCCCTTGCCTGGTTCACTCACCACCCAATCCTAAACACTAATACCCACCACCACAACCCCTTCATCACCATCCCAACCTATGCGGCCACTACACCGACCGCCCCACCCTCGCCGTCGGCAGCCGCACATCCGGCGACCCTACTCTTGCTGCTTCTACCCATTAAACGTCACAGCCACCATAAGGTAACCCCAAACAACCTTACACCCACCAAACACCACCCCCACTACACCACCCACCACCCCTTATTCCGGAAATACCCTCCTCAACCGCCGAAAACACCTAGATCTGGCACGTGATGACTCGTTGGCGCCGTCGAAGGAGCTGTCGGCGACGACGAAACAAGTGATGATGGTGGTAATGAGGTGGTTCGTGTGGCAACATAGGTTAGTGCGGTGGGGGAGGAGTTATGGAGGTGGTTTTAGGGTGAGATTATTTTGTGGGTAGATTTTCTCATTCCCTTTTGTGGCATACCAAACAAGTGATTAAATCTAAGGGAACTCCTTTCCTTTCTCCTCCTTTCCCTTTTCTTATTTTATTCCCTTACCCTTTGTTCAACCAAAGGCCCCCTTAGAGGTTACTGCAACGCAACTTGTTGCAGTATCAAGGGTGCACCAATTCTAAAACCGACTATTTAATACCATGGGTTAACACTCGGCGGTGGAAACAATGCTCTTGTTGATTTTATCACTTTGAGTGTAAACAGAGGAAGGGATTTAAACAATGCCACAAAATGTGCATTATCACCTCGCATGATTAAGTAAGATATGTATATTCATAAGTCATAAGGGTAAACATCAGCGGAAAAGTCCGTTTTGACCAAACAGACATAAAACAAAAATACCTCAATATCAGAATCGGTAAATGTAAGGCAGATGGCTTGCTCAAAGTCTTTATAGGATTCCCAAATCTTACTACCTCCAGAAAAATGTAAACCACCGGCTGTAAGAGCACGTTCAAACAAGTCCCTGGCTTTTGAAACTCCAGCAGCAGTACACTCACGGATTGACGGCTCATGTTCTTGAACAAAATCCAAGTAATCGCACCAAAGAGGAACAGACTGCGAAATAAAGGCAAAGTCAATGAAATTGATTCACCGAGTCTATGTAATTTGTGTACTTCAAAAACTATAATTCCACTCAAAACAGAAAAACATATAAGACGGGTTTTTTCCAATATCAGAAACTGATGGTGTATAAGCCAAGAAAAACAAGTTATACAAGAAAGAGAAGAAGTCTTCCACACAACCTACATAGGAAAAAAGGTAACGAGACGTGATACGAAAGGTTTTAAGGCCTTTCTATTAGTGTTAACAGTTGTTTTCAAGTTGCTGAACTCCTGTCAAGTGTCAGCCCATTTCTTTTCTAGTATGTACTTGAAATTATGTTGCTAATGGTTTTAAAGCCTTTCTATCATTGTTATCATCGCAAACACTACTTACCACCTCCTTAATGGCTTTATCCTTAAGAGTAGCTATGTCAAGAGGGTCTCCAGTTTGTGTCTTTGTAGTGGGTAAAAATATATCCTCATAAAACCCAATGCTTTATTATGATCATCTGAGATCAATATCAAACAAACTTACAACATTCAAACCAAAAATATTAGAATCACGCTCTAGGCCCAACAAAGGTTTTCCAATAAGATGCCTTTATCCTCCGAAAAAGCCTTCTCTTCCTGTGTCGTCAATCAGTTTCATTGCCTAACTGGACCAAACAGACTTACCAGATTCCTCAGGACACTCAACTCCCTGTTTACACCAAAAGAAGAAGGCCTTCCAGTGCCAGTTTCATCACCTGAATACGAGTGATTGTCCTTACCCTTGTACAAAATTTCCTTTGAGGCTGTCTTAAATTTAAGACGGCGTTTTCATGCCATGTAGTTCATTTAATGTAGCTATAATGACTATGTTGTAAGTTTAAGACGATCTTAAACAAGACCAGCTCTTCTCCTTTTGATAGGAGTAGTGCTAACATGATTTTCAAGCTGAACATCATCAGCCTTCTGAACACAAGTACTAAACTACCACCAACCCAAGTAACAAAAGCACCCCATGCTTTCGCTAACAAAAGAAGCGAAAAAACGCTACCGTTACCCAAACAAAATCAAAGAATGTGTATTCTCTAAAAAGGGACAGGAATTTCACTCCAACCCTATGTTACTTTACTTAGTTGTCGTGTCACGTGTCCAACACAATACCGACACTTCGATACTCACTTTAGACCAAAAAAATTGAAAAAATCGCACAAAATAGTTGTACCCGACACGACACCCACGTCCGAGAGTAGGAGCAACACAGCTTCAACCAAATGCACTAGAAGATAGCTAGCCTTGTGCACCAGCACATGCCATGTCCTAGAACACTTCTTTATTATAATAATAATAAATTTATTCAACATTTAGGATATACACACCTTGTCAATTGAAAAGAAAATACATAACTCAATACTCCCTCTTATTTTCTAAAAGGTGTATTAGAGAACACACAATTTCTTTCTATACGAGGAATACAAAGGCGTAGTGGAATAACAATACTTGTTTTTTTATCTTGTTTTCCGCCCCTTATTGGCTAATATAGTATATTCATTACTGACATGTAAAAAATAATAGAAAAAATGTGTATTGGAATTCCTAATACGCTTTGCTGGCAGAAAAAATCTTTTAACTCATTTCATTTTACTGCAGAATTGATTTGCTTGAACATTAAATTGTAATGTATATAAAAGCCACTATGGGTTAAAAAATTCTCTAATGCATGTAATGTCGTTAAGTATATGCATAGCCATCAAAATAAGTAAACGTTCCACATGCCAGAACTTATTCAGTTGAAATAAATGAGGAAATAGCTCACCAAATAATCAGATACTCCACGTTCATACAGCTTTTCAATCCCAGAAACTGCCTCACTTCTGCAAAAAAAAATGGCTGACAATCAGCTTAAATTTCAAAAACAAATGATCAGAAAAATAAATAAACGGGGATCAACCACACAGATATATGTTCCACAGATAAGGACACATAGCAAAACGGGTAAGTAAACGCGAGAATGTTTGATGCCGAGTTCATGAATAAGGAGACAGACATAGTTTACTACCAAACGTTGACTATCTTCTCAACAGCACAAAGGGAGAAGACAATGTACAGAAAATACATTTACCATTGATATTTTAGTACAGATACTAGCACCCTGGCCCTCACTAACAGCCAAACTAAACTCAAATAGACAAATACTAGACACAAGAGCTAGTTAGCAAGCATATATACAACAGGGTCCGGTCCACCTAAATATTCTAAAGTTATATGCCTATCGTGCAATTTAAAACTCATATGGCAATCCGGAGCAGGGTATAACCACAAGTCCGACCTACAGATTCCTCCTGAGCAACAATTCACAAGGCTGGGAATTAAGTTAACCTCACAAAGTGACGGCCATGTCTAGTCGTTATTTCCTAACAACTCTAAGCTGAGTTTCATAAATTCATTCTTGAACTGACAAGAGATATGATTATTTTCCCACGCTAGCGACACCTCTAATGACTAAACATTTTAAAGATCCCTGAAAAAAGTTGCAAATCTATAAAAAATACAAAAAGTCATTTATGATCGTTGAACCTATACAAGAGGCATATTGCATGTTATATAAATCGTTTCATAAATGACTTCAACTTCATGAAACTCCTTTGGTATAACAGACGGCAAAAGTGCAATACATAAGAGTGCTAGAGATGGGAGATTCAAACTTGTTACCTATTGTCCACAAATCCACAATACCAACGTCTAAACCACTAGACTAACACATTTTCCGTGGCTTTGAATAGGAGGGACAAGTGCATTACATACAAACGGGGGATATCAAACTTGTTACCTATTATCCACAATACCTCCGTCTAAACCACCAGACTAACACATTTTCCGTGGCTTTGAATAGGAGGGACAAGTGCATTACATACAAACGGGGGATATCGAACTTGTTACCTATTATCCACAATACCTCCGTCTAAACAACCAGACTAACACATTTTCCGTTATATAAAAATTAGTAGCTCTACAAGCAAAATCTAAAAAGGCATAGAGAAAAACAAACCGTGAGGACATAGTAAGCTCATCTTTAACCCAATCCTGCCACATTTGCGGCGTCAACGGGAAAATCAAGTTCATAGCTTCCCTTGCTCGCCGTAACTTGTCAATTTCCCCCAATTTCCTCAACAATTGTATATACTAACAACAACAACAATAACAGCAACAATTGAATAAAAAAACTTTTTTCAATTGAAATGAGAAATTAAAAATAATAATTACCTGAAAATTAACTTAAACTCTTGAATTTTTTTTAACTAAACAGTAGAATTGTTATGAATAAATGAATGTACCTGAAAATGAGCGTCGTAATTGACGGGATTGCGAGAGAGTTCGGATTCTAGGGTTTGGAGTTGCGATGCTTGTTCAGCTTCCGAGTCTGAGTCCGAGTCTGATTCCGATTCCGAGGCGGAGGCGGTGTCGGGTTGAGCATCGTCGACGGGCTCGGGTTCGGGCTCGAGTTCGGGTCCGAGTGCGACGAGGGTTTGTTCCGGTAGTGAGTCGGATTCCATGGGTTCAACTTCAGACATGTGAGAAGTAGTAAGAGGAGGAGTGACTCAAAGCACAAGTTTGTAGTGGGTTAATTTGAAGGAGGGGATCGAGGTGGATACAATACTTGATTTTGGTTCTTATAGGATTATATGACCGACCTTCTTTTGGTTCTTATCTTATGGATCTGAGCTGACGTGGTAAAATGATTTATTTGAAAAACGTATTTGGTGACTTATAATAAGTTATTATTGTATCATTTACATTAGAGTAGAGAATTAATTGTCAAACTTCAAACTTAGTTTGTCTGCATGACACATCTGAACCACTTTAAAAATAAAAGAAGAATTTTTTCGAGGTACGTAATTGTCAAACTATGTGCTGCCACCAACCCACCCGGTCCAGTATAAATCATACTCGGTCGAGTAGATCGCACTCGGCCGGGTTACACTTACCAGGTCGAGTATACAAGTCAACCACCGTATAACTTTGTCTGCCACTCCCATAAAAGGTCGCGCAAGATTAGGGTCCATAAGAGACGGGTATTACAGTTATATTATCCCCCAATAGACAGTTTGTTCTCTGCAGCTAATAAATATGACAATGTGCTTGGGGACAATAAGTGTTGTTCATCAACTCATCAAAGTACTTGGTGCACGAGACAATTGGAAAATGACATATGAACATATCATAAGCCTTAGAGACCTGATAAGAATTAATAATGAGGGAGCTACTGATGAATTTTTTTTGCAGATTGAACATCTCCTGCAATCTGAATGCATTGATCTCTCAAAAACAGCATGTTTATAAGGCATCGGGCTTACTACTCTTGGAATTAAGAGTCCATTTATCATAGTCTCTTATGTGATAAAAGAGTGATCTATTTAGTCAATCACAAATTCTCATTTAAGACTTTACGGTAAACCTCGGCTAAGGGGCTTGTCTTCTCCAGCTTTGATCTATTTAGTCAATCACAAATTCTCATTTAAGACTTTACGGTAAACCTTCCATTTGATTTTTACCCCATGGGTGAGCTCACTTCCATAATAGTAGTTTGAATTGGATTTTAAGATAACGGTTTTGATCAATTAATTATCATGGGTATATGTGCGTTTGAACGCTGAGTGTTTAAGTAAACTAATGTAGATCTCGTGCAAATGTACGGAATTTTAAATCTTCGTTTAAAGAATTTTAGTTGTTAGTTGGGGGAAATATTGTATGAGACAATTTTAAAATATGAGACGGTCTTTTTTTTAAAGACGGTTCCAATATGTAAATGACTACTCATTTATTAGCCTTAAATAAATAGTTATTTTAATAATGATTAATCTAACCCTATAATTTGTGTTAAAAAATTGTTGTATTTCAATTCGTTGCAATTCGTCATATCCGACTTTTATGTGTAGGACCTTACAAATAAACAAATTTTATATATAAAACCTTAAAAAAGTCAACTTGTCATTTAATAGATCAAAAACTTATTTTAATAGGTCTGTGATATCCTACTTTTATGTATAATACCTTAATAACTTACAACAACAAAAATTGAAGATATTTTGATGGAGAGTATTTGTGATAAAAAAAAATTATTGAAAATAAATGGTAATACTAATAAATATATTTTGTATAAGAATATATTCTATTGAAGGAATCTAATGGTGATAGAACCACTTATGGATCTAATTTGTATAAAATGTATTTATAGAATGATTATAGCTAATAAACGCCCAAACCCAAGCTGTGAAATTTGAGCGGGAATATTTTCTCAATGACTTATTCTTTTAGTTATAGGGAATTAAGTTTTCTAAGTCCGTAGAAGTTAGTTGATTTGGTTCCGAGTTCATTATACGGTACCCATGATATCCATAAATATATCAAAAAGGCAACACTTACGCTTCATACTTAATTAGAAGATAAGATTATGTTAAATGAGACTCGTGATTAGATTTATAATTTAGCCATTGAAGTTGTTTTTACTTAATTAAGCTATAAATAGCATTTGTTTGATGTACTAAATCTCTCTACAATTTGGCTTAAATAATGAGCCATCTTATTTTTGCGTATTTAGATATTGCTAAACCTTTACAGAAAGTCTTACTTGCGACGGGGCGATCCGTCGCAAACTTGTGACGGGTTGAGCCCTCCTCACAAAGAACAAGTAGGAGTACAAGTGGGGGATCCATTTGTCCCCACTTGCACTTTATGAGGAGAGTTTTACCCGTCGCAAGTTTGCGACGGGTCGTCCCGTCACAAATAAGAATTTGTAAAACCTCTATTAAAGACTTGCTAAAGCTGAAAACAACTTTTTTTCACTAAATTTCGTAGATTGTTTGTTAACGCCGTCGTTATTGGTTCCCAATTCGCTTGCTAAACCTCGAATCCAATTATTGAAGAACATGTTGATTCCAAAATCTAGAGTAAGTAAAAAAATTGTTTGGTTGCCAGGTGGGAAGTGAATTCATGCGGGAAGTTGCACTTAATTAGGGGGTTAGGTAAGTGACTTCCCACATTATGTAGGAATTAAACGTCCTTGGGAAGTGCTATTTCCCATGAATTGGGCAACCAAACAACATCCAACTTTGTCAATTCATGGAAATTTCTACTTTCCATGAATTAAGATGACAACCAAACAACCCCTAACATTAGCATAAGTTCTAGTGAGTTGAAATATACCCCGACAATATCGTGAGGATACGATGCCTAATGTGGGTGAATGGATTCCAAATTAACAAAAAAAAAACATAGAGAGGCTATTTAGGAACAACCCACAAGAATAATTGTATCTACAATTGTGTCGTACATAATCAGCTTACCACTCGATAATGACCACATCGAAAGATCAGGTTTTGATATGGCCAAGCAAATAAGTAAATTGTATTAAGCACTTAGCTCGTGTAAAGGATTTACTGTTTACATGAGGTAAATAATGGCCCCAGCTTGTCAATCTCATAACGTTACACATTGCAGACTTTGCACACGAAACCAAGCCGAAATCGCATCCTAAGAGTTTCACCCGGTATCTCAACACAAGGAACTTCACATATTCCCATATAATGAAGTCAGCTTGGATAATCAGCCAAGCAATTGCTCAAAGTATATTACCCGACACCTAAGTCGTGAAAAAAGAGCATTATTGCCAGCAAAAGAAGAAAAAAAACGAGGCATATTCTATCCTATCGTTCTTTAATTGATGATCTCCTTTAACTTGGTAATACGATCCAATGCCTGCTCAAATTCATCATCTTGTAAAGCAATAGTGAAGCGACAGTAACCAGGAATTCCAGTCCAGGAATCACTGTTGAGGCATAATCCAGTTGCCTTCAACATGGCTTCTCGAATTGTAGAATTTGATACCTCGATTTCTTGAGCAGTGGCACCTTCCAGTTTAACACGTTTTCCGAGATACCCAGATGGCGTTGCTACCATTGAAACCCCACCATGGGATGGAAGTACCGTCCACCCACATTTCTCAAGTGTCTGTTAAGAGGACACAGAAAGCCAAATTAATAGATAGCTTTCACTTAGATTATAACAATGCAAACAAAGTCATGGTTTAGTTAAATTGTCGAGGTTACAAATGAAGATAGGCTCGAGATATATGATCTTGAAAAGATTGGACGTTATTCGGTTTTTCAGAAGCTCTAAGATATGTAATAGTACATAAATATGTTTATCTACTCATAGTTCTAACTAACAAGTGAAGACAGTTTTCTTTTTGGTCAGCCAATTTAAATTTTGACCATTTATTTTTATTTCTCCATATATAATAGAGACATAATTACGTTTCAAATAACTTTTACACGATCATTTATATAAATTTGTAACTATAGAAAACTATGCGAAAATATCGGTCAAAGTAAAAACCATTTGATCCGTAAAGTGAAAATATAAATGTGAATGTGGGAGTAACATGCAGAAAAGGTAGCTTGCGACTTGAACTCTCAGAACGATTACGAGAGGTTTACAGAAGTAGTCTTCTACCAAAGAGAAATTCAAATCATATGGTTCATTAAGGTTGCAAACAGATATTACGCTAGAAAAGTAGCAAAGACAACAAGAAAGTTTAAATTGTAATTACCTCTCTTAAGCGCTGAGATCTGATAGTCAACATTCCTTTATGTTCTGCAATAGATTTGGATATATCGCTGGCTTCTTGCTCAGCTTGAGCTAACAATTTCTTCATTGCATATCGTGTAGTAATGTGAGGTGGAGTAAGACCAGCAAAGCCATTAGGGGTCTGGGCAAAAAGAGACTGATCCACTACCAGGAACCCAAATGTAAGCCCACCAGTAAGCATCCCCAAAGATAGACCACCAAGCAAAGAAACACAAAATCTCGAGCTTGCCGAGGAATAGAGATTTGCTAAAACGGGTCCCAAATTCCAGGCATTTTCATTGGCAGTGTCATACTCTAACCCTGAGAAAGATGTATCAATCAAGACTCTTGCTCCATATTTGGCACAAATGGCTAATATATTCTCCATCTCCTTGTTGCTATAAACCGAGCCAGTTGGGTTACTTGTAGGGCCTGAAATATACACCCAAGGCTTCTCAACAGACTCCAGCACCTTGATGAGTGCATCATCAGTTAATTTAAAGCTTGCCTCTGCAGTTGAAGGGATGTTCACGATGTTTGCCTTCATGAACTTGGCAGCAGCAATATAATTTCCATTACAGCCAGCAGGGAAGCAAAATGAGCCGCCTTCTTGAATACAGCTAAGAAGTAGCTTGTTAAAAAGACCCAAAGAATAGTCAGAATATAAGAATTCTGTGTTTTTATTTGTAGGGAAACCATATCTAGTTTTGATGAATTGCCTTATGCTGCTTGTAGCATCAGTCTCAGATTCCGAAAGGTTCTGTCTAGCGAAACTTTCAAAAATAGCAGCTTTTACAGGTGAAGGCAATGGCAAAAAGCTCTGATCAATGTCCATGTGAATCAGTGACGACTGGCTGTCTGCTTCACTTATTGATAACTCTGCCTCATTGAACACTGAGATAGCAGAGCTTGCGAACCCAATCATATTAGTGGATTCTTTCTTTTGACATTGTCTCTGTAAGAAATGCATCAAAATCAAAATGATCAACCAGAAACTCATTTAGCATATGGCTAGAAAAACTAGTGTTTTTTTATCAGTCATAACAGCATTTATGCAGGTAGGTAGGGAGAGTCTATGCAGATGATGTGCGCAGGTTTGTTATTCACTCACTGAATTTCTTTTCATTCTTTTTCCTTTGCACACTTATTACTCTCTCTTATTTCTGTTCCATGACTTCCTATCCTGTTGCTTCATTTTCTCTTTATCATTCTTATTATTTCACAATATTTTGTCCTTTAAAAAAAATCCTCCAGTTGTCTCCATCTTTCTACTTTTTCTTTGTTTAACTGAGAGTGATGCATATTATTACCCAACCTCGACACATACATTCTGACCATTAATTATAGTTTAGTTATGACGTAAAGAAGGAAGACGAGAAGCATACAGATCCAATAGTATTGCCTGTAACAGTTAGTGACTCCTATTAACACTGTCTGCCATCTTTGCTTAGAAAAAGCAAAGAGGTAAATCAATTCTTACTCTGCTGAGATAAAGACAAGAATTATAACTTGCATACCGTCGCAAGTGGATGTCGATCAGCTAGCTGAAAGGAAAGGAGCTCATTGAAAAGACAGCCATAATAGTTTTGACTAATCAATGAAGTATTTCCTTCAAGAAGTTCCACAGTTCTAGCGAGAGCCTGAAAGATGGTTTCATCTTCAGAGACCATGAAGGCTACTTCAAGATCCTTATAGACCTGACAAAATTAACCATATTCAGATGGTAAGCATCCATTGAAAATATTTTAGATGTGACTATCAATAACAGCAGTACCCTTGTGCCTTGGTGGATCCCCCCTATTGCGGGGTAAGGGAGTTGGGTGTGAGTCGCCTAACCATATATTAAAAACAACAATTCAACAAAACAAAAAAATAATTGTTACTTTCATGTGACCCATATGTTAAGAACAAATACTTTATTACATCATATTCCAAAGCCAATTACTAGCAGGTCTTCTAATAACAGTACCCTTGTGCCTCAGTGGATCCCCCCTATGGCGGGGTAAGGCCGTAATGGAGTTGGGTGTGTGTGCTGTGTAGCCTTACCATACATTCGTTATTTCCATGTGACCCATATGTTAAGAACAAATACTTTATTGCATCATATTCCAAAGCCAATTATTAGCAGGTCTTCAACCCCATTGGAAATGGAAACCGTCCAATGAAAGTATCAACATTAATATTATTTTATGCATCAACGAAAAGACACTGAAAACTGCAACATTTGTATACAACCTGTCGGCCTGTAAGAAAAGCAACAGTTACCTGATTCTTTAATAGACCACATATAATGGCAGCATGTGGTGGAAGTGAATTTCCTGCGAGATATTTTAGTACTCCGATGGAACTAGGCAAACTTGATAATTCAAAGTGGTCAGAAATGTCCAAGAAAAGACGAGAACCAATTTCCCTCGTAACTTCCAATAGAGTCTCAAAGGCAGCACTGGTTACGGCCTCAAAACTAGCTAGACCAGTAACCACCACCTGAGGCTTCAGCTTTCTAATCAGCTCAACCATTAGATCTGACTGACAGGGTGCCTCGATAACAGTAACTACATCCTCTGGAATCTCGCAGGTATCTGTGTTCTGGAAAATAGAAACAAAGTAGGTGCTATCATGTTATCCTTATTACCTTAGAGAAGTTAAATTATACAAACATGTATCTAAGGTACATTATTGTGATAACAATCTGAGACATGAGCATCGTTACCAGTCCAGCATGCTCCACCACACCTCTCAAATAAAAATGAAGAAATAAGCCTAAGAAATAAATAATCTAGAGCATGCAAGGGCAAAAATCCAATGACTTCTAGCATACATGTGAAGAAAAAAGAAAGAAAAAAGTTAACATGCATCAAAAGAAACGAGATATTACCTCTATTTTTAAAGACGTCATCCACTTCCTAGGCAGGTGCTTGGTCAGATGCTCGTCAACAATGGCAAGCTTTGGTGAGAACAACCGTAGAGCGTTTTCGATAGCAGTAGCCCTTGAAGGGAATATGACTACATTCTTAAAAGAGAAAGAACACATATAAGCATCTGGAACAATAATGCCCCGAAATAGAAACCACAAAGCATAAAAAGATTCAGTTACAAATAGAGAGAGATACACCGATGATCCCGTGATAATCCCCCAAGCTTCAGTTTCATTCAATTGAATGATTTAAATCTTGTTAAGACAAGTGCACAGAGTACTGTCAAAATTAAAAGACGCTAGCACAGAGGGACGAAAGATTGACAGCTTAACCAAACGTCAAGCCATTTAGTAATTACCTTGGCAGTGAGAGGAACGTGATGGTATGTCTTCATGAAACCTGCTATGAGATCTCGAAAACGTCTACTCCCAGCTGGTAGTTCAAACGGGTGGAAGGACTTTTCCTGGAGGACACTCGCAAGATAAGCTAGGAAAGGAATTTTTTCATCAGCTACCGCATCATCTTCAAAGAATAAGTCCAAAGAATTGCTAATATCTTTAAAGCCATCCCCCAGAAACTCAAAAACTGTCTTAACCTGTCAGTACATGATCAAAAATTTGATATGTAACTTGTTTCACACGGTCAAATATCATCCTGCAAAAACTACTAAATGGGAAACAAAATCACAAGAGGAAAGGCTTTCACCTGAGTTGGCAGACGAAGCTGACAACTATAAACTGATATAGAATGAGAGATACAACCACCAACATTCCCATATGCCCATGCTGTCCGAGCACAAATAGGCTGATCTCCTGTAAGCCCCATGAAGAACTCAAAACGGTGTGGGCTGTTCTTTTCGATCTCAACCAAAGCTGAAATATCTGTATCGGCAGCCTGTAAAACACTAAAACATAGCTCAGTAAAAATCTTTGCTAGGGTTGTGTTGTGATTTATTAAAACACAAGTTGTTGTGTTACTTGCCTGAACAATCTTTGTTTGCCAAATTTTGTTAACCTGGAAGCCACGGCGCTCAAACAAACGCTTACAAACAGCTTGTCCAGGACGACCTCCCATATTAAAAATCATAATCCCGGCAGGCTTAATTACTGAGATTCCTTCTTCAACTGCTCTTGCTATCAAACCCAATCCAAACTGATCTTCAACAAAACCCTATGATTATATAAAAAAAATAATGAATATAAAGAAGGGTCGCCATACTGTAACAGGACAAACTTATCTGCATGCACAAAAAGAGAAAAAGGAGCCCTAACACACCATATTCTTAGGCTTTGAACATGAATAAAGAAATATGTTTCGGTACATAGTTTGCGTTTTTTGTATCGTGACATAGCAATAGGTCAATAGTCTCAATACAATTTTCCACCTAGTTTTATCATAAGCCAAATGGACATAGCCTCTATGTTTTCAAACATAGGGGTAAAGTTGTTTACATTTGATCCCTCTTATCGGGCAATGTTGTTCTTAATCGAAGAAAGAACAAACAAATATAAGCAAATTAAAGTCAGAAGACACTAGTTACGGCCTCACGGGATATGGGAGTGAAATGAGTAAGACAGAAAAAATAAATAAATAAATAGATAATAATAAAAACTAAAAATGATGTGTAAACTACTAAACCGAAGTAATGTTTGTTTCAAGTCAATAAAAGATCAGTCTGAGGAGATACCACGATGATAAAGATGCGGGATCAAGAATCCCTTGATGTTAACACAAATTTGTGAGTCAATTACAAAATAAAATGTTGGAAGACAGCTCCAGAAAAGTCGCAGACACATGTATATACTGTCTTCGACAAGGATTTTGCCACTGTTTGAACTCAAATTTTTAACGCAAATTTTTTAGAGCTTACAGTCTACGTTTTTTCTACTGTCTACACAAGGAGGGCAACTACCTGATGTTTATACCAAACAGAATGGTCCCCCAATAAAACCCTTGAGCAAAAAGTGAGAAATAAGGTACACAATTCATTTCTATCTGACATCAAGGATTACTGAAACACTTAAAATTCATCAGAATAGAGTACGCAAGAAAACATTGATAAAAATATACCTAAACAAACATTGATAAAAATATTCACAAGGAATGTGTTATGTGGACAATATCTCCAACTCCGCCTACATAACTGCGAAGAATTACTGAAAATCTTAACCGCATGTCTCTTAACTTGCCTTAGCAAATCATTAGAAAGGGTTCGTATATAAAGACCAAACTCCTCTGACCTGAAGTGCGCAATAGTTACTAAGAGAGTGAAGGAAGTCCTCGCTTGCATTTTCAGTGATCAACTTTGTCATTGCATCTGGATTAGGGTTGAGAATCTGCAATCAACGCCCGCATCACAGACAATTATATCCCTAGGTACGAACTAGAATGACAACAGGACTAAATAGCGGCAATCGTTGTTTCTTACTTGTGGTATGCAGCCAACAATTCTTTCAAGCGTTATGTTGTTGTCCTTACAATGAGAAAGAAGGTCTGATTCATGAAACTCCACTCTGTCAAGAAGAGTTTTCTTCTCTCCGTCATAAATTGGTTGTCCATCATCATCCAAAGCATTCAAGTATAGGTTAATCCATGAAATCTTCACAGCTCTAGGGTTTATATCAAGGCCGTAAACCTATAAAATAAGTACATCAATAACATGGCAAATCTCTATGCTACTACAAAATAATGTGAATGATAATTCTTCCGAAAGAAAACAGAGAAAGCTGTGGAATGCTTGCAAATGATGAAATATTAATAGGATTAGGAAACCAATATTTCAAACAAAAATGAAACGAATAACATGAGTTCATGGCGTATATATTACAAACCTTTGAAGGTGACCATTTCTCAGCAATGGCAATGCTTATCCACCCATTACCACAACCAAGCTCCGCAATTGTCTTATCCTTGTACATAGATTCAGGATGCCTATTCAATCCTTCATAAAATGTGAACGACCAATGTTCTGGCATAAAGATACTCGGAATCACCAGCATTGTCAACTTTTTCCTCTGCTGAAAGCCTGAGAATAAAAACAATGGTAGCATAAATAACAACAAATGAAGAAAAATAAGCAGGCACAAAAGCTAAAACTTCAATCACACATGTTCAAAAGTGATTCGTGTGAAACATGACATAGAAGCTCTCACAGTAAGATTAAAACGAACAAAATTTTCACCGACAATTGCAAGAATCATAGGACAATTAAAAAACTCGCGAATGTAACTGCAGCGGTATTTCACGTGAACACTATGTAATGCAAGATATCAAACACATTTTCCTAACTTCTCCTTAGATTCCATGTAAAGTTAAAACGGAAAACATTCAACATAGGGTGGTTTAGGCCGCCTAACCATTACTTTAATCAACACGGCTTTATCCTATCATCAGCTCAAGCTGCTTTAACCAGCATGAGCAATAAAGCCGACAAATCACCATCAATCGCCACACAATCAACCACATTTTCCGTGTTCACTCTCACCTGAATTACAGTCTATTGAGTCATGCAGCTAGTTAAACACATTGACTGCTCAAACAAATAATCACAATACACAAATCTCGCAAAATTACTGAAAACAGTAATTAAAAAGCCTAACCTCGTAGCAATCATACGATTTAATAAAAAAAAACATCTCAAAGTAGATTAATCAAACAAGCTCGGAATCTGTTTACGACATTCTCTGCATCTATCAATGTGACCATGTGACAAACAACCAGTTATAACTTATGAAATGGTACTGGTTACATTTATCGTTAAAATGGCCACATTTAGCCCGTTTTCAACTTAAGACGGAATTATTCAGTTTTCAATGAGACTTAACGAAAAAGACAAATCGTTAAAATCGTAAATAATCGAACATCATCAGCTACTAAATTAATGTGCATATTAAATTACTACGTCTTTTTTTGTGATCGGAATTTCAAACATAGATAACTATTGACTAAGACGGAAAGAGTACTACCCACTCACGTCGTATCGCAATTAAATTATCGATTCGTCAGCCGAAATCTCCGTAATTCGTCATATAAATCAAATATAAACAAACACAACATAAAAACGCGCGAAATAACATGAAAAAAATCAAAAAAAAAACCTTGAGAATGTTGCAATTGAAGATCATGAATACGAAAATGATAAGTCTCAAAACACTGATCAGGATCAACATTAGAAGCGTCGAAATGTTTCTGAAGGCTTGTCAAGAACACGCGAGCTTCAACGCGAGTGTTTGGATCTTCAAGTTTCTCAAGGACGTTACGCAACGCGCCGTAAGCCGCGTCGCCTGACTCGGAGCATGTCGCAAGGAAATCGTCGATATTCAACGCCATTGTTTTCCGACGCTTTTGTTTCAGTTGAAGGTTTTATCCGCGCTGGCACGGTTTCCGACGCTTTGTGAGGTTGGTGATAGTTTGTTTAATTGGGGTATTTATTTGTTCGTGTTATACGGGGTTGGAGGAAAGGGAAGAATAAAAGAAGTGATAAAGGGGGAAATGGGCTTGGACTGGTCCAATGACCCGGGAAATGCGGACAGTGACGATATGATGGATGATTCGGTAACCCCACATAAGTCATGGTCTTTTACTCTTTTTCATGGACCACTCAACCACTGCTTTGTGAAAGTTCTAGGAAAAGTAATAGCATTAGCGCCGGTCATCCCCGCAAATTCTTACTTCAAACGAACCATTTTCGTCTGAAAAATAAGACGGAATTATGTGTCACTTTTTGAGAAAATGTAACCACGACTTATATCAACTTGTTTTAAATAGTGGTTACATCTAACTGTAAAGTGGTTACAAAATCTCGTCTTATTGTTTCGGACCAAAAATGATCCGTCTTAAGCAAGACCAACTGGTCATTCTTTGCTTTGTCTTCGAGACTATTCTCATTTTAAGGCAGATATAAGAAAGTAGGGCTTAGTAAGTTTCGGCCCGAACCGGATAAATGGTCTAGACTCAACCTGTATTGAATTCATTTAGGTTTGATCTATGTTCCTCATTTTTTGACGTTATAGTTTTTGGTCGGGTTTGGTCCAAGACTAGTTAATTACGATCCTTAGTTGACTGAATGGACTGAAATTTAGGTATTGTTGCATGAGAAGGTCAATACGATGTTCTTTAACTTGAGACGTTCCCTCGTAATCAAGGCTTAGGGGGTCCCAAATTTCTTTGGCCGAGGTACATCCAGAAATCCAGTTTATCTCTTGTTCACCGATGCTATATTGAAGAATGTTCACCAATCCCAAATTCTTTGGCCGAGGTACATCAAGAAATCTGAATGTAACCTTCACCCACAACAAGAGAATTGTCATTTCCCCAACTTTCGAGTCTCATAACGGGTGCATCCGTAGGCCTTCTTCTCACATGGCCAAACCATCTTAGACGATTCTCCATCATCTTATCCGAACTATTGGTGCCACTTTCACCTTCTCTCTAATCACTTCATTTATTAATCGATCTTTCCTTGTATGGCCGCACATCCACCTCAACATACGCATCTCCGCCACATTCATCTTTTGAACGTGTCAATGTTTTACGGCCTAACACTCCAATAGTGCAAGCCTAATAGTGCACTCTTATACTCGTATAATCGTGCAAGCGTAATCGTGCAAGCGGTAAAATTTTCCCTTTAATCTATGTGGTATACTCTTGTCGCATACAAATCATGTGACGCTGCTTTTCCATTTTCAATTATCCTGCTTTAGTTCTATGACCCACATTGCCATCCAATTTACTAACTTTCTAAATAATAGATCCTAAATATCCAAAGAAATTTGATCCCTGAACGACTTTTCCATCAAAGGTATTGATCTCCACCTCTCTTGACCCCGTATTACTAAACTTACACTCTGATGTAGTGAAAATAACTGTGAAGTAGGGATGTCGATCTCAGGGACGGTTGGTGTTCAAAATTGATCTAAAAGTCTACTTAAAGTCTCTTGCAAGTCACAAAGTGATTTGGGTTTGGGTTTGTTGGCTACACTAATCAACAACAATTAAAAACAATTACAAACAACAAAAGGAGTCTAAAGCTATAAAGGTTGGATTTTTATCAAATAAGAGGGAAGACTAGGGTGAGTGGGTTCATATGGGTAGTAAAGTCGAGTGCAAGGGTCGGGTCTAATAGTCGAAATATCATCTAGTCTAGGAAAGTGAATCGAGGCTTCCGTTCTTACAATTCCTCCTCAAACCGACTCTAACTAGCTATCGCGTCACTAGATACGGCTTGCCAAAACTAGCGGTTCTACGAAAGACCACGACTTTCGATCTTATGGCATTCGAAACAAACGAAAGATTCATGCAAACTCAAGTAAGCATTTCATCAAACATGTTATAAGCATAGCATGGAGACTAGACAATAATCAACTATTAACCCCAACAATAACACATTAAACCATACAAGGACCCATAATCCCCCACATTACCCTAGCAAGATTACTACTCACTCATACTTGAGGGAAATTCGATATTTACTAAAGATTGTAAGAGGAAATCAACAACAACATTAAACATTTCTAATTAACAATAAGTAGATAACAATAATCGAAATGAAAACTTAATTAAAAGCAAGATTAAGTAGAGAAATTATACCAACTTGGAGAAAGATTAGAACTTTGATATAAATACCAAGATTTCGTCACAAATCCTTGAATATAACCCAAGTTCATACACTAAACCAAGTTGAAATCACTAATTAACCGACTAATTTGCTTAATTAAGGAAGATTAATACAAGATTAAAACTAATTCTATTAAAGTTTCAGATCTAGGGTTTCGTGTCCTTTAATTACATAAGAGGGTCTATATATATGTTTACAAAATGAAGGGAATATGGGCTTCGAGAAGCTTCATGGACTGGCACACTCACGACCGTGAAATGGGTTTCACGGTCGTGAAACACGTCTCACGATCGTGAAACTCCATTTCACGGTCGTGAGGAAGTTGGCAGAACATGGCTTAACTTTCACGATCAAGTCACGACCGTGAAATGCCATTTCACGACCGTGACAGAGGTTTCACGACCGTGAGATGGAGTTTCACGGCCGTGAAACCAAATCCACGAAAATCAAACTTCTTGGGCATGCATCTCACGACCGTGAGATGACACTTCACGACCGTGAGATGGTCATTCTCCTTCTTCCTTCGCTTGACTTTGTTGTTTCCTTCTCGGTTTCGCTTGCCTTGACTCGGGAGGGCTTTGGCGCGTCGAGTAGGGCCCCCAAGGGTATGTGGGCCCCCCAAGGTGTGCCGTGGGTCCTCCGAATGATTCACCTTCTTCTTTGTTGATCAAAAATAGGTAGAAATCGCCCCAATTGACGGTTTACCTACAAAAGCACGATAAAAGCGAGAAATATGCTAGAAGAAGGTAAAACATGTAGAAACGCTCCTAGGGAGCGTTAAAGGCAAACAAAACGAGATGAAAAGGGGTGGAAATGTGGGGTGAAATGACACTATATCACACTCCACATACTCGGTTTTACTTATGCTTAACCTAAACCCACGAGCCTCCAAAGCATGCTTCCACAACTCCAACTATTTTTCAACCCCCTATTTCGTCTCATCAAACAAAACAATATCATCAACAAATATCATACACCAAGAGATATCGTCCCAAATAACCCTCGTGAAGTCGTCAACTCATATAACAAAGAGAAAATGACTAAGAGCAGAATAGTGATGCACCCCAATGGTAATGGGTAACTCTTACGTTCTCCCGACTAAGTACGTACACTTGTACTAACCCCCTCTTACATGTCCTTTATGAGGTCAATATATTTTCGGGATATACCTTTTTTTCGCCAAAACCCACTAAAGTACTTCCCTTGGCACCATATCATATACCTTCTCTAATTTAATAAAAATCATGTTGAAGTCTCTCTTCTTATCCCGATAGTGTTCCATCAACCGTCTCATAATATAAATGGTTTCCAACTTTCCACAGTCCATCTCTCCGGCATAAATCCAAATTAGTCATTTTTTTTAGGAAAGACACCCACTCCGGAGGGCATTACTTCAATAACGATAATTCAAAAATTACAGAATTGTTTGCGATTGGCGGATAGACATCCAACCAAAAGGAGCTTCCCGTCACGATAGGCGATATATGTGCTAATGCGTGCGCTACACAATTATTAGTTCTAGGTGTATAAGACCAAATGACTGACTGAAAATCATTACAAAGCGAAAGAGTATCATCGATGACTTGTGTGAACATGCTCCTTGCTGACGTCTCTTCTTTAGTGCTTCCACAACCTGTAAGCAGTTGTTTTCCATCACCACCTTATCGTATCCCCGTCTCCGCTCCACCCTTTGCTAAACCTTTGCTTATATGTTCTCATAATTTCAGACTCATAAATTTAAGGGTTATGTTCATTTATGGACAAGATTTACTCAATCATTGACATGAATGACCATTATACCCTGGCCTTACCATTTCTAAACACTTATTTTCCATCTTAATTCAATCCTAAAAAAAATCTCAATTTCAAACACCAAGCAACAACCAACCACCAGCCAACCCCGGCGAGACTAGCCACCGCACCACCCTCCTCCACCACCTCGGACCTCAGACTCACCACCCATACAACCCCCTGCTACCACCGAATTGCATACTCCCCTCCCTTATTAGCGTAGCCCCCTACTCCCCTACCCCAGCCCCACCGGACCACTCCTGCCACTATACCCGACCCACCCATACCCGTCCCTACCACACCCAGGCCCCGACCCACAGCCTCAGAACCACACGAGCCACCACCGAACTCAAGGGAGCACGCACCACCACCACCGAACTCAACCATCCTCTCCCTGCGCGCGCGCACCACCACCACCGAACTGAACCACCCTCGTCTCCCTAAAAGTCGCCCACCACATCTCGATCTAGTTTGACCTCCGCCCCCAACAACCACTCATCCACCCTTTATTCTATATTTATGAATTTCATTAACCCTAATTTTCATTAACCCCAATTTAATTATTGACCATAAATTAATTAAATCTTAATCTAATATAATTGATGCAAATTATTTAACTAAGTTGAGTAAATTATTTGATAAACCCCAATATTCATTTACTAATTTGATTAATTTTGATAGAAGGTTTAGATAGAAATTTTTCCTTTAGTTTTTGAAAAAGTGTAAGGTATGGAAAAATAACGTTAAAAAGCAATGAAAGAGTAATCTCTATCTATAAAAGAGCAATTACGAAATTTAATTGACGTAACATCCCAAATTGAAAAAACTGCGCTTAAATTTCCTCCAATTTTCAAAAGAGCAGGAAAAACAAAAAACAAAAGAAAACCAATCCCATATGCCCACTAATTTCAAAGAAGCATAAACTGGAGAAAATAAAAGAAATTGAGTAAAGAGAGAGAGAGAAAACCCCTAATTTCAAAACCCTAAATTCAATTCAATCCTTCAATTTCCCTCCACTTTCTCATATATTTCTGCATTTCGCTTTCGTAAACCCTAATTTCACTCTCATACTTCGAATTTCCCTAATTATCGTCTCATTTTCCGCATAAAATCACCTCTCCATTGAGTACCAAACTTACATATTCGATTTTTTTAGCGTCGTATAATTTCTGTAACTTGCAAATTATTTTTTTCGACGAATTATAGAGAAAAAGAGAGGAAAATGGAAGGATTACCTTTGAGTTCACCAAGAACAGTTGAAGAAGTTTTCAATGATTTCAAAGGACGTCGCATTGGTTTAATTAAAGCTCTCACAATCGGTCTCTTTTTTTTTTTTTTTTGAAATTCCTAATTTCTTGTATTTTTATGTTCTTGATGTTTTTGCCGTAATATTTTACATTTTTTTTTTATTTCTTGTGTTGTGCAGACGTTGACAAATTCTATCAGCAATGTGATCCTGGTAAGTATACGGAATTAGCTTGTAATCCTGTTTTCTCATGCTTAATTTATTCGTTACTTCATCGTCGAATTTACATTTTCATTTGCTAACGTAGCGAAAACTGAGAAAGGTTATATGCGTAACTGTACAATTTTTGCTAACGGCGGATTGCTGTACATCTGCTGTAAATGTGATGTGGTAGTACTTGGTAACTTTCACATTGGAGCATTGATTTCGGAATGATATGAGGCTGCTAATATGAATCTATCATTAAAGAGAGAAAACGATGAAAAGTAGTCGATATGTAAGTAACAGTTCATAGACTATACTTCTGATGTATAATAAAGTTTCCGAGTATTGTTTGAGGATTATGAACTTTACTATAAAGTTTTTTGAGTTGATTCACTAAAACATTAAGCTCGAAAAATTTCAATACAACTCGAAAACATTACCTATAATCTCGGTTAAATTGGAGTTTGGGCGTCAAAAAATTAAGATGTAACTTATAAACATTGAAAAGCTTAGAAAAAAATACACATAAGCTAAGTTATATATTAGGTGTGATGTAGTACATCCGTTGTATGTTCCTATTTTTATCGTAAGTAAGGAGCAGTGTAGTGTACTTGTGTGTATTAGACTATTAGTTTGATGCATATTTTTATAAAACCTGGCATTAATTACCCTTGGAAGGAATGTTGGACAAGTTAAGACTTGTTGGTGCTGTTTATAAGATATGTAGGACTGAGTGACTGAGCCGAGGTTTACGAAAATGGTTGGTTTTTAGAATGTAGTGAATCAATTTTGACCGTAGTGAGGTCTTTTTTACTGTCACTGCGCTTTTGATGGAAGTTTCGGACTTGATAAAGCTCAACATGTACTGGATGTTCTAGCACAATTATCAGCTTTGTTTAGGATATATGTGCTGTTTATTGGGAGTGACTGGTTTAGAGTACGTCAGTACATGATACTTCGAAGTTTGAACTTTTTCTGATGCTGAAGCTATGGGCTAGTTAGATCCACAAATAGCCAAAACTTACTATTAATGTGTAGGAAATTGTCAGATTTGATCACAGCACTCAGGTGGATATGAAGCTATATTGAACCAATTGATTCCCTAGGCACATATCTGCATCTTTTCCGATACTTAAAAGCATTGTTGGTTAATGCAATGCTCGACATAATTTTCAGCAGTCACATGGTGACAAACTATGTTTTTAAACACATGAATAAGGGTGCATATGATCTTTTATGTGTTCAAAAATATTGAACTGTGATCTGTGAGTTGCGTCTCTTATTTTCTGATTGTGAATAATAGTACTTGAATTCGTGGTCCTCTTAAAATTTCGGATTGTAAATTAAGGTCTCATTCAATTTACTTAAGTTTCACGTAGTGGAAAGGGAGGCTGAGTGTATGATATATTTTGCTCTTTATTATTATTCGTGTTGCTAGCTTCTTGCTCTATGGCTCTATGCTGTTGTGGCTCGGTTTTCCACCTCTAAATTGTTAAAGGGTTATCATAGTTGGACAATATCTATTTAATTCAAAGCGGTAATATTTGAGAATAGTACTGATTGAGATACATTTGCAATTGAAGGATGTGGAGAGCTTTTATACTACAATTATTAGTGTCTTGCACTTTATGTCACGACATCCTGTCTGCTCAGATCTTGATATTCAGTAATTTGTATGTGAAGCAAGGTTCAGGGGTTATAGTAACCTCCATGTTGGTTAGTTTGTCTGTTGGAAGAGGAGATATTATAAGATAATTGCTTGGTGCTCAGTTGTCTTGAACATCTTATCTATGATGGAGTATGCCTTAAAAATTGTGTTTGGCCGTTCACTTATATTTGGATTGTAGATTTGTAGAAATTCTTTGTTTCGTTCTGTGACTTCCTGCTATGGAGTGAGTGGAATTGTTCTTGAACCTACAACGGCTAGCTGTTCTGGCAGTTTTTGACTAGGCCTTGCTGCAGTCTGAATTGTTTATCTCACATTTATGCACAAAAATATATTTGCATAAAATTGCTATGAATGAACTGGATTTTATTTTGTAGTCCATGCCGCTTCTTAAAATCCCAGCGATTTCAAGCTACAGCCATTCTGTATGTCTGGGCCTTGCCGCCCTTGCCTGATAAAGTGGTAAGGAATATAGTAATGATGAAGTTTCCTAAAGAGGAAGGACCGAAGGAACATATCATGTGTGGAAGCATTTAGTTTAGTCTCTTTCAGTAAGCTAAAAGTGTAATACTTGGTGAATATCCTCCATTGATTTGTGGCTTCCTGTTTAGTTATTCTGTTTTATACGGCAACTTCAATTGATTTCAACTCGGTTAGAACTTGCAGATGAGCCAGTGGGTGGCTTCTCTTTTTTTATATTCATTTTTGTTTCAAGGTTATACGCTTATATTTCTTTTCGTCTTCACACCCAATTTGGTCATTTAAGTTTTTAACCTGAATTAATCCCAAGAATCGTTCTTGGTAATTTTGAGAACTGTTGTTTTTGATCGGCTGTCAGCCCCTTTCTTTAATACTTTTTGTTTGATACATTAACCAGTCTTTTTTATCGTGTAGTCAATGTACGGAAGGGTAGTTGGTTTAGCGTTGATGCTGACTTTGAGAGTATTAATTTTGCCGTCCACTGAAGATATTATTTCTTTGATATCCAGAGAAAGAAAATTTATGTCTGTATGGACTTCCAAATGAGACATGGGAAGTCAATTTGCCTGTTGAAGAGGTCCCTCCTGAGCTTCCCGAGCCTGCATTGGGCATTAATTTTGCTAGAGATGGCATGCAGGAGAAGGATTGGCTATCACTAGTTGCTGTTCACAGCGACTCATGGCTACTTTCTGTAGCATTTTATTTTGGAGCTCGTTTTGGTTTCAACAAGAATGAAAGGTATTTTTGATTGTAATTGTTAAGCTATGTACAGTAGTTTGCTGTATATGTACGCATTCTTTTGAGAGTGCTATGAATTCGGTTGTAGGTCTGTGAAAATGATATTTTTTTTTGTACTGGCGACACCTGAAAATTATTGAATAAAATTTACAGAATTTCTACTCATTTTAACGGTCTGTATGCATATATAATTTGTGCGTGTACGTGTGTGCACGCGGTTGCTCGTGCAGTCCAAGATCTGTTTTATTCTTCTCTTTTAGGAAGCCGCTTGATCATATTTTGAATGTGAGATTCTGAGTTAACCTCTATTATATTGTCTATGCTACCGTGTTTAACTGCTTGCTTGAAATTACTTTGTAAGTATGTCACGCATTTCCATCCGCTTCATAGAATCATGGATTTGCTTCATAACTTAGGCTTGTTTGTTATTAGGTTACTTACCGTAGTATAGATAGAATCAGTTGGGAATTTGGACTGAGTTAATTGTGTAAAGTTTTTGTAATGAGCTCTCAGGATTCAACATATAGAGGTAAATGAGTTAGGTGCTGATACTCTTGTCTTTCTTACAGCCTATCAGCTGTCCTTAAAGTGACGAATATATAGGGCATCATTTGATTAGTGAATGTCTCTATTTTTAGCTTGTATTTTTGTTTAGTTAACACTACATTGTAAGGGCAGGTTCTACTCTGGGTCAGTTCTGTTTAAGTTATATCTCTTTTAGTTTAAAATTTGAAAATAGAGTCGTTTTGAATTTGTATTTGAGTGTTATTTGCATGTGTCCGGTCACGGTCTCTATGTTGCAAGTCTTGCAACATGGTTTAACAATCAGTCTCCCATCAATTTATAGCGCATAAATAATTGCTCATTCCGGCTTTTCATAAATAATTGCGCATAAGTAACATGGTTGATAGAAGGCTTGGCTTCTAATTGATTTTACTGTCTCAACTGCGATCATAATAATAACAACTTCTATTAGAGTGGGATCAGATAATACATTGCAAGATGGAGCTGGAACATTACAATATTACATGATGCATTTGTTCCAATTTTTTTAGGCCATGGCCATAACCTTTTGCAGCCTGTTGTCACAATTTTTGTAGATTCTGATTTGAGCAATGCCATTGATTGGTTTAGATGAGCGTAAGCTATTATGAGTGTTATCAGTCTATCGTGATTCCTCGGTTTCTTAGATCCTGTAGAGAAGTCCATTGTTGCTCTTCTGAACTAAGCTAAACTTTTCATTTTGAACCTTGGTTAAAACTGACCCTTTTTCTTTCTTCTTTATATGGTTTCAGGAAGAAGTTATTTCAGATGATTAATGATTTGCCATCAGTCTTTGAAGTTCTGTCCGGAAATGTTAAGCAACCCAAAGACCATTCTGGCCCTCATAACAGCAGCAGCAAAAATAAATCTTCTGGAAAGGTTGCAACATTCCTTTATATCATTTCCACAATTAGCTTCTATGGAATGGGCTCATTATTAATATAATGTGAGACCGTCTCATGTTATATTTATCTGTGACAAACCCATTTCAACTAGTTTCCAACTAAACAAATATATATAAAGGTGAAAATAAAACCAGCAAATTAACGATCCCGTATATTGTTTCACTCTTGTGATTATCTTTCACTAGACAGTCTCGTGTTATAGTTTGTGTTCTTCAAATGTTAGCTGAAAAACCTTCAACTTTATTTCCCTTGCCTATTCTGACCCGTCTTCTCTTACTTGCGATATTCACAGTCAAGACAGTCAGAGAACCACACTAAGGCAGTGAAGATGCCAATACTACCCAAGGAAGAAGAAAGTGGGAATGAGGAAGAGGAAGATGACGAACAGGCTGGAACTCTCTGTGGGGCATGTGGGGACAATTACGCCCAAGATGAGTTTTGGATTTGCTGCGATGTGTGCGAGAAATGGTTCCATGGCAAATGTGTAAAAATCACGCCGGCTAAAGCTGAACATATTAAGCAGTACAAGTGCCCTGGCTGCACTACCAAGAGATCTCGAGTTTGAAAGACTTGTATTAACTACAACAAGGTTGAATAGAATCTTCTGTTCACATTCCCAGTCAGAAACAAGTCTGGCGTAATCTGCCTGATTTAACGGTATTAGACTTCTTTTGTTGCCTTGGATCTTTAATTTCGCAATTTGTTAGCGACAGTTGACCTCTAATAGAGACGTGCATTCCGTTATTTTCTTTAGTCTTCAGTTCCTTGTCATCTTTCATTGTTTCAGACTCTTCAGAATGTGTTCAGTTTGTTTGATAATTAGTTTTTATTTTTAGACTAGAAAGACACGAGACGTCCAATATGTGTTATCAATGATTCAATGAATGTGCATATTCGGATGTATGTCTGTGTACATGAGCATATTTCAAATTTTGTTTTTGTTATCTGCGATCTTAAATTATACTGGGGAAAAAGCTTTCCTGGCTTCTTTTCTTATATGAACTGCAGAGTCGTCTGTCTGAAATGCTACTTGCTACGTAATATTTGTATTTGCGGAACATCTATTGCATTGATAACCAAATACAAGTAAATAATTTTCTCAAGCAATATTTATTCATCATCATTATAGTTTATAAAATAATTGATTTCAACATAAAACTTCATGTCATAATATTCAAGGAGTATTTTAGTTGGGCATGTTAATAAAATATTTTTACAGTCGAGAAAGTCAGTCACTCCGTCATGTGGCTGAATCTCTTCACTTGAGCTATAGCTATTTGGAGTAAACTAAACTAAGAAAACTTCAGAATGTAAATATATTGTACTTGATATCTTGGTTCTGCCAAATCACTATCTCGGGACTCGGACTCTCATCCAATGTAAAAAATTATGAACTTAAGTTCCCTGAGAAAACAAGATGCAAAAATTTTCATTGCAAGCTGCTTGTAGTTTCTAGCCTTCTACTTCTCAGTTCTCATGAGCCGAACTCATCTAACGGCCAGTTAAGAAGATTACTGCGTGCAAAGGTCGACTTAACAGGTAAAATAATTGACCTTGGTTTTGAAACTCACGAGTGTCAAGATTGTCATTTTAGTACCTTTTCATCAAACTGTGATCAACTATGCTAGTAATGGTGGATGACATCTTCATTATCTTACCAATAGTCCTGGCAGGAGCAACTCCCATCCTTGAAGCAATGAAACCTGTTATTATCCCTCACAATGATCTCTCTTCCCGTCAATTTCGAGATCATCTTTATCGCTTTATGACAGTCCGAACACACCCTCAAGTTCTTCACCACCCTAATAACAGTTCCAGGCTCACTAACCAGAAGTGCAAAGCTAATAGCCAATTTCTCACTGTGGGTCCCTACCATTTCCTCTTTCTCTTCGTCCTCGGTGTCTATCAGGGCACAATCCTTGTCTTCTAGATACCCGGATTGTCTCATTTTCCGCTTTATTTCTGATAATACCCTGTATATATCTTCTGATCTTTCATGGGCTCTATCTCCGGCTATAAATTTATGCATTTTGCCACCATATTCCACCAAACTCCATCCTGTCGCTTTCTGTACTCCCCTTTCTTGCATAAGTTTTCTAACCCTCTCAACATCTTTCCATCTGCCTGACAAAGCATAAACGTTTGACAGCAACACGTAGTTCCCAGAGTTTTCTGGTTCAAGCATAAAAAGCCGCTCAGCAGCATGTTCTGCAATTTCGACTTTTTTGTGAACGCGGCTGGCATTAAGAAGAGACCCGTAAACCCCAGCATGGGGTTCCATTGGCATCTCTTGGATCAATGTCATAGCTTCATCGAGCTTGCCTGCTCGGCCCAAAAGGTCAACCATGCAAGCATAGTGGTCAATTGATGGATAATTAATCGATTCAAATATTTCCCGACCTATTTCTAACAACCCTCCATGACTACACGCAGTTAGGGCGCCTATATATGTTACACGATCTGGCTCAAGGCCTCCCTCCTGCATTCTGGACACAAGTTCAATAGCTTCATTTCCATACCCATGAGCTGCAAATCCCGAAATTAACGTGTTGTAGGAGACCACATCTCTTTCATCCAATTGATCGAAAATCCTTAAGGCATCATTCATGTTCCCACATTTTGAGTACATGAATATCATAGAATTATATCCTGATAAACTAAGTTTAGTCGTCGTCTTGGAAAGGAAATCCACCACCCAATTTCCCAACTCCAAAGCTCCAAGGTGTCCACAAGCTGATAGAACACTAACCATCGTCACTTCATCGGGTTTTGGGTGTCCAATCTTAACCATTTGGTTAAATAGTTCTATAGCCTGAGGTGATTGTCCATTCTGAGCATACCCAGCAATCATCGAATTCCAAGAAATTACGTTTCTTTCAGGCATCTTGTCGAATAAATCCCTCGCTGAAGCTAAATCCCCTACTCGAGCATATGCTGAAATCATAACATTCCAAGTAGACGCATTCTTCCGAACACCTAAACCATCAAAACTATTCCGAGCAGCCCTTAAGTTTCCACATTTCGCATACATATCAAGAAGCGCAGTCTGAATAAACGAGTTGACATTAACCTTACTTTTCTCCAACATTTCCACAAGGGCCTGTGCAAGGCAAGGATCACCCCTCGAAGAACACGATGAAATAATGTTAACCCATGTCCTCTCATCAGGATCAACCCCACTATCCAACATTACACGAAACAATCCCAACGCCTCTTCCTCGTACCCATTCTGCGCATACCCGGAAAGCATAGCATTCCACGACACGACACTCCTACTCGGCATCCTATCAAAATACCACCTCGCACTCACCAAATCCTTCACCTTCGAAAAACCCGTAACCATACACGTCCAAGAAATCACATTCCTCTCAGGCATTACCCTAAACAACTCACAAGCCTCATCCCCAAACCCCCACCTCCAATACCCAGAAACCATAACATTCCAATCCGCAATCGCTCGTTCAGACATTTCATCAAACACCTTCCGTGCAACCTCAACCTGCCCACATTTCACATAACAATCCATCACAGAATTCCTCACAATACGATCACACTCAAAACCCATCTTCACAACATGCCCATGTAACAAAATTCCATCTTTCCCAGCAGACTTGATCAGAATCGGGTACACAAACGCATCGGGCGATACACCGTCTCGCCGCATTGTCCGAAAAAGCGGTAAAACCTCATGAAATGCACCCAATTGAGAGAAATACTTAAGCATACAAGTGTAGAGATAGACAGATGGAAAAGGGGTGGAGTTGAAGATGAGACGAGTGTAAGAAGGAGGAGCATTGAGACGAGTGCATTGAGTAATGAGTAAAGAAACCCAGAAACTTGAAAAATGGAGGGAGTTTTGAATGAGAAGTGCATGGAGTTGTGTGATTTGTTTGTGGTTTCTTAGTTTGTTTGCTATGGTTGTTAAGTATGTGTTCATATCATAAGTATGTAAAAATGGATGATTTTGTCGTCAATGGTTAGACTATCAGTCATGCATTGCATCCGTGATTCCGTGCAAAATATTGTCTTTTAGAACAAGTGTAGAACTCACCCCCGGGTCGGGATCGGGATCGGGTTTGGCTCGGTCAAAATACGAGTCAGGTTAAATATGGATTAGTTTGAATATACGTGTTACAATTGTAAAGCATGACCTTTCGGTTTAATGTTGAGTTTAAGGTTAGGTCAAAAAATTTGTTATCTGTATTTATTTATAGGGGTGTGGCTTTGTTGGGTACACATAACCTATTGATAATGACGTGTCTTACTCGACTCGAGTTACTAACTTCCAGATACGTAAAAATTGTCGGGGAGAATGAGGGATCTAATATATCAATAAAGTTCGCAAATTCTTGTTTCAGACCACCAATTCCCCTGAAACAAATAAATCAGAGGTTTTATAACCATTTTTATGGTAAAATATAGTCACAATTGACTGTAAATTGGTCTCAAAACACTGTCTTATTGTTTCAGACGAATACCATCCATCTGAAGGAACACCTACTAAGCCAATTGTTCGGTCGGGCTGGGCCTCCTTTTCCCAAAATCGACAAGTGGCAAGGGCGGTGCGGCCCGTTTAATGCTCTCAACCCAAGACTAGCCACCTTTGTTATTATTATTATTTATTAGAATTATTAAACGTTAGGAAAACGAAATTAATGTTATCCTACCACAAAACGGAACAAGAAACAAAAAAAAAATAATTGTTTTTGTCATTGCCAAATTCCTTATCCTAATCAAATTCATATCTAGCTACTCAATTCTACACATGCAAGTAACACAACATATAAACTCCGTCAACTACTTTAATTCTAAATACTTTCCTTGTTCCATATACATATATAATCTCTCACTATATAAACATCAATCACATCACCTTATAATTCACATAATAATCACAATCACATACAAAAAAAAAAAACTTATTATTATTATTACTAATTTACAATGTCGACGACACCAAAACCCGCAATATGCATTACTGGTGCAAACGGGTTTATAGGAACATGGCTCGTTAAAACCTTACTGGAAAGTAAAAACTACTCCGTCCTTAACTGTTCCATCCACCCGTCCTCGTCCCCAGCTCACCTTCTCTCCCTCTCCACCACCTCGACCGCTGTCCGTGTCTTTTATGCGGACATTCTCGACTACGAGGCGGTCTCACGTGCTGTCGAGGGATGTGTTGGAGTTTTTCACGTGGCGTCACCTTGTAGTCTTGAGGACCCTAAGGACCCACAGGCTGAGATTATGGAGCCTGCTGTTAAGGGTACGTTGAATGTTCTTGAAGCTTCTAGAAGGTTCGGGGTTAAGCGTGTTGTTATTACGTCTTCGATTAGTGCTTTGGTTCCGAATCCTGGGTGGAGTGGTTTGCCTTTTGATGAGTCGTCTTGGACCGACGTTGATTACTGTATTTCTCGTCAGGTAAAGTCGTCTTTACATCGGTTTTTCTAATGTGTGCTCTAGTTAGTTATTTTTGTATTTCATTTTAAAATCGTTATTGTATTACTCTTTCAATCCCATTATTATCTTCTTAGGTTGACAGACTTTGACAAAAAAAGAAGTATGAAAAATAATAAAAGTAAAACATATAATAAAATATCGGTTTTTCTAACATGTGCCCTAAAGGCACACATTAATAAGCTTAATATGTATATTATGTAAAGACGCCTGTAAATATTTTTCTTAATGAAAAATATGAATATAAGTGGAAAAAAAAAAGTAATGTCTTGAAGACCGTACAAGTCAAACTAGGAAGATTATTATGAGACAGAGTAATTATCGCTTTGCTTTCTCTATTCGCTTTTATTTGATTGTTTTTTTCCCCAAATTATGAGGTATAGAAGATATCAGATATACAAAGACGAATTTCGTATGTAATTTGAAAACATGCATGTCGTATGTGCTATGTAACTATGTTAGTTTGTCGTCGTCAATAGTTTACGTGTTTCATACGACGCGTTTTAGTATGGTAGACCCGGTCGATAATGTACATTTAGGGACTTTGATGATTGTTAGTTTCTTTTAAGTTGTTGGAGTTGCACATGGGTAATGGGAGTATTACGTACTTGTTGATTAAAAAGGGAGATTGCTTTATACTTGAGTTTAATGGATTTGTTGCTTGAGTAGTTTTTTGGAGCGTGTCTGTTATATCGGATAAGGAGCTTTCCTCGGTGCCTAAAAGATAGAATACCGTAAATGGAATAGTTTAGCTAATGTAGGAACGAAGAGCGTATGTTTTCTATAATTGGGTTAGAGAGAAATCGAGAATACTAATCCTTAATCGACATGACTCAAACACCAAATTGTTCCGAGTTAAATATGATTCGGTTTCTGATTGACGTTTCCTGAAACAACTAATTTGACTGACTGAACTAGTTTAAGCGACATCACTATACATATTGCCAATGCTGACGGAAAATCTGTATTTATGTGCAGAAATGGTATCCGGTATCAAAGACATTGGCAGAGAAGGCAGCCTGGGAGTTCTCTAAAAAGCACGGCTTAGATGTGGTCGCAATAAACCCAGCCACTTGTCTAGGGCCGCTCCTGCAGCCTGGCTTGAATGCGAGCTCTGCTGTATTGCAGCAACTGCTGCAGGGTTCGGAAGAGTCACAGGAGTATCACTGGCTAGGGGCGGTTCATGTTAAGGATGTCGCCAAGGCTCATGTCCTGCTCTTTGAGACGCCTTCGGCTTCTGGAAGATATCTTTGTACTAATGGCATCTACCAGTTCGGCGACTTTGCTGCCAAAGTTTCTGAACTGTACCCTGAGTATCCCATTCACAGGTTTGCTTCATCTCCTTTGTTATAATATCGTCATTGTATTCTTCATTTATTGACTTGGAAGCGTACAGTAGTTACTGATTTTTCCGAAAAGGCTTTTTCTGTAGTTTTTTTAGCTTCTACAAATACTTCCCTGTATTCGTTGTTTTTCCGTCTTAAAGGCTTATGTTCACTCTTTCACAGTGTCTAAATAATTTGCTAATCTCTCAGGTTTTCGGGGGAAACTCAACCAGGCCTGATAGCTTGCAAAGATGCAGCCAAGAGACTGATCGACCTTGGCCTTGAGTTCACGCCTCTTGAAGAAGCGATCAGTGAGACGGTTGAGAGCTTGAAGGCCAAAGGTTTCTTGAATTAACCAAGACCGCCGTAATCTTAGATGTAGATTCTTTTCTTCTAATAATAGGCAACTAATATATTTACTTTTTTAGGCTGCCAATCTAGATTATCTGTGAAACTTTATGCCAACTTCAATAAAATCTGTCTATTACAGTATTACTACTCGATTCTTTTTCTGATAGTTAACTGAACTTCACCAATAGATTCCGCGAAAAATGGCCATACAAAAACTTTCGTAAACTATATAACCACGAAATATAAATGGACCGTATAATGTGGTACTGCACCGCGCTCACAGCTATTAAGGATCACTTCCATTGACAAACATAAAAATGAAGTCACTAACGCAAACGTTCAAGGGGCGTGATAGTAAGGTCGCCTTATATCCAATTAAGGCGCCTTTACAATAATGTACGCAGTGTTACCTACATCTTTGAAATCGTCTTTTAAGCCTTCTTCAGATTGGATTAGTACTCCACTCTATTACACGTAATTTTACAATATTTATAGTTAAATTGTCTTCAATTACGATAGTAGCATTGAAAGTTGTCTTGTCACGAAAATAGGACAATGATTGGGTGTCACCAGATGGTACCGAGTCTCGATACCAGCATCTCACATCCACATCTGCTACATAGGGACCATTGAAACAATAACCCTACATAAAACACGCGAAAGGGTAGTATCGAGACTTGGTACCACCACCAGGTATTAGCATCATATATATCGAGACTTGGTATGTACCACCGGGTAGCATCGTATCGTTTTCCGTGCAGGAAAGAATTAGAGTTAGTGAATTATAAAGATACCCACATGACATTCCTGTAAATAGTATGGAGGAGGTGTATGGTCCAGATCTTGGTATTGAGAGTTTGACTCGTATGGAATTCCTGTAGAAAAGAGTGAAAGACACATGATATTCAATCAAAGGACAGTGAATAAGGTTAAGGATTATTACATGGGAAAGTACAAACTACTTGTTTCTTCTTAATCTTATTGCATCCTTCCAAATTAATAGATCACCTCTTTTTGCTGTCATGTTTTTTCATTTTTTTGACATTTTCTCATCATCTTAGCACGTGATTTGGGACCTTAATTAGTTTTTTTTATTATGGTAGGGTCATTATATATGTCACCCATGCCCATGTACAACCTTTGTTTAAACCTAAACTTGCAACTAATACTCTCCGACTCGTAGTTGATCCTGTGTTCAATGTTTCAGTCATTTGTTTACTTTTCTGCTTTTTTCGATATTGCTTACCAGAATACCAGCAATGTTTAAACCTAAACTTGCATGCAATACCCCACCAGCTCTTGATAGTATTTTGAACGTTCCGATCATTTATTTACCTTTTTGTATCTGATTGCTTAAATGTACATTGTCACTACTACAATAGAATGCAGATGTATGTTAAGTACGGTAACGTAGTTGATAACGTCATGAGAGTTGATACATCATGACCTGAGTTCAAATCTCGTCAGCATCAAAATCACTATAATAGAATAAGAAACTACTGCATCAACAATTACTCATCAAAACTGCTTACGTTTTTACTTTATCCTAAAGTATTCGTGTATGTCTCGACACAACTGTTGTTATGAATTATGATCCATCTGGATCGGATGTAGATTTATTTGGATTTTCCAACATATGAATACCTCCATACATAATACATTAACTAATCACCTACATAGGTGATAGTGATTTGTGACATTGACACAAGTGTACGTGTTAAATCAAGTTATCAAGCTTTCTTATACTCTTGGCTTAATTAGTATTGATTCTTCCTTTTATTTCTTATCACTTTTTTTTTTTTTTTTTTCGACAGCAGTAAAGTTATGGTCTTATTTCTAATCCCTCGCACCTTTAGTTATATTTCTTATTAATGCTACTTAGCAACAGTCCATGTGCTTTCATCTTTTCTATCCTCAAATTTATGAATCTCTTTTTCTTCCACTATGGAATCTTTTCTTTTAGTCTTTAAGGGAAAGACAAAAATCAATGGGAGAGAAGATATGATTCTAATCATTCATTTTTTATTTTTTATTTTCTTCTTCTCCCTTCCCTTCCCAAGCATTTTCATGTGCATCAAACGATATTCAAACAAAGATCTCGTAAAGACGGTAAACTGATGAAATAAATTGATAAAACAAATCACCTTTCTGAACATCTAACCAAGAATTATGACTAGTCAAAGTTTTCTTTCATAAAAAGAGTCCTACTACTTAGTGAAGTAAATAGTTCAATTGTCAGTGTTGTTTAAGGCGGGGATTATCTGTCTAAGCATAACATTGGTCAAATGCTACCACATGATAGTAATAAAGACGACAAAACTGTTGGTATTTTTTAAGTGATAAATAAGATAATTTAATATGTATTTGACTCGTTTTAAACTTAAGACGTGTCTGTCTTAAACGAAAATTTGTGATAGTTCAAAGTACAAGCAATGTCCATTTTTTATTTTTTATAAATTTTTTTCATGTTTCTTCTTCTTCTTCTCCCTTGTCATCCCTGGCATTTCCATGTGCATGAAATGATTTTTGTCCACCCTCAATAAAATTAATATTCTATTCTCTTAAATGCCACTCATATAACTAATCTTCAACCCCACCACCATTTGCAATTTCCCTACCCTACACTCCACTTCTTTAATTTCTTTCATGGTATTTATGCTTTCCTTCTTTACTCAACTTTCCTATCTGCAAAATTAACAAAAGGGACCATAACTTCAACCTTCACCATTTCTAGCTCTCATCAATGACATTGAGTAGCCCCGCTCCTTCGAATCGATCATGGTAATAACAACTTTCTTTCATTCCTTGAATTTCGAGTTTCATTTGAATCCATGTTATAAATATACCTGATTAGTCATTTTTTACCAGCTAAGCTAGCTGAAGTACGTGTTGTATTATCTTTATCACCCTTATATTCCTTGAATTTCGAGTTTCATTTGAACCCATGTCATGAATGTCTGGTTAGTTTTTTACCAGCTACGCTAGCTGACATACTGTATATTAACTATGTTAACCTTATTTTGATCATTAAGTTATATATTTGCGATTTAATGTGTTTTGGTAGGTCAATTAGTGAAGATTCCCTAAGAAGATATGTACATTATGCTAGTGAGAATTGCATACAAGAGCTCTTAGCAGCTTCTGACTCGAGTCGGAATGGAAATGGTAGTGATGGATGGAAGGTTCTTTCGTTAGATGACGGTATGGAGATATCGAAACGACGTTCAGGATCGCTCCACATTTTTCGTAGTCGTTGGCTGCTTAGCTCAGTCTCCCCTGAGCAGTTCATTTCTGTGGCCACTGCCATTGATGCTGCAAAGGTTTGTCTCTTTTTTCTTTTTCTTAGTAAAATATTATTGTAGTTGGTGAACAAACACGTTCATTGCGTAATTGATCTTTATAAAAAAAACCCTGTTTTCCAAAAAAAATCAAAATTAACTATTTTCGATCTCATTATTTCATTTCGGAAACTCCCAATTTATTAGTTTCAGAATATGTTATAACAAAACAAAATGACTTACGATATTGTACTCGCTTCTTATATTGTGAGGTAAATAACTCGTCCTTGAATATTTCTCATTATCTCATTACAATCTTTCCTATAGGTCATTCACTACTACTAAGTGCACGAGTAGGTAATGTCGACCGTCTAACTTGCCTTAAAATTAAATTAAATGACTCGCTAAATTGTCTCTGCCTTAGGTATTGTCGATCATGCAAGTGTTCGATAAATACACAATTTTAAATACGAGTTATGCTTGAAACAAACTCTTTGTATGGTAATATTGTGTACATCTGACCCCCTTACCGTTATATGGAGGGGAGCATTTTAACGCGTTTGTGATTATGCGTAGATATTCGACGTCAATTAGATTTTTATTGACATTTTAGCATTCATAAAACAGCAATGGGATTCTGATCTAGTTGAAGCAAGATACATAAAGGATTTGGAGGAGAATTTGAGCATAATACGTTTAAAATTTGGAGATTCTTCAAAACCTTTGTTTAAAAACAGAGAATTCATTGTTTACGAACGACGCGAAACCATGGATGATGGCACATTGGTACGTAATTCCCTCATTCACACATAATTCATTGATTGTATGATTAGTTTTGGCATGGTACCAAACATCAAAAATCAATGATCGATAATCAATTATTAAGAGTAATTCAGATGTCAACTAGTTAAGTTGGTAAAGATTAAATGTGGTTTTTATGATATGGGGTTAGAACCCGTCAGCATGAAAAAATTGTCACTTAATTAGGGTCCTATACACATAGTTCATTGTTTACATGATTAGTTTTGGCATGGTAACCAAACAATTAATTATCAATGATGGATAAAACATTATTACGAGTAATTCAAATTTCAACTAGTTAAATCAGTAAAGGTTAAATACGGTATTTATGATATGGGTTTAGAACCCGTCAGCATAAAAAATTGCCACGTAGGGACTTAGCAGGGTCCTATACTCCTATACTGAGTTCATTGTTTATATGATTAGTTTTGGCATGATACAAAATATCAAGGATCGATAATTATTATTACGAGTAAAGCCATTAAATTACGGTATTTATGATATGGGTTCAAAACCCGCCAACATAAAATTAAAATTTGTCACTTGGGCTCGTATATACTTGAAAACATTATCGCTATTACACATTCATTTGTTTGTCTTTTATATTTTTTGTGATGTGTATTTTAATCATAAATATATAAATGATTGGGACAGAGGAAGTAATATATGTGAGTGATCGTATATAGGTTGTTGCGGTAGCTTCGCTACCAAAAGAGATAGCTTCGGGTGTGCACCCGAGGCAAAACAAAGCCATAAGAGGCATATTGTTGCAGTCTGGATGGGTTGTGGAAAAGCTTAAGAATGATTCTTGCATGGTCACCTATGTTGTTCAGGTAATTATCACATAATTATTTACATTTATCAATTTTATTTACACTTTTTTTAGTTTATTATGAATGTGTTTTATCATGGAAGATTGTAAGTGGAATCATATTTCATAAAAATTGAGTTTAATTCTCAAGTTTTGTGAATGGCAGATTCTCTGACCATTAGTTGGTTGCTTCCTCTTTAAGACTTTGATAGTCTAAGAGTTGTTTGGTAGGGGGTCTCAGAAAACAGGATTTGAACTCGATGTGGGGAGAAAATTTCAGTGGAGGCGAACGTATTAGGATACAATGTATCCCTTAGTCATAAATCTTTGTGTTCCCATGTCATTATCTTCCCAAGTGATTGCATTCCCAAGTCATTGTATTCCCAAGTGATATTGGGAACTTGGGTAAGGTCTAGATTGTACTATAAATATTGCATTTTGGAATGAGTAATACAACACACAACATTCTCCTCCTATTCTCTTAACAGAACGGGTAATGGCTTACAAAAAACTCGGAAAAAATTTAAACAATTTTAATTATGAATTAGTAAATATATAATGTGGGGAGAAAACAATTATAATAAATATATAATGTAACCATAAAACAATTAGTCCGTTGTTAATATTAATAGTTTAATTATGAATTAACGAATAAATTAACTAAAATGCATTTGTTTATGATTATAATTGTTTTCTAATTTGTGTTTATTTGTGTTTGTTGTTGATTTCATACAGCTAGATCCAGCAGGGTGGCTTCCAAAGTTCTTTGTGAATCGGCTAAACACAAAACTAGTAATGATTATTGAAAATTTAAAAAAACTAGCACAAAGTACTCCACTTGATCGTGGCAAATGATTATTACTTGTATTAAGTGGAAATGTATGATGAAATTTTGAATCATTAATTAGTGGGTAAATTATATGATATGATATGGTGTACTAAGTCCTAAACATATTCACAAATTGTTATTTAAGACGGAGGTATCCGTCTTAAGCTTAAGACGGATACCATATTCTCTCACAAAATACCCATCAAGGGTGAGTGGAGAGCACATGGGGGGTGCACACCTTGTCCCCTCTACCCATTTCCTCTCACAAAATACCCGTTGCAAGATCCGACCCGTCTTAAGCAAGACCTATTGAAACATATTAGAATATCATCACCACCAAGCCACCAAGTATGGACCTTATTTTAGTCATCTTGCATTTTACGTATGAGTAGTAGCGGAGTCGGGATTTAAATTTAAGGGGTGAATGACTAATTATATAGGGTACATACGAAAAAAATTCAAAAAACTTAACTAAAATTCCGAATTTTTCAACCGTCGAGGGATGGGGGCCTTGTTAGACCACCAGCTCCACCACCGTGTATAAATATGATTTTGGCCTTTTAGGGTCATCTCTAAGTGATTGGAAATGGCATTTGAAATCGACAATCTGATTTTAGCCTAGGTAACTCTATTTTGCTAAGGGATTGTTTGATTGTCTTTTAAAATCATGGGAAGTAGTTAAATAATACTTCCTCCTATTCATAATAACTTTCTCCATTCAAGAATGGACCAAAAATTAAGGATGAGTAATTAAATAAGGTAAAGTATTGTGGTGGGGTGAGGTGATTGGAGAGAGATAATGTATTGTGGGTTATTATTGTGGAATGAGGTGATTAAAATAATTATTGTTGTAGGGTGAGGTGATTAAAATAAGATAAAGTATGAGTATTGTGGGGTATTGTTGTGGGATGATGTGATTAAAATAAGTATAAAAGTTTATCAAAAAAGGAAAGAGAGAAGGTATTGTGAATAGATGAAAATGGAAAGAGGGAATGTTATTATGAATAGGATGGAGTATCATGTTTGGTTGCACAATTCATGAGAAGTGACTTCCTATGGAACTCCAACTCCTACATAATGTAGAAAGTCACTTACCTAGGCCTCCTTGGGTAAGTGAGAGTTCCCAAATTCAACCAAACAACATTTATACAATTCACATGATTTTCAAGTTCATATGAATTTAATCTTCGGGAATTCCATCTTCCTATGGCGAACCAAACGACTCCTAAATATGAAGTAAAGTTTTTCAGTCATTTTAATTGGACATATTTTACTAAATTATCCAATTTATTTAAAATAGCCATTAAATGTTAAAATATAGACCTAACATTTTGTAAACACCGTTTTAAGTTCTCAAAAAGGTTGGTGGTCTGCCTTGATTAGAGATGAAAGTGGGTTGTGTCAGATCGTGTCTCGTGTCGACCCACCGTGCTAAGAGAATGAAATGCATGGCACGAACCAGGTAGTAGGAGGTTGGTGGTCTGCCTTGGTTAGAGATGGAAGCAGATTGTGTCAGATCGTGTCTAGTGTCGACTCATCGTGCTAAGAGAATAAAATGCATGGCACGAACCAGGTAGTAGGAAGTGGGCTTTGTGTCGTGCTGATGAAATAGAAATGGCGGCCTAGGCACGACCCATAGTTCGATGTGGCGTGCCGTACTTGAGCGTGGCCAATCAATTACTCTACTTTAATTAGCCTTACATTATGTATTTTCAGCGTGCCCAGGCGTGTCGTTCTTGGGCTGAGCACGATCTTCTTTTTTCTCATACTTCGCCCAAAAGACGACCGATGGCATGCCGAGCCGTGCCAATTCTTTGTTGTGCTAAAAATGAGCCATGGGCCCCGTTGGGCCATGCCAGTCCAACGACTCGTGTGCCCACTTCCATATCTATCCCCGACCTTGACAAGGGTATAAAAATGTTATGCGATCGGTAAACTCATCTGCAGGCAGCCTATCAAATCAGACCACATTTTTTTTGTAATATATCGTTCTGCTCGAGTTACTCCGATCTCATTGGCTTCGTTCATACAACTACCTTCTCATAAAGATGGCAAAGCAAAAACTTTTTTATTCGAGGTATGACAAGATAAAGTACCCCGGTGTCACAGGTCGACTTCTCTTGACACCCGCAAGCAAGCCGCGCCACGTGCGCCACCTGTCAACAATCCCGTCATTGGCGGGTCAGGCTTCCCAAGTTGGCTCAACCTCGAGCCACTCATTGGTATGCACCCACGATCCAAGGATCGATGCCTGATATGCATACCATTTGGTTATCCCTCTCACTCACTTTAAATGAATAAGTGTTTTGGGATTGGGGTTGGAAGGAAGAGAACTCTCAAGACTTGTTCACTAAAGTTTGAAATAAACTCTTTAACTCTTCAAATGGAATTTTACATGCCTTAGTCTATTTATAGACCTCCAATCCTACTCTTAAATGCTCTAGAAAACTCTACACAATTACATCCTATAACTTTGTAGAACATTCTAGATTATCCTATTCTAGAAATATTCTACAATTCTAAATACAAGAACATTCTAGTACATAAAACAAACATCTAGACACAACTAAACACTTCCACGCTATTCTAGAATATTTTAGACGCCTCTAGAATACTCTATACGGCTCTAAAATATTCCGGAAACCTCTTGAATGTACTAGAATACTCTTATGTGTTCTAGAATCTTCTAGTAGTCTCTAGACAACTCCGGAACCCGTATAAAAGGCCTTGTATATTCTAGAAATTCACCACTAATTTAGCCCATCAAGAGACTTTACTCGAACAAATAATCCTTTACGGCTTAGTGAGTCGCCATCCCGTGACATTCTCCCCCACTAAAACCGTAGACGTCCTCGTCACGGTCCATCCTCGATACTCCATCTCGAAGATGGAATTTACGAGATCATTTTGTGATTGTTCGGCGTGATTCCTATCACACCCGTCCGAAATTGACAGTCAACAGGTGCCCCTTGTACTTGCGTCACGCCTCTTCATTTGTCGCTGCCACCTCGCACGCGACCTCGGTAGCCTTTTATGTCGTCTCGACTCCACAATTTGTCGTAGCATCCAGCCCCACAAGCTCCTTGCTAACGACCCCGGTAGACTTTAACGTCGTCTCGACGCATAAGGTAGCCTTTAGTGTCGGCTCGACATCAAGTTTGTCGTGGTAGCCAGTCTCGTCGGCTTTTTCACGACCATGGTAGCCTTTAACGTCGGCTCGACGCCTATAGTAGCCTTTAATGTCGGCTAGACATCAAGTTTGTCGTGGTAGCCAATCCCGCCGGCTTGTTCACGACCCCCATGTACCACTTGACCACTTCCCATGTGATCGAATGGCTCTGATACCACCTGTCACGGGCCGACTTCTCTTGACACCCGCAAGCAAGCCGCGCCACGTGCGCCACCTATCAACAGTCCCGTCGTTGGCGGGTCAGGCTTCCCAAGTTGGCTCAACCTCGAGCCACTCATTGGTATGCACCCATGATCCAAGGATCGATGCCCGATACCATATGGTTATCCCTCTCACTCACTTTAAATGAATAAGTGTTTTGGGATTGGGGTTGGAAGGAAGAGTGATAAGTGAATATTTGTATGATTTTAATCCCCAATTTAGCTCGGTTTTGTATGTCATTTGTGCTTTGTTAAGCCATTTTATGAGCTAATATCGTCTTCTAGGCGAATTCATGTGTTCTAACCTGTTTTGTAGGGAAAGTAACGTTTCTACGCCCTTTTTCTATATTCCCGAGCATTTGCCTAGAACCCGATGATGATCGTTTCGTCGTCAATGCAAACATAAAAAATAAACCCTATATAAGTAGTATAAAGGGGTCGAATCCACGAGGATGGAGGGGTCAACTACAAGTTCGATCGAGTCCTATTCTAGCCTAACAAAGGTTGGGTGAGAAGATCAACTAAGAATTAGAAAAAGCAAGTAATCGCTAAATAACAAGGTAAAGACAATTAAAGGAAAACTAAGGTAAAGGGTTCACCTTAGGGGGATTAATGGGTTAGTCTAGTAATTAGCAAATGGGTAATAAATTCGAGTAGAATTAATTGTTAATGTCTCAACAATTAATAATCATCAACAAAGTCATCACATTTGTTTCAAATCACTCATATAAACACTAGTCTAATCATCTCTACCACCGTCGCTTAAGAGATAATCAAACGATACTTGATAAAGTGGGCAACTTTCGTTTACACATTTCATCAAACACCTAGTGTGCATATGGGTAATACCCAAATTATTACCACAAGTCTACTAATTACCCAACTAACTATCCCACATAATTCACCCTTAGGCTCCCCCTAAACCCTGGAGGGAAACTACTCACTCATGCTAAGGGAAATCAAACAACTAAAGGCAAGGAATAGTGAAATGAACATCATGCTAACGAAATGAATAATTATAGCAATCAAATGATAAACAATAAACTAGAAATGAAAATAAATTGCATAATAACAAAAAGATGAGAAATTTATACCAACAAAGCTTGTATTAATGAATAGGGGGAATGGCTTCACCCAAAATCTTCAATACAAACCCAAACTATGATAGTTCTCCTAAGAAAGACTAGATCTACTAACTTGAATTTGAGAAATTAAACTTGATTAGGGAACGATTAGGAGAGTAATTAATGAGTAATATAGGTTACAAATTATCTAGGGTTTTGTGCTAACAGATAATGAAAAAGCTGCTTACAAAATATTAGGGGGAGGGTATATATAGGTATCTCGAAAATTAAGAAATAAATTAGAAGAGAAGGCGAAAATGAGGAGTTGTGTTCCTGGCCGGTCGACCGGCCGCCGGCCCTCTGATCGGCCGGGAGCACATCAGTGTCTTTAATTTTCACGTCTTCAAAATTCTTCTAAGTATGAAATAGGGAGTCCCGGCCGGGTGCCCGGCCGCCGGCCTCCCACCGGCCTGGAACACCTTTTCATTCTCATGAGCTTACTGATGTAGTGCAGGCCGGGTAGGCGACCGGCCGCCGGGTGACTGGTCGGCGCTACCTAGACCATTTCTTCTCTTTCTCTTATTCTTTCCTTTGTGGGTATGTAGCCTATGTCGGGTGGCCGGCCGCCGGTCGGAGGACCGGCCTGCGCCACCTGAAGACTCCTCATTTCATTCTTATTCTCATTTCCAAATCCCGACTCATGCAAGGTCTTTATGCACCGATTTCTTCGTTTCCGCCATAATTCCTGATAATTTGAGATCGACATTCATAGCACGGGAAATCGGGAAGCAAAATGCAATTAAAGACACGCATGTCCGTGTAAATGGACCCAAATGGGGATGAAAATGAGAGGAAAAATGTGACTAATTAAATGCTTATCACCCGACGATTTGAAGAAGCAAGCTTGACCAAGTGAAAGACATTTCAAGAAGGTTCACTAATTCAAAAGAGAGAAGAAGTAAGGACAGTTTCGTAGTTGTCGGAAGATCAAACAGTTAGGCGAAGAATTCATCGCTTTACATCAAACCCTATCAACAAACCCGACTCAAGAGGTCAAGGGGGATGATGGAAGTCAAGTCAAAGCAAAGGGAGATGAAGCGTTAGTCAAAAGGACCTGGATGACAACTTACCCGATCAGGGATGTTCGCTGCTCCGCACAAAATGCTTCAACTTCCTATTTTTGTCCTATATGTTCAATGCTCGACCCCTTCCCCACGAAACCCTAATGCTATATAAAGAGAGCTCCAACCCCTCTTCTCAACACACCTTACATCTCACATCCTCTTCTCTTCTTACATTTCTCCTTAAATTAGGAGGAGGGGGAACTAGCCTCCCTTCTCTCATTTTCTTCTTCTTTAGTCTTTAGTTCTTAGTTTATTTTTGTCCTTTCCGTATCAAAACATTAGCTTAGATCAATAATAATTCCATCCTTGTAATCTCCGTTGTGTGATTCAAGCGTTGTAATTGGTGGATCGATTATTATGTGCAAGGATTTTCTATTATTGTTGTCATTATCGTCGTTGATCGTCATATAGGTATTCCTACTTTATCTTTCGTTTAATGTCTTTATTGCTTTCTATTTGATTGTTATTCTCTTTACATATTATCTTAGATTCATTTTCATGTTGTTATAATCGTCATTTCATTTCCTAGATTGTCAATCAGCGTCGTTATTATCGCCATATAAAGAGTCAAAACCAAATAAACATGTCTATCATAGTTTTCATTGTTAATATCATCTTAGATTTAGACATCGCCATGAGTAAGTAGTCACCTTTCTAGGGTGTAGGGTAGCCATGTTAGATTGATTAAAAGATGATAATTGGATAAAAGAAATTGTGCCTTTAAAACATTGTGTCTATGCATGTTTGGATTGTAATACTGGTTAACGGTTTTTGGCCAAAATCATTGACCAGACTGGAATTCTTTTCCAAGGTAGAGATACACGAATTGAATAGACAAAGCATGACATGGTAGATTAAGACCTAGTAAATCGCCTACAAGCCTGTTAGACCATCTGATCTATGATTGTAATGAACACGACATTCTTACGAACTCACAATGAATTATTTGCATATCCTAAATCTAATTTCATCAATATGTTAATCTACATGTGTGAACCTACTTCCCTAGATCCTTTTCTATATTGAGTCATTAATTATTGTCTTAGTTTTCTAGCATTAGTAATAACCATTGTGACAATCATACAAGTTAAAATTGTAATCATATCCTTTCACAAGTATCTCTCGTCTCCCCGAGATCGACCCCTTACTTCCCTAACTGCATTTATTTGTTGTTAGCCTAGCCAAGGGTTATTTATCTTTGATTAGGGTACGCGACAACCCTGTCAAAGAGAACTCTCAAGACTTTTTCACTAAAGCTTGAAAGAAACTCTTTAACTCTTCAAATGGAATTTTATATGCCTTAGTCTATTTATAGACCTCCAATCCTACTCTTAAATGTTCTAGAAAACTCTACACAATTACATCCTATAACTTCGTAGAACATCCTAGATTATCCTATTCTAGAAATATTCTACAATTCTAAATACAAGAACATTCTAGTACACAAAACAAACATCTAGACACAACTAAACACTTCCACGCTATTTTAGAATATTCTAGACGCCTCTAGAATACTCTATACGGTTCTAAAATATTCCGGAAACCTCTTGAATGTACTAGAATACTCTTATGTGTTATAGAATCTTCTAGTAGTCTCTAGACAATTCCGGAATCCGTATAAAAGGCCTTGTATATTCTAGAAATTCGCCACTAATTTAGCCTATCAAGAGACTTTACTCGAACAAATAATCCTTTACGGCTTAGTGAGTCGCCATCCCGTGACACCGGGCTCCCCTATTTAGAAAAAAAGGGTCGAAGGGCTTTTTGGACCTGTAGCTTTCCCCGTGCCCCCTTCGTCAGATGGTAGCCAAATTATTTTAGCGTACGATATACACTATATACTTCCTCCATTCAACTCCACTCTACCACTTTCATTTTTGCACACTATTCATGAGTCGACATCTAATTGCAATTTTCTCTCAATATATAAGTGAAAATATATTCATGTGTGATCTTGTTTGATTCGTCTTTACGAGTACATTATTAATATCCAACTTTTATAATTTTTGCAAACACGTAGATAACGATATTTACCGCATAAAACACGTCTCGGCAAACGTGAAAAAAAAATTGGTGAGTGGAGTTGAATGGAGGAAGTATGTCTTTAATATTTAGATGTACACAAATTATATGGTAATACTATTTTATACCGAATACATGTTTTAACCCGTTTTTATTTAATATTTTAAATTTATTTCAATTTTGAACCAAGATGGACATAATCTATAAATAATATAAAAAGGCAAGCCAAAATCACCACATTACACCATTTCATTTTTGGGATAATTCTAGGAAGCCACATCATCATCATTATTTAGAAAAGAAAAAAATAAATAAAAATTAATGAATTTGAAATTTTGAATACATTAAATGTGTATCAAGATTTTAAATAGCATAATAAAGAATATTATTGACCTTTTATTTTTTTAAGAAATTTAACAACAATTAAGAAATCAAAATACATACTAAATAAATAAAGATTGGCCTTTTAATTTTTGATAAATTTAAATAACAATTAAGAAATCAAAATACATGGTAAATTTAAAATTCCGGCGTTTATTGTTAGAATAAGTTGAAATAAATATAAAAAAAACACATCACTCGAATTTTACCTCATTTATAAATGAACTCATTTTTTTTGTTATAAATTTCCTCAATTTCATTAAATTATATACATCTATTTAAAAAAGTATAATTTAAAGACTAACTTAAGTTGTTTTTTTATCGTCACGTGTCAAGATAACCTACTTAAGGTACAAAGTATTTATCTAAAACAAATAAAAAAAATTAAAGTTTATATTATATCACACAAGTCATCTAAAATGTTATTAAAGGAGAAATATTGAAGGGGGGAAATTAATAGGTGAAGTTAATAACTTTTTATATATTTTTGACCTTTCTTCTCCATATTTTTCCACTAATGGTAAGGAAGTAAATTAATTACTTTTGGTATTTCCTAAGAACTTTAATATCATTGATAAGACTTTGGAATATGAACAGTTATAATTTACTTATGTTAAGAAATTACTATTAGGAGAAGAAAGGTCAAAAATATATTGTATAAATAGTGTCAAAATGATTTCAATATTCACTGACAAAAGGGGTCACTATTTTTAATTTATAATACTTCTATTTATTTGATTTCGCTGAAATTTTCATATTTGATAGTTTATTACTATAGATTTTTTTGTTTAATTGATATCATAGAAAAACGAATTTGATAGGGGATTGACTTAAATATAAATTATTTGACAGGTGAATTACTAATGGAGGAGCTACACAAACTGAGAACGAGGAGAAATTATTGCTCTTGAGCAAAATGTAAGATAATATTTGTACATAATAGTTTTTATTGAATCTTTTTTTCTCGTGTGAATTTGAATTTTTGAATGGTATGTAATATATTTTTGAAAACAAGTTTCCATTAATTTCGTTTATGCTAATTTTATTTTCATTTAACTTATGGAAAGCAAAATCATGCTCAATTCAATGATCGTGGTACAAAATTACAAGCGGATCTACATATAAAATTTGAATTTTTGACACTAATAATATAATTGATTAATCGTACATATCAATATACTCTTTATGTAATAGCGACTATGATTATTTTTACCTACAATGCTTTTTGTTTATATAATGATTTGTCAAGATATTTGCATATTCAAAGACAAATAAAATTTCCGACAATTGATAGTATTGAAAATATTTTCACTCATAAAACGTGTAAATCAAGCACAAATGATGAGAATAAACTAAATTTGAAGATTGGAGTAATTATATCTTCTATATAAATAAAATTGGTGATATTTGTAATAGTTCTTTACTTAATAGTATATAATTATTTGCATATACTTTTTTCGCCAACTTGACAATAAATTAACGTAAGTAGTTGTCAATAGACATTAATTAAATTCTTAAGAATAAAAATGACTAGGTAAATAAAGTACACTCATTTTTCCTTTCGCTAAGCAACTTACAAAATCGGTCCAATTCTTTAAAGTGCACTTCATGATAATTCATTATTAAATAGTACCTCTATTTTAAAAGAGTTAAATCTTGCAATTATTATTTTATTTCGAGTGAATTTATTTGTTCACTAATATATCTTATTTATATGGTGGAAATATCACCACTGTCTCATCAATAAATAAAAGGCTCGAATTAAAATTTCAATATGATATGTGGACTATACAATTCCTACAATGTTGGGAAGAAAAAGGTTATAAATTCTACAATGTACAACCGCATACTAAATTTTAGATATAATACCTACAAAGCCGTCATAATGAGTATAACACTCATTTTCCAGTGATATAAAAAAACTCTATATAAGTTATAAACAAAAATAATTGGTAGCACATACACACACGAGAAATCCAATTATAGCCCGTGCATTGCACGGGTATAAAAACTAGTTATTTGTTAAGAATTACATTCGCAACGAGCCAACGACTAAGCCCTTCCCGCTCACATTTCCATTCAAAATCTCACAAAAACACCTCAATCCAAACCCAACATCTTAACTCAATCTCAACCGTCCATCTCTCCAAATCAACGATCCACATTCACTCAACTCCCAACACACGGATCGCACTCCTCAACCTCACCCCTATAAATACCTCATCAAACCCCCTCTTCTCCTCACAACACACAATACACAACTCTTCCTCATCTTTTTACTCATTTCCATCAAAAAACAAAACCTCGTTTTTCGACAAAATGTCGGGTCGTGGTAAAGGCGGTAAGGGCTTAGGCAAAGGCGGAGCAAAGCGACATCGGAAAGTCCTCCGGGACAACATCCAGGGGATTACCAAGCCTGCTATTCGACGTCTAGCTCGTCGTGGTGGTGTCAAGCGTATTAGCGGTCTTATTTACGAGGAAACTCGTGGCGTGCTTAAGATCTTTCTAGAGAATGTGATTCGTGACGCTGTTACTTACACTGAACATGCTAGAAGGAAGACTGTTACTGCTATGGATGTTGTTTACGCTCTTAAGAGGCAAGGAAGAACTCTTTACGGATTTGGCGGCTGATTGTTTTCGGCTTTTTCTAGGGTTTAAGTATTATGTAAATGTTTTATGTGTTTCGAGTTTTTTCTAGCTTTGATTCTGTTGAATTTATTGATCAATTGATTGTATTGATTGATTTAAGTAGAAATGTGTTTTGCTGTAATGGATTTCGAATGCTAATTTGGAATTTAAGTAATGAAGTACTCGTATTTGTTACGGATTTTATTTTCTTGTCTTAATTTCACTCCTAATTTTCAATTAGTTGAAAGTTATTCCGCTTTGAAATTATTTGGATGTGTGAATCTATGGCTCGACATTTAATTGTGGTTGAGCTATCGTGTTTAAAATGGATTGGGAGACGATATTGATACAAATTTTGTTTGCGAAATTAATCATGAACAGAAAAACATTACAGTATCGAATAAATGCAGTAATGTAGCTTTTGAACTTATACACAATATATGCTCACAAAACATACTTGTATGTTAACCGAGGATGCGAATGTCGAGTGAAAAGGTTCTTGATCTGTCATTTTTGCAATGCAAGAGCGGCGGTATGACTGTTGAGAGATTCATTGCCATAAAGTTTGTGGGAGTACCTGCGATCAAATGTCGCTGAGCTAGTAGCTGAATCAGAATAAAGGATGCAAACCTGCGATCTCTCAAATCTACTCGATCCGTTTACAAGACACTGATAACTCTGTATATATATTTTCAATGCAGGGATAGACGGGCTAGATGAGGTATAACGCCACGCTGTATAGAAAATGATAGCTCCAAGCCACCAATACACAGCAGTGCTACTAGAAATACAGAACATACTACTGAAATTGCAGTAATCGCAGCTGCGCTTATTTTACTTGATCCGTTTTATACAAATTCTTGTTTAAGGTCGCCTTAGACAAGAATTTGGGAAACCCATTGACGCCAGTTAGAACAATTCGGAAATCCCCATTTTTGAAGAGATAAATTACAGTATTTTGATGGCCTGTAAATGATAGTAAACCGAGTTTAGTGAACACTTACCCAACAATATTTTGGCCTTTTGAGTGTTTAACATTTAATTTCCAAAAACAAAGATATCTCGTAAAAAAGTCGAGTTTTTCAATAACCAGCAAAATGACAACAATGAAAACGAAAGCATCTAGTGCATCAAGCCACCGCCCACCAAGTTTGTAAAGTGTAAAGTAAGTTTGAGAATATTCACAAAATAATTCACTTGAAGGAAAAAGAAACAGCTCAATCCACATTCAAGCACAAGTTCCAATTGAATTGGAGAAGAATTTACAGAGTGAAAAAAAATAACCTAGAATGTCATAAAAGAAGGTTACAAAATTGTGGATGATAAATGAATACATGTACATTGTGTGAAGTTGTGAACCTTCCAAATCCAGCCTTCGAAAACTTTGCTTCGATCATTTTCACAGGGTAAAGGCAAATCTTTAATGGGTTTTTACCACACTGTTACTTATAATCAGCACTTGTAAGAGGAGTGGACCCACTATTATGCCGGTAAAGAGACTCATCGGTGTAAGGGTGTCGAGCATCCCCGCCAATATCGGAAGTCCATGAAACAGATGGAGATTCAAGACTAGGATTCATTCCAGCCATCTTCACGATGGTCTCGATTTCTTTTACCAACTCACCCATTGTAGGTCTATCGCCTCCTGCGTCTTCCACGCACTTCAGAGCTAAATCCACGAACTTTTCAATGCCCGTGAGAGGAGTTTTGGATCTGAGAAGAATGGGGTCGATTAGTTCTTCGAGATTGTACAAACCTTTAGTCCGGTCTATTATTGTTTTGATCTCTTTCACTATGTATTTCCCGTTTTGTATTGGTCTCCTTGCTGTAACCATTTCCATCATGACCACTCCGAAGCTGAAAACATCGCTTTTTTCAGTCACTTGGTTTGTCATGTAATACTCTGGATCCATGTATCCCTACAGAAGGACAGGATTCAGTGTCATTAGATGCAATGATATATTGTTGAGTTCAAAACAAAACACGAAGCAAATTATTCGCTCCATAATGACTAAGGGGTCGGCTTACATGAATTATCCATATGGAACCGTCAATGTAAGATAAGGCAAAAGACAAAAGTCGGAACGTACCATTGTTCCTTTGACTTGGGTAGTAACATAACCCTTCTCAGTGTCACCAAAAAGCTTGGAGAGACCAAAGTCAGCAACTTTCGCAATTAGACGTTCATCTAGAAGAATGTTTGTCGACTTGATATCCCTGTGTATTATTGGTGGATCAGCAAGCTCGTGGAGATACTGCAAACCTCTAGCAGCACCAAGTGTTACCATCAGTCGTCGCACCCAGTCTAACTGAATCCCAGATGTCCCTGCGCGATCCATTCATAAATCATAAGAGCCGATGCAAAAATAACGACTAGCATTCAGAATCTTATCAGGGTAATCCAACATTTTACCAGTCTGCATTATACTAATCCCCCTCCTTAACTATGAATATAAATATAGGCATTTAGAAATAAACAGTTTCGGAAAATTTATATGCAATCAGAAAAATGTACCTAAAAGACTATCCATCAAAGTCCCATTTGGAATAAATTCATATACCAGCATCTGTTCCCCTTGAACATAGCAGAATCCGACGAGTTTCACAAGATTCTTATGATGAACCCTTGATAAAAGTTCTATTTCATTTTTAAACTCTCTACTACCCTGCATAGATCCTTCCTGACATCTTTTAATGGCAACTATCTGTTTGTTCCCAAGAATGCCTTTGTAAACCTGCAAATATTAAACAACCGGTTCGATCACAGCTTGAAAGATAATCAATATGTCACCTTTCTAAGAGAATCATGTTAAAAAGCTTTATTTTTGAAGATGCAGTCTGCTTAGGCTTAAGTAAATGGATTGAGTGAAACCAGAAAGGGTTTTAGAAGGTGTCACTGTTAAGTCCTCTGCAGCGGGCTTAGAGAAGCAGGTGCACAAAACCGGTGCACAAGCAAATATACGCAGTTTTCATTGAGTTGATGGTGATTTCTAAATGCATTTGGAACAAGATAGGTATTAAAAGTAGCGGAAATGGCAACAAAAAAGGTCCGAGAGGAATGGAAAGCCATGTTACTCGTACTCTTAGAAGTCCCTGAGAGAGGATCCAAGGGTCGGATTTGATTATGTTACACATAATTCTCATATTCTTGGCTTAGGAAGAGGAGTCTAAATGTCAGACACAAGTGCGTGAGGTAATATGAGAAGTAGGTAAGAGTAACATAGAAGGAGAGAAATATCGAACCTTTCCAAAACCTCCGGCTCCAATGTTATTGTCTTCTGAAAAATTCTCGGTACATCTTTGCAGCTCTTCAAAAGAGAAAAACCTAGCTCCTTTCAATTGAGGAACGTCACCACCAATGTGTTGCGAGTCCCAGGATGCTGCAAGTCACTAAAATGGTCAGTAACTGGTATATTTTACCAATTGTCAGTCAGTCATATAATTGAGACTTCGTTATTTACCCAAGGTAGTAGACTTCAACTTTGCCTTCTCCGCTTTCTTCTTTTGACGATATGCATAGCCTCCAGCACATAGTAATAGCAAGAATAGAACAGAACATCCTACGACAGCACCTATGAGGACACCAGTATTGGATCTTTTGGTGCTTTTTTCTGAGAATACAACAAGAAGAAAGTGAGACAGACAGTTATGAAAGAAAAAAAGTAACACTGAAACAGCACCTCAAAAACTACTCAACAACTGTTACTCAGAGCCTCAGACCTGGGTACGGGTGTCAGACACGGAAACATATCCAAGCATTGGAATGAATGGAATCGCCACGACTCAAATTTGAAGACTGGGAACTATGTCCTAAAATGAGGATACAACTGTGGGGACACGGCGACACGCCTTAAATCTGATTTTTTAAAAGAGAGTATAAAATTTAAAGTTTACAAACTGAAATAGAAAGATGCTTGATGAATAATTTATAAATATTAAAATTGTCAAAAATCATATTATATGTCCTATTATATGGAAGTCTCTTACTCTACTTTTGTTAAACACCCTTCCCCTTTCTGTCTTTGCTAGGAGAAATGTCGGATTGGTAACTGTTGGGTACGGATTCCAATTCCAGTTCTATATCCTTAGGCGTTGTGTCAGACATGAATATGGCCCCAGAACTGAATAGTCATAGTAAGATAGCTAAATACGGAGTAACGTCTAAAGCTCACCTGGGCTATCAGCATATGGGTAGCTATCCGCAAGGAAAATATAAGGACCAAACTTCTTGTTTGGCTTGTAGGTCTGATTGCTAAACACAAATCCAAGTGATGTAACTCCTGTTTTATTAAAAAATTCAAGTCCGGCTGGAAAGATGGCAAGACGCATATTAAGGTTACCAAATGTATCCACAGCGACATCACTCATCGAGATAGAATCCACTGGAAGCTTGTAACCGACCAGACTTGTCAGAAGAGACTGCTGGAGTTCTGTGAAGTAGCTCGGGTTCCCATTGGCGGAGAAGGTTGGAGCTCTAAAGGTCCAGATACCAGTATAAGGATATCCACACTTACAGTTAGGGCTAGCTGTTAGGCCAGAGGCACATGTGGCAGCAACACAAAATACTGGCGTCGTATATAAGGAACCAAGATCCTGTTGAGTTTTGCAGTAACCGGAGTTCACTGAATTACCCTCACAATATGGGTTACCGTCTAACCTGCATATAAGTGAAGTTATAGCGTTAACCGTCTAATGTCCTGATACTGATACAATGCCATGCTAGAATACCATAAATTCAAATGTCTGAATTCTGATGCATATAGAAAGCTTACAGCAATGTATTATTGTATCTGGAATCCACTGTGATTGAATTGATGTCATTGTTTTGTAAATCAATAAACATCAGTAGACGGCTGTATGAACTGCTGATGGTCAAATTGAGAAGCCGATTGTTCTTTAATATTCTTCAGAAAATAGAAAGTATCAATGTCAGTATCAAGCAATGAGGTACTGTATGTTACATATATAAGATATACATGAGCTCGAGCCTCAATAGACACATACACAGTTTCTAACTGAGAGATGCTGAAGAGATCACTAGGAAGCCCTCCTTCAATTCCTGTCCGTTCCAGCGTTCTAAGAAAACGATATAATAAAAATAAGAAGTCTCAAGAAACAAGCAAAAATTACAATACCAATGTACTTCAATGGCGGGTAAGAGATGGGAGAAAAGGGCATACAATGTTGTCAGAGACTGTAACGATGAGAGCCATGTGGGAACTTCGGCGGCTGTAAAATTATTGTTGCTCAAATCCCTGAAAATCAAGAAAAGAGTTGATTTACCAAATGGTAGAAAAGATCAGAACATTTTATTGGGCACAAAAACGTATACGAGACAGTCTCACATAAGAGACTAGGCCATTTACCCTATCATTAATGGGAAATAAATAAGGATTTGGATGTCTCAAATGTGTGACCGTCACCAAAAAAAAAATATTATGCTTGTTACCATCATATAGATTAGAGTAGCAAGTTAATCATCAGGTTTGCGCTTACAAAGAGTTCAGGTTACTCATGGCACTGAGATCCGGAATATCACCGCTAAATGAATTGTTCGACAGCACGCTGAAATGACCAGCCAAAAGGATGTGTTAAGAGGGTAAAGATTAAATTATTGAAGAATTATAAAGACAGGAATGATGAAGGTGATTAATAAATTGATATGGAATAAGTTCCAAGAATGCTTATATATTACTGTAATATAGAGTAATTAGAGGTTGCTAAAGATAAAAAAATTCATAGTAATTATCTTACAGCTCATTGACGTTAGTAAGGTTGTTGAGGTTGTCTGGAAGAATACCGCTCAATGAATTCCTGTCAAAACGACTAGTAAAAAAAAAAACGACATTAAAAACACGAAGTTACAAAGCTGTATCAAAACCTGCGTCGAGAGAAACTCACATTGTCTGCAATGACTGGACAAGACCTAATGTTCCGGGGAGGTCCCCAGTGAGCTTATTATTATCAAAAAGCCTGGCAAGCAAAAAAAATATGTCAGCAGGGTAAAATGATAATAGAATGACGAAGATGAAAGCGGTAAAAAGAGCAAGGGAAGGATCTGTTTCTATAAAACTTGTGGCAATATGAAGATTACTAAACTGCAAGCCCAAGTTCATTACAACACATATTAGAAGTGGTAAGGCGGAACTTACACATGTATCAGAACCATGTCAGAGGTAAAGAGCTTAGGTGGGATGGTCCCAGAGAGCTGATTTTTTCCGAAGTGACTGAAAAGGTTAGGAGTTAAAGTTGCTCGATTCCAAATGATTACTATTAAAGAAAAAAACTACAAGTTATATCTTTACAAAGAAACAAAAACATACAAGTGTTTTGTATGTGTTAGCAAATCAAGCCCCGGTGTGGTTCCATTAGAAACGGGAATTGACCCGCTGAGCTTATTGTCGGCGAGATCCAGCCAAGAAACCTTTGCCAAGTTACCCATGGAAGCTGGTATTGGTCCAGTAAACTTGTTAGAATTCAAAGATCTGCAAGATATAGGAATGTAATGTTCTTAATAACTCGAGAAGGGAAGCATTAGTAAAGAAGTATCTCTTTGTTTCATACAAAGTTAATCTTTTCATTTGACTTTATACGATCAACTAGATATCTTTTGCAAGATATTGGAATATAATGTTTTGAAACTTCGACGTCAAAAAGTAAAATGGGAGAACGACGCTAGACAAAAGGGGTTTAACTTAGTGACATTTAAATTGCACAATGGAATTAGAAGAAGCAGAAATATATGAACGATTCTTACAAGGTTACAAGCTTTACCAGTGATCCAATTGAATCAGGAATCGTTCCAGAAAACCCACAACCAAGAAGGATTCTTGCATACACGAAACAGACAAAAGAGCATTAGTTTTAGAACTAATCAATATGCAAAACTGTGAAAGTTATAGTTTGCTGAAAGTTTTTATAAGTTTCTTACAAGCTTGTAAGATTTGTCAGCTGCCCTATAGAAGCAGGAAGGGAACCTGTAAGTCCTGTATTGTACGATAGATCCCTGCATACAGTGGATAGAACGGATAATTAGACACGAAAACAGTGGGATGATAACAACAAATAGTTCACTCATCCAACAACAACACTACCACAGTGTCTTAACGCCCTCACTGGCTACAAACCCGCTGTCAAAAACACAAAGAATTTGTTTCTGTATGTATGACCCAAAAGAATATTCCATCGTAAAATTCATGTCACTCAGCTACAAAATACCAGAAGCATACACAGTTTAGTGAATCTTTGGCCTCATTGGAAATGGCTAATTTACTGATATGAAGGTAGTTGAAGTACTAAAACTTACAGTATCTGCAATTCAGATAAAGAAGCAAGGTCACCAGTCAGTTGACCTGCTACGCCTGCACTTGATAATTTTCTGAAACACGAGTGGGTGAATTCAGATCTACATCCGAAAATAAAGGTCAGGTGGAAATGGCGTTCGAGAAAGCCAAATCTTACATCGTTGTGATACGAATATTATCGCATGTGATTCCTTCCCATTTGCCTCCACAAGGGTCTCCACCTTTCCAGCTCTGCGGTAAATTTTTCCAGCCTTTGGTGAGGGCAGTTAAAGCAGCATCTGCGCCAACATTTGGTGCTTTCAGTTAACAGAGACCAAGTGATTCAAAACTTGCGAATCTATTCTAGGCACAAAAAACTTATACGAGAATTTTACATTTTAGACCAACCCATTAAATAATTAAATGAGAAATACACAAAGATTTAAGTTTGTCTCCCGTGTGAAATCGACTTATACCAAACTCATCACTCATAGAAATGCAAATGTCAGTATCATCAACGATATGATATGATCCGAAAAATTGTTCCTGAAGTACATGTACACAGAAAGAAACCAGGAATTGTGAAAAGAATTGATTTTGGTGTATCTATCTACAAAAGGAATCACTATTTGACATAAGTTCTCAACTATTTGACACCATGAGCCTAACAACAATCAATGTACTGTCGGACAAAATCTCGCCATTAAGAGACGCTTGATATGAATTAGCAAATGACGGAAAATGGAACCTCGTCACACATTCGTAAATCAACATACTAGACAAAATCAAAACATCCTATGAAACACAGGTTACAGAAATGATCTGCAAACAAATGCCAATTAGCGCAGTTGATAAATTCAAGACAATAACGAAATGATCAAAACAAAAATTATCTGCAAAACCATTGTCAGAAACAGCGAAACACTGGAAATTCAATACAATAACGAGATAATCAATGACAGCGATTTAGAGAAAGACACAAACGCTCTTGACACTTACAATCTTGATCATTTGTCTGTGCTGCTACATGACCGCCATTGATACAAATGAATGCTAGACATATCACAAATCCGAGAGCCCTCATTCGACTACCAAACACTCTCACTCTCATTTCGCTACCAAATACTCTCATTTTCTTACAACAACTACTGACTGTAAACACTTTTTTAACACCAAAACCCTTTCAAAATTGCAATATACTTTCACAATCAACAACTAACAGCACAAACTTGAAACCGCCTACACGGTTCCGATCCCAAATAACCAATGCAACCCAAGTCTACAAGAGGGCTGCTTTTCTCCAATACTTTGATACTTTGAATGAATACTTCTTTTACAAGTTCAATTTAGTAGATCATTTTATACTAAACAATTAACAATACAAGATTATTTATAATTGTACAAAGAAAAAGTCTAGTATTTCTAAGATAACATCCTACCCACAACTGCAATTGGGTAATAAACAATTACATCAAATGTCTGTGAATTCAGTAAAGTCAACCACAAATTATGATCCACCACACGTTTTATTTTCTCAAAATCAAACTTGGCAACATATATTAAAATATATTTGGCTAACAAATCAAATTAATTAATTATTTAATTTATGCATATAATTACAAAAGAATGAGCTTATTAATCATGCACCCCCACTAAAAAACCTATATTATAAATTATAATCATTTTCTAATCAAAAGGTTTTACCTTTTCTTGGGTAACAAAGACAGTAAGACACCCATGACCCATAATACCCAAATCAACTAATTAGTGTGAAAATTAACTAAAAACCCAAAAAAAATATGAAAATGGGATTTGAATGTTGAATGTTTAAATTGGGTAAGACCAATATTAAGCAGACATTAATCTACAGATTGTTACAATTTATAAAATTTATAAAATAGACAATACTCTAATCAAACAAACGTATGGAAATGAAATGAATGCGCGAAATATATGATATAATAATGTAATTAAACAAAAGGATTTAATAAGATGTTGGCATTCAAAGAAAGTAGGTGCATCTATATCTCAAGGGTTCTAGTGCCACTTGATAATTATTAGTGCATGGATAGAGCTATTTAATGCAAAGTTAATTTATTACCCAAATTCCCGCTGAAGACGAATAGTTTTCGCCGCCGGCTAAAGACGGGTAAAATGTCGTTATTATAACGACAAATATGACCATTTATTGTGACAAACTGTTATAGGTTAGAAAATTATTCTGGTTACGTTTCATTTTATGTGGGTCACATTTGTCCCGTATTATGCTTACGATGAAAAGGGACCGTCTACGGAAAGACTTATGTAATTATTAAGTAGGACACAATATGAGTTGCAATGGTAGTAATCTGTAGCATTCCAGAGGTAGAAGTTGCCAACTTGCAAAGGCGAATATGAACATCTGCCAAGTTGGCATTTTAATTTTGGATATTTTTATTGACTTCTCCTTTTGGGTCAATGGCTTAATGACTTGGTCCTAGACCTTTTTGTTTTGATGATGGTAGAACGTTAGGTTCACTATGTGTATCCTACTCAAGTAATTGGGGTAAGAATGTAAGATCGTTGGCTGAATCGCAGATTTTTAATATTGTAGTTAAACTAGGGCTTGTCAACCTAGCGTCAAGCTCAGGCCGGGTAGGTCAAGGGGCAAAGCGGGTCTGCGAAGGTCGGTCTGGAACCGGTCCGATGAGGATAACGATCTAAGTGGTATGGGCCGTGCTAATTAAAGCTCAACCTGATATCGGCTCGATGGTGGTTGAGAGCGGGCCGGAAGCTGGTCATGGTTGAGGTGGGCCTATGGCGGGCCATATAGGTTATCCCGGACCCGGGCAAGACCTAAGATAAGGGGCGGGCCGAGCTTGACACGAGTTGAATGGGCCAGGTCATAATGGACCCAAGTGGTCGGCCGGTAACGGAGGGCGTTTGACCATTCCTAGTTAGTACTACATACTATTCATATTTTTGTGAAATAATTAAGGTGTTTATTGTGGGATTTGTATCCGTATACAACCCTTTAAATCGACAGGATTATAATGAAATTTAACTTATATGATTAATAGTCATAAAAAAAATTGCATAAGACGAAGGGATTAAGAAATAACCTTTAGTCCTTGCGATAAAGGCCTAAGAACAAATACCAAAATAGGTATTCTCCTAATCAAAACACCCTAGATGGAACAAGATATGCCTTGAGATTGCTAGAACTCTTGAGAAACCGTTTTCTCTCTTTTTGTGAATTATGTGATGGTGGAGGCTCAACTTGTGATTAGGGTTTTTTTTTTTTTCCAAAAAAAAAAAAATCCTAAAATAGGGAAACCAATTCCTTTATATAGTCTCCTATCACAAGGTATCCTAGTGTAATTAGGAAAGGTATTTTCTTTCCTAAAAACCCTCCATATGGCCGAAATTTTAGAGTATTATAATACTTTATTTTCGGTTCATATTTAGCTATTAATATATTGCAATTAATATCCGTATATTATTAATTATAAATATCCGTATATTTACAATTTTACTAATTCAACATATCAGTTTATATTTAATTTAGCTTGCAATATATATGACAATTAAATATAACCTTTTATATTTAATCGCGAATTACTGTTAATTCGGCTAAACAACATTATTTAATCTGTATTAAATAATTTTTTATCATCACATTGACTAACCGTTTAGTCAAAAAACACTGACTAACCTTTTAGTCATATTATAAGGCATCAATATAATTATTTTCTCAAATAATCATATCTCTCGAACACATCCAATAGGTGTGACTTTTAGGGACCAGTTGATTACCGCCATCAGTATGACAATAACGTCAAACTTATCTAGCAAGCCAACCGTTATTGATAAACGTTAATCAACTGATTATTATACGAAGTATACCCTGTGAACCTACAGAGATTTATTTATGTTATTGCACTAACTGTGGAGGACACTGGCTCCAACAATCTCCCACTTGTCCGTACAAGTGTATGTGCGATAACCGATTCTCATATCCTATATAAATTTCTCCCACTCAATGTAAACCAATTTGCAAAGTCCGTATTTACAAAGGTCGTAGTTTACAAGTGATCTGTATCAAGAGTGGTTTTCCCGACTAGAGAGTAACTCAACTGATAAACGAATCTGTATTCGAGCATGGCCATGCATTTCAGTTACAGCTCCTCGAGTGGCCCTGAGAAATATCATATCCTGATAAAGGTTGGATATTTTCTTCAACTCGAATCTTGCAGACACAAGCGCAGTATGAAATGACCCAGTGAAAATCTACTTAGCCTCCTGTTACGGTCGACCATGAGAAAGAAACCAAAGTCACCCAAAAACTGTCTTTATCTCAAGAGACAGTCGATAGTCAAAAGAATCGACTCTAGGAACACTATGGATGTCCTATCCACGACCTGGCACCTAATGTTCCGAAACATTTAGGACTCCATAACGTCGTCACAAAATGTCCTGCGCAGTATCATTATAACTCGCATCTGTGATCGATCAGTCAACAGTTTGACTTATGGCTCGTTGAACCCACCATCAATCGACGTCACAAAATAATTGCCAGAGTTATCAGCTCATGTAGGCAATTACAGACCAAAACAAAATATAATGTAATTCAGTTCACTTTGTGGTGTTCAATGTTGTCCGTACAACCCACATGAAAACAAAATACAAACAAAACGATGATTTTATAGATAGTTTTTATGAAAAGATACAGGTGTCTAATCCATAAAAAACAACTAATACAACTTAGGAACACGTTTGATTCCCATGGAAATAACGTGCCCTTCATGTTTATCATATCTCAATGGTTTAGTGAGAGGATCTGCGACGTTGTCATCCGTAGCAATCTTGTCTATCACTATCTCCCTTTGCTCCACATAATCTCGGATCATGTGAGCCTTCCGTTGTACATGCCTAGACTTGTTGCTGGACTTAGGCTCCTTAGCCTGGAAGATGGCACCACTATTATCACAATAGATGGTGATCGGGTCATCCGAACTAGGAACTACAGTTAGTCCTTGTAAGAACTGACGCATCCATATAGCTTCCTTCGCAGCCTCTGAAGCAGCATAGTACTCGGATTCAGTCGTAGAATCTGCTATAACAGTTTGTTTGGAGCTTTTCCAGCTGACCGCAGCGCCATTAAGAGTAAAAACGAATCCAGACTGAGATTTCGAGTCATCTCGATCCGTTTGGAAGCTGGCATCTGCGTAACCGATTGCGCATAGCTCAGTGTCGCCTCCATAAGTCAATACCCAATCCTTAGTCCTCCGTAGGTACTTAAGGATATTCTTAACAGCCATCCAGTGTGTTTCACCTGGATTGCCTTGGTATCGACTTGTCATACTCAATGCATATGCCACGTCTGGACGTGTGCATATCATGGCATACATGATCGATCCTATAGCTGATGCATAAGGAATCCGACTCATGCGCTCGACCTCTTCCGATGTCTTTGGTGCCTGAGCTTTACTCAAATGCATCCCAGAGACCATTGGAAGGTTCCCCTTCTTGGAGTTGGTCATGCTGAACCTCTCAAGAATCTTATCTATATAAGACTCCTGACTGAGGGATAACATCCGTCGTGATCTATCTCTGTAGATACGGATCCCCAAAATTCTTTGTGCTTCACCCAGATCTTTCATCTGGAAATGGTTCTTTAACCAAACTTTTACCGAAGTTAAGAGAGGTATGTCATTCCCAATCAAGAGTATGTCATCAACATACAATATTAGGAAGACAATCTTGCTCCCACTCGACTTGATATATAAGCATGGTTCCTCGACCGATCGAGTAAATCCATTCTCTTTTATCACCTGGTCGAAACGATGATTCCAACTCCGAGAGGCCTGCTTAAGTCCATAGATGGAACGCTTAAGCTTGCATACCTTCTTAGGATTTTTAGGATCAATGAAACCTTCGGGTTGTACCATGTACAACTCCTCCTCCAAATAACCGTTTAAGAAGGCGGTTTTCACGTCCATTTGCCAAATTTCATAGTCATGAAAGGCGGCAATCGCTAAGATTATCCGAATGGAACGCAGCATGACTACGGGTGCAAAGATTTCATCATAATGCAATCCGTGCACTTGAGTGAAACCCTTTGCCACTAGTCGTGCCTTGTATGTATCTGGTTGTCCTTCTACAGAATGCTTTATTTGTAAAGCCATTTGCACTGAAGAGGCCGAACCTTATCAGGTAAGTCAACCAGATCCCATACGTCATTCTCATACATAGAGTCCATCTCGGATTGCATGGCATCAAGCCATAGCTTAGAGTCGGAACAGGTCACAGCACCTTTATAGGTAGCGGGTTCGTTACTCTCAAGGAGTAAAACGTCATCACTCTCATTCTCCTCGACCATACCAATGTATCTGTCTGGAGGAATAGAGTGTCTACCCGACCTCCTAGGTTCCAAAGGAATATTAACCGCAACTGATGATGAAGGAACAGTTTCCTCCATTGGTTGCTCGGTTGTTGGTTCTTGTATCTCCGACAGTTCGAAGGTTCCATTACTTGTCCTATTCTCGAGAAATTCTTTCTCTAAGAACGTCGCACTAGCCGCAACAAAAACTCGATGTTCGGTAGGCGAGTAAAAGTAATGACCAAACATCCCTTTTGGATAACCAATAAAGTATGTCTTGACCGATCGTGGGCCGAGCTTATCGTCAGGTCTCCACTTGACATAAGCCTCGCAGCCCCAAACCCGAATAAAGGACAAGTTAGGGACCGTTCCCTTCCATAATTCATATGGAGTCTTGTCTACAGCTTTAGACGGACTTCGGTTAAGTATTAGAGCAGCTGACAAAAGAGCATAACCCCACAATGAATCAGGTACAACCGTGTGACTCATCATGGATCGAACCATATCAAGTAATGTTCGATTTCTCCGTTCGGACACACCATTCAATTGTGGTGTTCCAGGTGGAGTTAACTGCAGTACTACACCACAGTCTTTAAGGTGTCGATCAAACTCCTTCGAAAGATATTCGCCACCACGATCTGAACGTAGTGCTTTAATCTTTCTATCCAGCTGGTTTTCAACCTTATTCTGGAATTCTTGAACTTGTCAAAGGACTCACTTTTATGCTTCATTAAGTAGACATAACCATATCTACTCAAATCGTCCGTGAAAGTGATAAAATATCTATAGCCATCTCTAGCGTTGATTGACATAGGTCCACACACATCAGTATGTATGAGTCCTAATAGGTCAGCAGCGCGCATTCCAACACCTTTGAAGGAAATTCGAGTCATTTTGCCTATGAGACATGATTCACACGTGCCAAAAGATTCATAGTCAAATGGGGAGATAGTCCCATTGTCAATGAGCTTCTTCACGCGTTTTTCATTTATGTGTCCCATACGGCAATGCCATAGATAGGTTTGATCTTTGTCACCAACCTTTGCTTTCTTACTACTCACATGCATTATATCTGTGGTTTGATCTAAAACATAAATGCCATTCATGGAAACTGCTTTACCATAAATCATTTCGTTTAAAGAGAAAATACAGCTATTATCCTTTATTACAAACGAAAAGCCGTCCTTATCAAGTACGGAAACTGAAATAATGTTCTTAGATAAACTGGGTACATAGTAACAGTTATTCAGAAATAACTCAAAACCACTAGGGAGTTGGATTACATATGTTCCCACTGAAACGGCAGCAACTCTTGCTCCATTCCCCACTCGCAGGTCCACATCACCCCTTGCGAGAGTTGTGATGTTTCTTAGGCCCTGCAAATGATTGCACAGATGAGAACCACAACCAGTATCTAGTACCCAAGTTCCGAAACTTGCATGGTTGATCTCAATCATATGAATAAAAGAAGAAGACATACCAACAGGAGAGACGCGACCTGCTTTAATGTCCTCTCGGTACACGAGGCAGTTCCTCCTCCAATGCCCAAGCTTGTGGCAATGGTGGCACTCCACGTTACCTTCATCGCTCTTTGTCTTGCCTTGTGAGCTACCGCTAGACTCACCAGGCCCACTCTTGCCTTGCCCTGGCTTTTTGAATTTCGGCTTCCCTACAGCTAGGTTTGCCTTAGCCTTGCCCATACCTTTGCCCTTGTTGGCAATCATGAGAACGTCCTGTTTCAGACTCCCACTCAATTTCAGATCACTCTCTGTCTGTACAAGGAGTGAGTGGAGCTGATGAAGACTCTTCTGCATATCATTCATATAGTAATTTGCCCTGAAAAGGGCAAAACCATCATGAAGTGAATGAAGAACGCGGTCTATGACGATCTTCTCATCGATTTTGCAACCAAGTGCCTCCAGTTTCTCGACATTCTCAATCATGTCAAGAATGTGTGGGCTAACTGCTTGGCCCCTCTGGAGTTTCGCTTCAAAGAAGCGACAGGTATGCTCATAGCTAACGATCCTCGGAGCTTTCGAGAACTCGTTAGAGAGCGTGGTGAAAATCTTGTTTGCACCTTGGGCAATGAATCGTCTTTGCAAATTGGATTCCATTGAAAAGATGAGTACGTTCTTTATCGCACCCGCCTCCATTACGAAATCAATATAAGCAAGTGATTCATTTGCTTCTGCATTGGGGCCTGGGTTTGGCGGTAGTGGCTTAGTCAAGTACTCGAGCTTACCGTCAGCAATGGCAGCATTCCGTAATGCCGCCTCCCAGTCCGCAAAGTTGGACCCGTTATTCTTCAGTCGCGTTGACTGATTCATAGTGTCCATGAACATCTTAAGCCAGGACGCACGTCCGAGCGTGGCACTTGGCATTGGGTCATCAGTATGGCCAGCCATTTGTTATTAGCAGTTTATATCTGAATATATTTGACTGTGGAAAAAGAAAATAAATATGATAAGTTTCATCGTTTTAAATTTGAGTCTAATGAAAAACTGTTTAATTAGATGACTCGTGCATTTATACAATTGACCTCCCTCAAGAATTATATAAATGATCCCAAGACTCAATTTCTGTAAATTGATAAGCCAACCTCTTGGCTAATTCTACTTTTAGAATTCCTGGTCGATAAATTTCTGTAAATTCTATCTATAGTCCATCATAATCACGAGATATTACTCGTACTATAATGTTGAGATAAAATAGGTCAACACTCACTACTTACCCAACGTAGAAGGGGTCATATTATGACTTCCGACGAAGAAGGGGTTCATAGTAGTTTTCCTATAAAGACTAGTCTCAATTTTATTTATAGGGGAAGGTCCCATCATCTTAACTTTAATTCATTTAAGTGAACGAATGTCTAGCAACTCGATAATGATTTAAACTAAGGTGATGGCCCTAAAGACGAGTGACATCCGTATGTCCATGATATAAACATTCAATCTATATGAATCATTTTTCATGCAATCTTAGGTGGTTTGGTTTAGGCGGAATATGATGCAATTTATTCTAGCATGTGAATAAGCAACGAGAAAAAAATAAAAAAAAAACGCAAAATAAAGCACCTAGTGTGGCCTAACTACCAAAATGAACAAAATACAAGTTGGAATCCTCCTTGGACCCGAGTCTTGATGTTCCATCTTGGTCCATGTAGCGGGAGTGAGCTATCCGATCTCCGTCTCGAATCTTCTCAAAATACATTTAAAATTACAGATGTAAACCTATTTACATTCTAATTAAAAATAATAATGAAAATTAAAATTACAAAGCGGAGATACGAGATCTCATAATACATCCAAGACTATGTTTCCTTCATTACGAAAACATAATCTACTAAGGCCACACTAGTAAATTACAACCGATTGTACAAAATTGCGTAAAATAAACCATTCAAGCGTCATTCAACATAATAAAAGCATCAACTAAAAATTAATCAAACAATGCAAAATTAAATTGATTAATTATCCAAACCACCATTCTAATCACGTGATAATTCCGTAATTAATCACGAGATATCATTCAAATCCAATGAAAATTCATAATTAATATGAATTACAACGATATTATTTTAAACCGCTTTAAAATAATATGGTATCAATGTGAACCGCTTCACAAAAAAAAAACAAAAAAATTCCCGGTACGGTTACTGTTCACCGTCAGGAAAAACGAAATTTTTTTTTTTTTTTTTTTTTTTTTTAAATAGCTGTCACGGTTTTTTAGAAAAACCGGAAAAAACACAAAAAAACGAAAAACAGCACTGCAGGCCGAGAAAAAGACGAAATTTTTTTTTTTTTTTTTTTATTATGTACAGCAGCCGAAACAGTGGCAAAAAAAAAATTGAACGGATGAAAAATCGATTTTGCTTATATTAACTAGATCGGTACAAACTAGCAATATCTAATCATTATTAAACATTGATACCGAAAATATGAAGCACAAATTGATGTTCATCAACAATCAAACCAAATCCATTCACGTTTTAATTCAATCAGTATTGAATCCAAAACATCTACAAATTCTCATATTATCATCTTAACCTATTAAAATAATAATACAAGAATCGAATGGAACAACAAAAAAAATCACACGGCCCAAAAAAAAATTTGCACCGAATTTTTTTTTTTTTTTTTTATTAAAATTTATACAATTCAAATTTTTATGAAAATCATATAAAAAATTTCATAGCCCTAAGGCTCTGATACCACTTGTGGGATTTGTATCCGTATACAACCCTTTAAATCGACAGGATTATAATGAAATTTAACTTATATGATTAATAGTCATAAACAAAATTGCATAAGACGAAGGGATTAAGAAATAACCTTTAGTCCTTGCGATAAAGGCCTAAGAACAAATACCAAAATAGGTATTCTCCTAATCAAAACACCCTAGATGGAACAAGATATGCCTTGAGATTGCTAGAACTCTTGAGAAACCGTTTTCTCTCTTTTTGTGAATTATGTGATGGTGGAGGCTCAACTTGTGATTAGGTTTTTTTTTTTTCCAAAAAAAAAAAAAATCCTAAAATAGGGAAACCAATTCCTTTATATAGTCCCCTATCACAAGGTATCCTAGTGTAATTAGGAAAAGTATTTTCTTTCCTAAAAACCCTCCATATGGCCGAAATTTTAGAGTATTATAATACTTTATTTTCGGTTCATATTTAGCTATTAATATATTGCAATTAATATCCGTATATTATTAATTATAAATATCCGTATATTTACAATTTTACTAATTCAACATATCAGTTTATATTTAATTTAGCTTGCAATATATATGACAATTAAATATAACCTTTTATATTTAATCGCGAATTACTGTTAATTCGGCTAAACAACATTATTTAATCTGTATTAAATAATTTTTTATCATCACATTGACTAACCGTTTAGTCAAAAACACTGACTAACCTTTTAGTCATATTATAAGGCATCAATATAATTATTTTCTCAAATAATCATATCTCTCGAACACATCCAATAGGTGTGACTTTTAGGGACCAGTTGATTACCGCCATCAGTATGACAATAACGTCAAACTTATCTAGCAAGCCAACCGTTATTGATAAACGTTAATCAACTGATTATTATACGAAGTATACCCTGTGAACCTACAGAGATTTATTTATGTTATTGCACTAACTGTGGAGGACACTGGCTCCAACATTTATTATCAAGGATTTCATTTCAATTTTTTGAGGGGTTTCTTATAAGCTTAAGTAAATATATAAATTTCCACAATTGTCTTGAACTCCGTTGAGACGAAGAATCCTGATATAAACCCATTTTTTATTATCATATTATAATATTTAGTGTAATGGTTTTAATTTAAAAGTTTTTCGAACGTGTGATCCAAGAACACACGATAAGAAGCCATTTAAGAAAATCTATTAAGATTCAATCATGATAAATATAAAAGTACTCATTCTTACCATTGTAGTCAAAAAATTTACAAATACTGTTTTATATGGTTTTTATATGTCATCTATAACCAAGAGAGGGCGACAAACTTTTATCCCAATAAATTAATAAATTAGAAGTTTATGTAGTAAGTTTGTTAAGTGCCTAATTTACTTTTTTCAGTACACCGTCTAATCCCCTTTTGCTCATATTTGTGCCCATTTGGCGCCGATTTATTATTATACAATATAATAGGATATCGAAAGTATCTCAAGGCACGTGGTATAGTAGAATTAATAAATCCGAAATCGATGTAGATTTGTGATACGGTACGAATTGTATCATCATTAGATCTGCGATAAAATAGTTTTTCTAACAACGTAGGTTTTACATATAAACATAGATGATCGGTTAATGTAATTGATACGAGCAAACAAATACCAATAATATCGAGTATCGACAATAATCTTTTCCGAATCTCGATTGTAATATATTTTTCAAATAGAAAATTATTGACAAGTACGGAGTAGGAGCACTTAAGGGGTTGGAATCTAGCAAGCCCATAAGAAACGCAAAATTGCATGGACAGTCAGTGCACAGTCGACAGTCAGCAGACAAAATCTCAATAATTCATTCATTCAAGTGACAGATACAAAACCAAACAAACAGCAATTCCCGTTTTCATCGAATTTTCTCTCACACGAAGGTAAGTGAGAGGACAAGTGAGAAACCAAATGGATTCCCACTTGTCATGCTATTTGTTTCCTTGTGAGGGGGAGTTCGACCCGTCTTTATTAAATATTGAATTGCGCTGTTTTTAACGAGAGTTTGTGCTAAATAAATGCAAGAATTTCACACACGGTTAAAAATACTTCCTCCGTTCCATTTGATTGTATACGTTTACTTTATCACGTATGTCAATGCTCATTTTATTTTGTTTATATCTTTAGTTACATATTATAAAAAATTATAAATACTTGAAATTAATATTGTATTCGGTAAGACAATTTAAACAAGATATCACACGACTATTTTTTATGTTATATATTAAAAGTTGTATTAAAGATACTCCTCACTTATGAATAGTGCTAAAAAGCAAACGTATACAATCAAATGGAATAGAGGAAGTAAGAAAAAGGAGAAAATTAAGGTGATTAAACAGTGTTGTGACAAATGCTACAAAGATAGTATGACTAGGTGTGTGTAATTTCCGCCCGTCAAGGTCTTTGTCGCACAGTACTTGTCAGATCTCGGTATTTGAATTTTTCCTATCCAACAATCAAACAATTAAACAAGAGATTTGGAGTACCCTGATTCTTGGTTAATATGGATGTATTATGTCTTGGATTCTTTTAGTATGGGGTAAAAAACATGTCAGTCGGTCTTATTGAAGACGGCGGATATCTATTTTCAATGACGACGTTAGACGGGTTGGATTTCCTCTCACAAGGAGCGAGGCTGCAAAGTGGGCGGATCAGTGGGGAACTAAATGGATCACCACTTGTCTCCTTATGAGAGGAGATCCGACCCATATTTATTGAAGGCAAATATGCGTTGTCTTCAATTATAATCTGTGTGAACATGTACATTTGATCTCTCTTGTGTTGGGAAAACTGTGACCATTTTTATGAGAATATGTAACGATCCATAAATGTTACCTATCAAATAACGGTTACATGTTATCATAAAAATGATCACATTTCTCCAGTTACAAGCTTGTGATGAAAAATATACTTTACAAATGAGAATTTCCCAAATATCAAATGACGAGATAAACTGTCTATGAAATGTCAAATGTTACACTAAATTACTATCACCATGTGACTATGTGAGTAGTAATTGAATATGTTTTATCGATAAAAAAATATATTGATTTGAAGCAAAACTTAACATTTACAATAAATAACTTTCGTAATAACAACATGATTGTATATTGTAAAATGAACTTTTATCATTTTCGTAATGCATATAGTGAAATCTTCCATTCGCCTCGCGTTGATTTGTTTTTGAGTAAGGAGGCGGCTATTTGAGGTGGATGACTAATGACTATTGACTACAAGTTAATGATAATACAAGTAAATGCTCAAATAACCCAACAAAAAAACATTTTGGTACATAAAGATAAAGAAATGAATAAAAAGTACGGAGTAAGAGACTAGTATATAATATAAGTATATATAATAAAAAAGGAACTAATATATAAAATGATCACAGATTCTCATTTATTACGGTTACTATCCGTCACAAGCTTGTGACAGGTCGGATCTCTCTCACAAGCTTACAAGTGGAAGAGCAAATGGGAAACCATTGATTTTCCACTTGCCCTCTTACTTGTAAACTTGTGAGAGAATCCGACCCGTCACAAGCTTCTGACGGATCATAGATCCGTCACAAACAAAACTAATGGTAAAATGATACAAGGTACAAGCAATTTTAATTTGGGAAAATAATAGTGCTAGGTAAATCTGTTCACAAATTCTAATTTGTGACGGACATTTTTCGTCACAAGCTTGTGACGGAGCAAATGTGACCATTTTTATGGAAAATATAACCATTATATGACTGGTAACAGTTTATGGATGATTACTTTTTATTATAAAATGGTCACATTTAGTCCGTTACAAGTTTGTGACCGTCACAAGAGAGACCAACTGAAATCTTTTATGTTTAGAGACAAAGACTAGATAGCTTTAGAAATGATTAGAAATTAGAAATGAAAGTGTGTTAATAGGCATATAGCCATATAGGCAACGAACTTGGCTTTTTCTATTGTCAAACGAAAGCAATTTTATTTATAGGTTTAAAATGCTTTGGTTATTTGAAAATCATCAAACCCGCAAAATAACTCATGAACTTTACTCTAATCCCAAGGAAACAATCTCGATAGAGTTGGTGTAGCTTCAGACATGGTGATCTATTTTATTGATTCAGATGGGTCAAGTCCTTTCACAAAAAAGCAATTGGAGCAAGTGAGAGGATTATCCATTATTCCCCACTTGCTCTTTTATGAGGGGGTTTGATCTGTCTGCATCAATAAAACGGATCTCCCATTAAAAACAAGAATTTGTGATCTTGATAAAAGCATTTAGTTTGTATTTATGTCTCAACTCACAACACTTTCATTCACTCAACTTTACCTTTTCACATAATATATATTAAAACACATATATTTTCATATAAGGTCTTTTTCATTTACAATGGAGCCAAACAAATATCATTACCAATTCTAGTAAACAAATAAAATGTTCTATTTATTCACAATTCACATAATAAAATGTTCTAGTCAAGTTAATTCGACCACCACCCAATTTTTTACTCTTAATTTCACCTTATTTACCTTTATCCATTTGTACCCTCTCATTCAAAAGGTCATAACCTAGGTCAATTCCAGCCCCGACACCTCCCACACACCCTCTCCTTGCCCCGACCACCCCTTTTCCAGCCTCGACCTCCCTCCACCCAACGCTGACCACCCTATACGTTGTTGACCCCATTCCCTTCCCAACCTTGCTTTCGACACACAAATGTCGTCGTTGATCTTAACTCCCCCAGGCCCCAGTCATTTCGGGTCAGATCTTCAAGTCTCTCAGGTAATGTTGGGCCACGCTTTTCAGACAACTTTATGGATTTCGGGTCAGCCTTATCATGCCGGGTCATTCGGTCGGGTCAACTTTACTAGGTCTGATCTAACTTAAAACATATGTATCCGTTTTAACACTAAAACGAGTTAAATATCATTCTACTTAAGCATATTAGACAAATCTTTTACTTTTCTTTATTTATTTTGCCGTTATCTTATTTTTATCACTTAATCCGTTTTAAGCTTAAAACGAACCATCTCGCATTAATTAAAAATATTTATGTGTAAACTAAAATTTAGAAAATTGATCGGGACATTAAAAAACAAAAAACAAAAACATTAGTAAACAAGTTGAAACAAGCAAACAAACACACCTCAAATTTCAAACTTACAAATAAATTAATAATAAATAAATAAAAGTAAATAAAAGAGTGAAGTGAGGAGCTAGAAAAAGGCCGCCATTGTTGCTATCTTCTTAATTTCTCTCCTCTTATCTTCTTCATTCTTCTACCTTTCCACTCTCTTTTTTCTCCTTTATTATTTAACTCTTTTTTTTTTTTCTTTTTTTTTTCGATTCAAATTTGAAATTTCTAGGGTTCATTTAATCAGATTAAATGACGGAAAATGGAGTTATTTCGTGGTAACAGAAAAAAGGGAAAATTTCTTAGGGTTTCCACCATTGTTCGTCGTGGTAACTGTTATTACCATTTTAATGTCATATTAATTATTAATTAATAACGCTCGATTGTTATTGTTATTTTTGTTATTATTAGTAGTAATTAATTAATTAATTAATTAATTAATTGACGTAATTAAAAAGGTAATTTGCGTAATTTTTGGTGTTGTGTGGGGTTTAGGGTTCATGATTTCGATTCCTTTTTTAGTTAATTATAATAATGTTGTTGGTTGCTGCATTCCATAATTACTTTCGTTTTTTTCCCACTTATGATGATGATTTTGCATTTCTTTCCGTTTATATAATTTCTGCTGCTTTTACTTTACTATATATTACGATAACGATAATAATTATAACGGTTTTTCTAACGTGTGTCTTATGAGCACGCATTGATAAGCCGAGTATGGAAAGATTTATAAGATATTATCGCTAATTAGGGTAAAAGTAAGTTATTATAATAACGACGACATTACCCCAGTGCCTAGAGGGTTCCCACAAATTGAAGGGTAAGGGGTCATGTACTTCCGAATGATCCAAGATGAAAATTGTGTCGAGAACTGCTAGTTCATAATAAGAAAAAGAAAGAAAAGAAGCGTAGTCAGTTTAGTGAGCTATTTTGCTTTAATTTACGATATATTTGAAGGTTAATTATTCTTTGCAGGGGACCAGATTGTTGAGAAGCCTAACAACTTGCTAAAAGTATCATCATTTCCTGATTTGATTTCCGGTACTTCAGTAGAGGTTCAAGAGGAGGAGAATTTGGTAACTTTTTAGTGTTGATTATTTGTTATAAGCTGTTGGTGGTGGATTTGATTTTGTGGTTGATGGTTTGTTGGTGTTGTTTGTTTCTGTGTTGTATAGTGTGATTCGTCGAGTTTGTCTGTTGGGACAACGATGAAGAAGCTATTGGCGGATGAGTTAAAGGGGGAAAATGAATCGGGAAGGCGATCACCTAGTATTATCGCGAATTTGATGGGTCTTGAGTGGTTGCCGGCAACCAACAATGCTAGTAAGCAACATAAAAGGGTTTCCGAGAGTTATCAGAAGAAATGCAATTCCACGGGGGTTGGGAAAAGTGCCAAAGTAAATGATGGTAGATTACATAGGAATCATGAGAAGGGGCGGCAGAACTCACAGAAATGTAAAGATGTGTATGAAATCGCAGAGAGGTCAAATACGGAAACTGGGAGCACCACATCTCGTGCAACTTCTATGAGGAATCGTAGTGACGAAGATGAAGTTGCCTTTGTGAGACAGAAATTCATTGATGTCAAACGCTTTTCAACTGATGAAAAGCTTCGGCATTCTAAAGAGTTCCATGATGCACTTGAGGTGCTTGATTCAAATAAGGATCTGTTGCTCAAGTTTCTCCAGGAACCTAATTCTTTGTTCACAAAGCATCTTCACCATTTGCATGGTGCTCGTGAATCCCTTTGTGGGCGTGTTGAGGGTATGAAGTCTATGAACAATTTGAAGAGTAACGTGGATGTCATTGGGTCTCAATCAGGCGGTGAAGCTTCTCAAAAGATTGATATCAGCCGTTCCCGAAAACATTTTGATGAACGCCAATGTAATTTAAACCGTAGACATAATGTAGATTCTCATAAACCGCAATTCTCAGCTGTTGGAAAGGGGGATACTACTTCTATTGCTACGAGGATTGTAGTTTTGAAGCCAAATTTGGGCAAGGCGCGTGACAGTGTCAGATCTGTTTCATCCACAACTCCTTCACGCGGATTTGCATCCGATAACGAGTTGCAAAATGGATACTCAAACATCGTACAACTTGGATCTGAGATGATCTGCAAAAGAAACAAACACGATGATCCTAATTTTTGTGCCACAAAGTCTAGGGAATCTAGGGAGCTAGCTAGAGAAGTCACTCGCCGAATGAAAAATAAATCGAGAGTTGATTCCTTCGACGTGCTCTCATCTGCATACAAAGGGTATTCAGCTGACGAAAGCTCAGGTGATATATCGGAGAATGAGTCTTCGTATGAATCAGAAGTGACGGTTTTTGATAAGACAGCTCTACGTTCAGTTACTTCATTGAACAGGAGTATTTCTAACAAAGCTTCAACTTCAGCTTCAGCTTCACCTTACATAGAGTCGTCTATTAATAGGGAGGGCAAAAAGAGGCTTTCTAAACGATGGGAAATGACTCACAGGTCTCAAGAAATCGGGCCATCTGGCAAGGGCAGCACACTGGCTGAAATGCTTGCTATTCCGGATGTGGACATAAGGCCACACAACCCGAACTATGTAACTGTGCAGAATGAGCATCTCCATAGATGTGGACGGGATGCTGGAACAACAGAGCTGACAGCTCCTCTTGGTATAAGCAGCAGGGACGGTTGGAAGGATGGTGGTGGCTGTAACTCTTCAAGGTCCAGGTCGCTTTCCGCTTCTTCAATTCACTTTGGAAGTCCTAAATCCAGCTCTAGGCATGAAGCTATTACTGCAGAAAGGTTTCTGGTCCGTTCAAGAAGCATGGATTTTGGCAAAAACAAAGCCTTCCACAGAGATTCTGAAAGGAAACAGGGATCATTTTCTGAAAGTACAAGATCCAGGAAGAAGGAAATTCAGTCAACGTTTATAGAAATTTCTGACGATAGACAAGAAGTCGCATCCGGTACAAACATGGTAACAAATAGTAGTGATGGAAAAGATTCACCTGATGTGAAATCCGTGATCATAGAGACGTCATCTTGCAAACATGTACTCGTCAATGCTGTGGTAGATACAGAGCTGAATAGTATCAGCACACCTCTAAATTGTCTCGATGAACCAGTTCCTACAACAGCGATGCAATCCAGTATTGCTCCACAGGACTGCTTTAACTTTGACCTGCCATCTATACAACAGGTTTGGTCTTTCGAGCCTCTTATTTTTTGCAGTGCTAAATTTTATGACACCATTTCATGGGTGGATCCTCGTGAATCGTGATCACTGTGTGATAGTTTTGGTTCTCCTGCTGATTTGGTTTAGTATCGTCAATATGAACTGAAAGGAATTTTTTGAGACCATGACCTATTCATTTCTCCCAAAACAGTCACTAACATTTTATAGCTATTGAGGAATCAGTCATCCTAAATTTCGCATTATGTTGTCCTTTTTGAATAGATAATACGGAGTATAAAAGATTTACACCCTTCATGAATATTTATTTGGTTGACACCTTTTGCTGGCTAACTTATTTTCCTTGACGTGAAGTATCTGCCCCATACCTCTTACCCCGCACTCTATCAAGCATTCAAGCTGACGTTATTAGTTTATCAGGCTGTAAAATTATTATGCATGACATGCTTTAAAATACGAGGTTAGATCATAGTAAGATATGCTTGACCGAAAAGAGAGTGTAATTGTTAGCGAAGGAAGTAATGGAAGATCACAACTCATTTTAATGGACTAATTCTGAACTTTCTCAGCCATGTTGTAGGATCATATAGTTAGGGTCAAAGAGGCCCATTATGTCTTCGTGAATATGCCTTCATTGTTGTGGCTGGAACTTAATAGGAGCAAATTCATCTCTTTGATCAGTATAATCTTCTCCAAGTCGGATGACTTTGTTTCTGATATGGTTTGGTGACTTAAGCTTGTCTAAGTGTCTAACAGACGATGTTTCATTGTCAGCACATTCTCACTTAGAGACACTGACTTTTTCAAACTTCATGATTAGTCTTTCAACAAAGTATCTAGAGCTCCATAACATAGAAACTTTCTTTAAGTAGGTTCGCCCATTATCAATTTCTTGCAAGTCTTCTTTCCTATTAAAGAAGTATTTCGGTTCTGACACAGAATTTCCTGGACTGTATAATACACCAAAGCACATTTGTTTTACCATAGTTAGGATATAGTCGAGCGCTTTGGCGTTAGATTCTGTATTTTCAATGGGTTAGTCATGAATGCTCTTCCACCGTTTCGAAACCTGAAGTGAAAACATCCACACATGTAATGCCTCCATCCCTATTTTCCCTATTTGACTTCTTTTGGTTAAATTTGCTCGATTCTTGCCAATAATTTGTCAACAATTGTTTTAATATTACTCCCTTCATCCCGGTCATTTGTTTACCTATTCCATTTTAGGGTGTCTCACTCATTTGTTTACCATTCTATATTTGGAAAGTTTTTTATGGTAGTTTGATCACCCAAGGACATTATTGTTCTCATGTCATCCATTAACTACAACCACAAGTACCCCTTGGCCTGTGTAAAAATCAAAGGTAAACAAATGACCGGGACGGAGGGAGTATCATTTAACAACACCATAATACTCTCATTTATTCACAAGAGCTCAAATGATCAATAATCTGTGAGATTTGAAGTTTGCAAATTTAAAACCATATAGTTGAGACTTGTTAGTGGATGCAAATGGCAAATAGGACAACAATTCATAATGAACTGAAGCAGTAATTGACAAGTGGTATGTTCAGTTGCTGTGTGTGGACAAGTTGTAGGATGATCATCTGTTCTGGTTTGTATGATTTTCTTTCTTTGGATTCCGCAACTAATGTAGCCATGTAATATCTTTGGGTCTCTGGATCTATTCTGCCTTCTGATACTAAGGAGGCTTTTAAATGTCCTTGGGGGCTCTGAACACGAGGAAATGAGAGTGATCAGAATCCTGAGATGCATCTGTTTATAGTTTATGGTTTTTTACTTCTACCATTGCCTAGTTTATAGATGTTGGGAAATGCTAGATACACTTCCATTTATATCCATCGCTCAAGTAAAGCAGTTTGGTATGTCTTTCAAGTCCTCAATAATTGCATCACTAACAAACTACAGAGTACCAGATACTGCATACAGAGCATGCACGGTTAACTATTTCAAATAAAAAAAGGATTAGAAAGCCATGATTGTAGCACATAATTGAATGTATCCAGTTAATTTTAGCTTTTTTCAATTCAATTTGTAAAATCATTCTGGCCGAGAAGGCAATAGTTTAGATAAAAACAGGGTGTATGGATTTCCAATTTATTAATTAGTCGTCATCAATTTGGTATCATTGTGGTGATTTCTTGACATTAATTTATATGTCATCGGTTCTCTTTGTTACGGTTGACCGAGTATATTGCATGATATATTGCAGGAACCGTCAAGTGGTTATTATGTTGAAAATCCTTCGTGTTTGCAATTGTCTGCTACTCAGCCAGAATCTTCAGCTAGCAGCAAGGAGTCTGAGCAACCCAGTCCAGTTTCAGTTTTGGAAGCACCATTTGTTGAAGAAGTTTCGTCTGGTTCAGAGTGCTTTGAGAGAGTCAGTGCTGGACTTCATGGTAAAGTGATGTCTCAGATTTCCTGATTTTTCATTTTCTTAGTCTATCTTTTCCTGAAACACCTTTTTCTGCTAATATGTCTTGCCATATTATGTTGTTGAGAGCATTGTTTGGGGCTTTGGGCTGAACCACACTTGTGACGTGACAAAATTGAATAACATAGCTTTACCTGGTTTACTACCGTAAGCAGTACTAGTGCCAGTGTCAGTTGAAAAGTTTATCACACAACAAAAAGATCATATTTTAGATCAATGACTGAATTCCTCAACTTTGTTTGAAACCTGTAACTTTGTCTTTTCTCTTTTTTTGAAGAATAATAATATTACATACATCAAGGGCAGAAATAGTACAACTGGAGGAAGAAATCAGTCCATGTTAGCGCACACTTTAACACTAAGAAATAAACTAGGATTGCAAAACAATTAGTATTGCGGAAGCCTTTTCTAAGATTGCATACCTGGTGATAATACATAGTATTGCTTTCATTTGGCTTGACACTTCAGCCCATCTTTACAGAGCTTTTTTGGGACATTAGTCTTGACTCTTGATTGTCTTCTTAGAAACAGGTTTTTGTTCTAGTGGCTGAAATAATATCCGTTGGTGTTGGCAAACACGGTCTCCCTCAGCCCCCTCGATCCAAAGTTGTTGAAATTGGAACGTGTTTGCAAACTAATGAATTGAAACATTTATTTACAAAGGTTTTGCTGTGTAATTAAATTGCTGAACGTTACTTTAAAGCCTACGCTAGTACTCTCTTTGTAATACATTTATTCGGGATAGAGGACAACAGTTTTTTTCTTATGCGATAAATGGACACTTTAACTCCTCCCTATACTTTCTCGGCTCACTGCTCACAGTCACAGTTCAAACAATAGCTGGTGTTGTCTGACCCTAAATCAGTAGTTGGGTCCAGCTGCTCTCTTGACTGAATGAAAACATCGTGTGACTAATAAATATCAGTAAATTTTCTTGCTGTATTACTTTTCACCTCCCATACTCGAACCTTACTATTTTTAATTTTCAGGGTTGAGAATGCAACTTCAGCTTCTTAAGCAGGAATCTGAAACATATGATGAAGGGTCTATACTCATCTCGAGCGATGAAAGTGAGGAGGAATCCACAAAGCCTGATAAGGGTATGGGACTTTGTGGTGTTGAAGAGAGCTGGGAGTCCTCTTACTTGATGGAATTGCTGACTTGCTCAGGGCTTGAAGAAACGGACATTGATACATTTCTCGAAACATGGCACTCCCCAAATTGTCCATTAAATCCCTGTGTTTTTGATAAAATGGAGAAAAGGTGCGGAGGGTGGAAAGCATGTTCGAGATCAGAGAGAAAACTGTTGTTTGACCGTATAAATGCTGGAATTGTTCATATCGTTTGCAGGCATATGGACATTGAGCCCTGGGTGAAGCCACTCATTAGAAATCTTGTTCCTCAACTGTCAACAGACAGGTTAATATCCGAGCTGCGTAACTTATTACAAAACGATGAATTGGTAGCAAAAGAAAATGTGACAGATGCAGCCATATTAAAAAAAGAAAATGTGTTGGAAGCGGCCATACTTGGTGGGATGCAATGGTTCAAGCTTGGAGATCACATCGGTGCAGTAGGTAGAGACGTTGAGCTATTGCTAATAGATGAATTAGTATCAGAGTTTTTCTCTTTGTAGAGAGGTTTTATATTGCAGCCACTGTTAATTTCTCCTGTTGTTTATATATGACCAATTGACCTGACTATTTATCAGATCAGTGAAGGACATGGTATTAGATATATATAGGGTGGCGCCACAAATCGATAAATAAGGAGTTTTATAAAGTATGACGATCACTTGGTTGTATGTAGTTCTTTTAGTAATTATCACTTGCTTCTTTTAGGGCCTGCACAAGATCACAACCCGTTTGCTGTGCTATTTTTTTCTTGCTCGCAGCCAATACAGCCCAGAAAACAGTTTACGACAGAAGTACAGAGCTGGTTTTCAGACTTCCGAAAAGTAACCTATACAGTCCTTGAAAGTCGAGCAATAAAAAAGAATTTTTCTCTCAAATGACCCGAGAATTATACCATTGTAAATTGGAATATAACCGTGTTGATAGGCATTGTAAATTTGTAAGTCTTGAAAAAGGCGGATGGTATGCCCTGGCATAGGACTGTGTAAGACATACCCTTGAAAGTTGAAACTAAGCCTTTTTGTACAAAAAAACTAGGTTTTCCCATTTACTTATTCACAAATTCTACGATATAACGATTTCACACCATGAGGAGGTGATCAAATACGGGCTTAGGCCGAGCTCACGTTAGATTTTTGTCCCACGAACGAGCGTGTTTGCGGGATTAGGCAGGTTTAGGGTGGGGCCTTTGTGCATTTAATAAAATGCCTTGTTCGTACCCGCTTATTTTGGATGCCAGATTGGCCGGGCTCGACGGACGGGACGATCTAGGAACAACTCTACATGAGACGGTCCTTTTTGGAAAAAAAAACCACTCATTTATTGTTGTTAATAAACTAGTATTTTGTTAGGAAAAAATTGGACCGTTTTACACTGTGAGATCGTCTCAGACTCTCAGACAAGAGTTATAGTCATATAATTACATTTGTTATCAAGAGATCTTTTCCTTTTATAAAATAATAATTTCGACAAAAATAATCTCGTCTAGCTATAATAAGGCACGGCTAAGATACCGTCTTGAATACCGGGAAAAGTAAATGGGAAGAATATTATGAAATGGATGGAGTACTAAACGTGTCAACTGAGTCAATGCTTTGAGCCGGTTTATTTCGAAACCACGCATGATAAGTGTGATCAGATTAAATGGGTAGTTTTTTTTACCTATTTTAGTTTAAATTTTTTACCAAATTTTGTTTATTTTATTTTAATTAAAATTTTATAGTTTTATGAAAATATTATAGTAAATAATGATAATATTTTAATGAATGAAAATCTCATTTGTTTCCTTACTCAGGGAAAAATACATTTTGGAGGGAAAACTTTTCATTTTTCTTATTATCTTAGTATATAGGGATATCGCAGTTGATCAGTTATTACACGTACGTGATAAATAGTGAGTATATATTTATGTGTCAATCATAATAGTAATTAATCAGTTGATAAAACTATGTCTTAAAACAAACGTAAACATACTTTATTTTAAAATATTGAAAGTTTAATTTTTTTTTTTTTATCATTTTATACTAGTCTCTTATGCTTTAAATACAAATCTTCAATAAAATTATTATACCGTTTACGGGTCGGGCGGTTCAAGACCATAATGTGCGGGTTATTAGGAGGTCAAGTGATTTTTGAGTTCGGGTTCTTTTTTGGCTGGTATTCGGTTAGTTTTTCGTGTCGAATTATCATTTGAGAGGTTTAGATACACCTCAAACATATTAAGCAAACATATATATAATTCATTTGAATTGATATTTTACTAGTATAGCTCCCGTGCAATGCACGGTATTTATAGAGTTTTATCTTTGATATTATTTTTTTATTTTTAATTGTAAATATGTTATTTAAATATTTCCTTATTTTCTGCATGAATACATCGTGTGACTAATAAATAATAAATATCAGTAAATTTTCTGCTGTATTATTTTTCACCTCCCATACTCGAACCTTACTATTTTTAATTTTCAGGGTTGAGAACGCAACTTCAGCTTCTTAAGCAGGAATCTGAAACATATGATGAAGGGTCTATCTATACTCATCTCGAGCTATGAAAGTGAGGAGGAATCCACAAAGCCTGATAACGGTATGGGACTTTGTGGTGTTGAAGAGAGCTGGGAGTCCTCTTACTTGATGGAATTGCTGACTTGCTCAGGGCTTGAAGAAACGGACATTGATACATTTCTCGAAACATGGCACTCCCCAAATTGTCCATTAAATCCCTGTGTTTTTGATAAAATGGAGAAAAGGTACGGACTACGGAGGGTGGAAAACATGTTCGAGATCAGAGAGAAAACTGTTGTTTGACCGTGCAAATGCTGGAATTGTTCATATCGTTTGCAGGCATATGGACATTGAGCCCTGGGTGAAGCCACTCGTTAGAAATCTTGGTCCTCAACTGTCAACAGACAGGTTAATATCCGAGCTGCGTAAGTTATTACAGAACGATGAATTGGTAGCAAAAGAAAATGTGACAGATGCAGCCATATTAAGAAAAGAAAATGTGTTGGAAGCGGCCATACTTGGTGGGATGCAATGGTTCAAGCTTGGAGATCACACCGGTGCAGTAGGTAGAGACGTTGAGCTATTGCTAATAGATGAATTAGTATCGGAGTTTCTCTCTTTGTAGAGAGGTTTTATATTGCAGCCACTGTTAATATCTCCTGTTGTTTATATATGACCAATTGACCTGACTATTTATCAGATCAGTGAAGGACATTGTAGTAGATATATATAGGGCGGCGCCACAAATCGATAAATAAGGAGTTTTATAAAGTATGACGATCACTTGGTTGTATTGTATGTAGTTCTTTTAGTAATTATCACTTGCTTCTTTTAGGGCCTGCACAAGATCACAACCCGTCTGATGTGCTATTTTTTCTTGCTCGCAGCCAATACAGCCCAGAAAACAGTTTACGACCGAAGTACAGAGAGCTTGTTTTCAGACTTCCGAAAAGTAACCTATACAGTCCTTGAAAGTCGAGCATTAAGAAGAATTTTTCTCCTAAATGACCCAAGAATTATATCATTGTAAATTAAAATAGGGTTTTTTTTTGTCTTACACAACCTTTAAAAAACTTTTTCTTCCAAACAAGACCTTTAAAAAAAGAAATTGTCAAACACAACCTTTAAAAAAATATTGTTTGCCAAACACAACATTTTGGGCGGAGGATTCAACATTTTGGTCATAGTTTGACGCCTTGCAATAGGGTGATTTTCAGTCGATGTTTGAGATAGTAAATGAGCTCGATTTGAAGTGTTCTTGAACTCGTAAGAAATATGGGAGTACATGGTTTCCAACCGTTGTCAACACGGTCGTCAAAGGTGATCTTATGCGTGGTCAATTTGTGTGTAAAGTAAGGCGGACCAAAGATGGTTCTTGTAAGTTTGGGTTTACAACGGATGGTCGGGGGTTTTGCGTGGGTTTTTTTAATAGGGTTGTAATGCTTTGTTTAGTCTGAAATTTGGTATGTAAGTAGAGGGGAATATAGGTCGTAGTTGTGTTTTTTCTAGTGGTTGTTCGTTGGAAGTAATGTTTTGAGAAGAGTGAAGTATAAGTAAAAACAAAACAACAGAAAGTTAAAGTAGAATTTTTTCGTGGGCCACATTCCTCTCTTCGAACCACTACTTGCAACAAACGACTGCCACAAAAAACGTAACTACGACCTACCTTGTACTCCCCTTTACCTACATAACAAATTTCAGACCAAACAAAGTATCATAACCCCATTAAAAGACCCACGCAAAACCCCCGACCACCCTTTGTAAACTCAAACTTACAAGAACCCTCTTTATCCCGCCTTACTTTACACACAAATTGACCAAGCATAAGACCACCGTTGGGCGTTGACCACTGTGCTGACAACGGTTGTAAAGTCAGCACTCCCACCTTTCCAATGAGTTCAAGAACACTTCAAATCGACCTCATTTACTATCTCAAACATCGCCTGAAAATCACTCTATTGCAAGTCCTCAAATTATGACCAAAATGTTGAGTCCTCCCCCAAAATGTTGTGTTTAGCAGCAAAAAGTATCTTTTTAAAGGTTGTGTTTGACAATTTTTTTTTTTAAAGGTGGTGTTTGGAATAAAAAGATTTTTTAAAGGTTGTGTTTGACAAACAAACCCATTAAAATATAACCGTGTTAATAGGCGATCTATAAATACCATTGTAAATTAGTAAGTCTTGAAAAAGTAGGATGGTCTGCCTTGGAATTGGACTGTGTAAGACGTACCCTTGAAACTAAACCTTTTTGTACAAAAAAAACTATGTTTTCCACTTACTTATTCACAAATTCTACAATATAACGGTTTCAAACCATTAGACTAGAGGTGATCAAATACAGGCTTGGGTCGAGCTCACGTTAAATTTTTGTTCCACGGATAAGTGTGTTTGCGGGATTAGGCAGGTTTAGGGCGGGGCCTATGTACATTTAATAAAATACCTTGTTCGTAACCGCTTAATTATTTTGGGTGCCAGATGGGTCGGGCTCGACGGACGGGACGATCGATGAACAACTCTACATGAGACGGTCCTTTTCTGGAAAAAAAAAACCACTCAATTTATTGTTGTTAATAAACTAGTATTTTTTTTAAAAAAAATTGGATCGTCTTACACTGTTAGACCGTCTCAGACTCCCAGACAAGAGTTATCGTCATATAATTACATTTGTTATCAAGAGATCTTTTCCTTTATAAAATTATAATTTCAACAAAAATAATCTCGTATAGCTATAATAAAGCACGCCCAAGGTACCGTCTTGAATACCGGGAAAAGTAAATGGGAAGAATGTTTTGAAATGGAGGGAGTATTAAACGTGTCAACTGAGTCAATGCTTTGAGCCGGTTTATTTCGGATCCATGCATGATCAGTGTGGTCGGATTAAAAGGGTAGTTTTTTTTTTACCTATTTTAGTTTAATTTTTTTTTTTACCAAGTTTTGTTTATTTTATTTTAATTAAAATATTATAGTTTTATGAAAATATTATAGTAAATAATGATAATACTTTAATGAATGAAAATCACATTTGTTTCCTTATTCAGGGAAAAATACATTTTGGAGGGAAAACTTTTTATTTTTCTTATTGTCTTAGTATATAGGAATATCGCAGTTGATCGGTTATTACTCGTACATGATAAATAGTGAGTACATTTATGTGTTAATCATAAGAGTAATTAATCAATTGATAAAACTATGTCTTGAAACAAACATAAACATACTTTATTTTAAAATTTTGAAAGTTTAAATTTTTTTTTTTTTTTATCATTTCATAGTAGTCTCTTATGCTTTAAATACAAATCTTCATTAAAATTATTATACCATTTACGGGTCGGGCGGTTCAAGACCATAATGTGCAGGTTATTAAGAGGTCAAGTGATTTTTGAGTTCAGGTTCTTTTTTGGCCGGTTTTCGGTTAATTTTTCGTGTCGAATTATCATTTGAGAAATTTAGATACACCTGAAACATATTAAACAAACATATATAATTCATTTGAATTGATATTTTATTACTTATTATTTTTATAACCATTCTATTAGACCTGACAAAATTGACCCGACCCCACACCCAAATTCAAGATCGGAGTTTAACCCAAAACCCGAAGTGCCCGACTTACTATATAACCCGAGCCAAATATATATTCTTGCGGATGGATAATTGATTTATTACCCGTGAATAACTTGATAATAATTGACCCGAACTTAAAATAACCCAAACCAGCTCGAAACCAACAAAACCAAAACTGACCCGACTCAAACCCTACTCCATTCACCCGCTCGCTAGGTCTAGCTTAGATGGACAATAAGCAATAGGAATTACGAAACGTTAAATTTACAAAATAACATGGAAAACAAAACGCGGGGGCGCGCTACTTGGTGTTTCCTGGCAGATGCCAACTGTTAACCAACTTACTGTTAAACCGACTAACTATTTATTATATAATGGACCATTAATCCTTTCTAACAGTTGAACAAACAACAAAACAATTAACATCTTTCTTGTTAATCAAATCAAAACATCAAACAATCTTTCTTGCTAATCAAATCAAAACAGCAAACAATATTTCAAAACAATGGTTTGTAAAGAGATGGCAAGTTATTTGAATAGAAAAGAAACCATTTTTACACTGTTTAAGCAACTTTCGACTCTTTGCGACGTCGATGTTATGTTAATTGTTTACGGTCCTGATAACCCCAACATACCACAAGCTTGGTGTTCTCAACCCGATTATGGTACCGTCATTGACAGGTACTATGCGAAGAACAAGCCGAAAAAGGAAGTTGATAAACCCGCTGCTAAGAATGATGAGTTTCTTGGGAAATTAAATTTTGATGAGTTGAAGGATTTGAATTCCGTTTTGGCGGCAAAAATTGATTGTGTCAATCAGAGGATTAATGGGTTCAAGGAAGGTGGTAATGGGTTTAGTGACTCGTACCAAACTCGGAATTTGATTGATTGTGGTGAAAGTACTAGTTATATTGATTATAATGATGGATTGAATGTTGAAGATTTAGGGTTTTGTAAAGGGAATGATTCGCGGTTTGTGGATAATGTTACTGAATTCCAGTTCAGTATTGAGATCAAGGAAGGTAATATTACGGAAGGTAATTAAGGGTTTAGTAATTCATACAAAAGTCGGGATTTTGGCTGCAAATTCCTGATTTCGGTTATATTGATGATTTGGATTGTGAAGGGATTAATCAGGCGTTTGTGAACGATGTTACTAAAATCGAGTTCAGTAATGAGACGAAGGAAGGTAATAAAGGGTTTACTGATTCATACGAAACTCGGGATTTTGGGTGTGGATTTGGTTTTGGTTATACTATTGGTTACAGTGAGGGATTGAATACTGATAATTTGGGTTGTGAAGGGATTAATCAGGACGGTGTGGCTGAAATCGGGTTGAGTAATCCGATGTGGACGACTTCAGCAGATGACTGTGAAGAAACTGAACTCGTGATTGATTTTTCTGACTTGAATGATATCAAATTTGTTGGAGATGACGACTTGCAGTTGATCAATTAACTAGCGACCGTTGAAGACGGTGCTTATGCCATGGAATTCTTGTGCTATTGACTTAATTTTACGTGATTAGTGAAGATCATTGTTATTTTTGTAATGTTGAGATTGCTGCTAAGTTACAGTAACTTGGTTAACACGATTTTGTAATAGTTATATGCAGAAAATGATTAATTTGTAATGATCAATATTTAGTTTGTAATATGTTCAGTTTATTTTTTACTTGGTACTGAATAATAAAAATTGTATTTGCTGCAAATTACTACTGTTTTCATATTAATTACTGTCCTGCAAAAGTGGCAATTGCATTCTTGTGCTTGCTGAATGTATTTGCTGTTACAGGACAGGATGCTCATAATCGTGCTTGGAAGATAACGCTGTTCTTAATGGTATTAAGGAACAGAAGTACAGAACGACGGCCAGTATTGCATATTTGCATTGTTTAGCTTTTTATTTTGCACTTGCATATGTTTGTAAAAAAAAACTAGACCTAAAAGCGAGCGTAAATCAATTTTGTACAGGTCGGGCACAACTTTGACACACACTTCTAAATGAAAGAGCCCGGGTTGAAACATTTATTTGAAGATGGCAAGGTTCTGCAACTACAATTTTGCAGCTAAACACTGTATATTTCCGTTACCAATTGTCACAATACGGGGTATTTTCAACAGAAAATGATCGACAACTATAAATGGAGAAAAACTGCAGCAGTAACTGATAAGTGGTATGTTCAGTTGCTGTGTTTGGACAATTTATAGAATCAATCATTTGTTCTGGTTTGTATGAATTTATTTCTTTGGATTCCGCAACTACTGTAGCCATGTAATATCTTTGGGTCTTTGGATCTATTCTGCCTTTTGATACTAAGGAGGCTTTTAGATATCTTTGGGGGTTCTGAACACGAGGAAATGAGAGTGATCAGAGTCCTGAGATGCATCTGTTTATAGTGTTTTACTTCTTATGCGATAAACGGACACTTTAACTCCTCCCTGTACTTTCTCGGCTCACTGCTCACAATGACAGTTCAAACAATAGCTGGTGTTGTCTGACACTAAATTAGTAGTTGGGTCCTGCTGCTCTCTTGACTGAATGAACACATCGTGTGACTAATAAATATCAGTAAATTTTCTGTTGTATTATTTTTCACCTCCCATGCTCGAACCTCACTATCTTTAATTTTCAGGGTTGAGAATGCAACTTCAGCTTCTTAAGCAGGAATCTGAAACATATGATGAAGGGTCTATACTCATCTCGAGCGATGAAAGTGAGGAGGAATCCACAAAGCCTGATAACGGTACTGGACTTTGTGGTGTTGAAGAGAGCTGGGAGTCCTCTTACTTGATGGAATTGCTGACTTGCTCAGGGCTTGAAGAAACGGACATTGATACATTTCTCGAAACATGGCACTCCCCAAATTGTCCATTAAATCCCTTTGTTTATGATAAAATGGAGAAAAGGTACGGAGGGTGGAAAACATGTTCGAGATCAGAGAGAAAACTGTTGTTTGACCGTGTAAATGGTGGAATTGTTCATATCGTTTGCAGGCATATGGACATTAAGCCCTGGGTGAAGCCACTCATTAGAAATCTTGGTTCTCAACTGTCAACAGACAGGTTAATATCCGAGCTGCGTAACTTATTACAGAACGATGAATTGGTAACAAAAGAAAATGTGACAGATGCAGCCATATTAAGAAAAGAAAATGTGTTGGAAGCGGCCATACTTGGTGGGATGCAATGGTTCAAGCTTGGAGATGACATTGGTGCGGTAGGTAGAGACGTTGAGCTATTGCTAAATGATGAATTAGTATCCGAATTTCTCTATTTGTATAGAGGTTTTATATTGCAGCCACTGTTAATTTCCCCTGTTGTTTATATTGCAGCCGCTGTTTATTTCTCCGTTGTTTATATATGCCCAATTGACCTGACTATTTATCAGATCAGTGAAGGACATGGTATTAAATATATATAGGGCGGCGCCACAAATCGATAAATAAGGAGTTTTATAAAGTATGACGATCACTTGGTTGTATGTAGTTCTTTTAGTAATTATTATCACTTGGTTCTTTTAGGGCCTGCACAAGATCACAACCCGTCTGTTGTGCTATTTTTTCTTGCTCGCAGCCAATACAGCCCAGAAAACAGCATATATAAAACAGTTTACGACCAAAGTACAGAGAGCTGGTTTTCAGACTTCCGAAAAGTAACCTATACAGTTCTTGAAAGTTGAGCAATAAGAAGAATTTTTCTCTCAAATGACCCGAGAATTATACCATTGTAAATTGAAATATAACCGTGTTGATAGGCATTGTAAATTTCTAAAGTCTTGAAAAAGGCGGATGGTCCCCCCTGGCATTGGACTGTGTAAGACGTACCATTGAAAGTTGAAACTAAGCCTTTTTATACAAAAAAAAACTATGTTTTCCCATTTACTTATTCACAAATTCTACAATATAAAGGTTTCACCCCATGAGACTAGAGGTGATCAAATACGGGCTTGGACCGAGCTCACGTTAGGTTTTTGTCCCACGGACAAGCTCGTTTGCGGGATTAGGCAGGCTTAGGGTGGGGCCTTTGTACATTTAATAAAATGCCTTGTTCGTACCCGCTTATTTTGGGTGCCAGATGGGTCGAGCTCGACGGACGGGTCGATCCATGAACAACTCATTTATTGTTGTTAATAAACTAGTATTTTTTTTAAAAAAAATTGGACCGTCTTACACTGTGAGACCTTCTCAGACTCTCAGACAAGAGATATCGTTATATAATTACATTTGTTATCAAGAGATCTTTTCCTTTATAAAATTATAATTTCGACAAAAATAATCTCGTCTAGCTATAATAAAGCACGACCAAGGTACCGTCTTGAATACCGGGAAAAGTAAATGGGAAGAATATTATGAAATGGTGGGAGTACTAAAAGTGTCAACTGAGTCAATGCTTTGAGCAGGTTTATTTCGGATCCACGCATGATCAGTGTGGTCGGATCCACGCATGATCAGTGTGGTTGGATTAAATGGGTAGTTTTTTACCTATTTTAGTTTTTTTTTTTTACCAAATTTTGTTTATTTTATTTTAATTAAAATATTGTAGTTTTATGAAAATATTATAGTAAATAATGATAATATTTTAATGAATGAAAATCTCATTTGTTTCCTTATTCAGGGAAAAATACATTTTGGAGGGAAAACTTTTCATTTTTCTTATTGTCTTAGGCCCTGTTCTTTCCAGCTTAATTTTAGCTCATTTCAGTTCAGTTCACCTCTATTCAGCTCAGTTCAGTTCAGTTCAACTCCATTCAATTCAATTCAATTCAATTCAATTCAATTCAGTTCAGCTCAGATTCATTGAGTTCAATTCAGCTCCACTAAATTTAGGTCACTTCAATTCTACTCATCTTAAACTTAAAAGTATTTATTAATATTATTTTATTAATATTATTATTAATTAATTAATAAAATAATACTCCCTCCATCTCATAATTATCCCTCATTATAACTTTGACCATAAATAAGTGTTAAAATATAAAAACTAAGACGTTATAACAAAAAAAACATTTACATTCATCATAAAAAAAAGATATTTTGGAAACATATTTTTTAAATGAAAAAAAATTTAAATATAAATGAAGAGAAATCGAGTCAAAGTGTCATCTCGAAACTCTGCAATACAAACTAGGAAATTATTATGAAATGGGGGAAATATTCTATTAATAGCAATTACTATCAATATTATTAATATTACTATTATTATTTATTATTATAACTATAATTACTATTATTATTATAGTAATAATAATAATAATATAATAGTAATAAAAATAATAATAATTATTATATAATAATAATAATTATATAATAATAAAATTATTAAATTATTTTATTTTAATTTATAAAAAAGGCAAATTTTATTAAGCTTAAAGCACAATTTACAAGAAATTAGTGGTCAACCGAGAAACTATCAGTGGAACCATTCCTACTACTCCTACTAGTACTATTGCTATTACTATTAAACTATTATTATTATCACTAATTATTATTGTTATTATAATGAATGTTATGACTATCAAAATCAACCATATTAATATTAATATTGCTATTACTATTTACTAATATTATTATTAAGACTAATGATAACAACTAATAATATTTATCATTATCATTGCCATTATGATTATTATTATTATTATTATTATTATTATTGTTGTTGTTGTTGTTGTTGTTGTTGTTGTTATTATTATTATTTTTTCAGCTCAGTTCAGCTCCAATAAGCTTATTTCAGTTCAGTTTTATTCATTTCAGTTTAGTTCAGCTCCATTCAGTTCATTTCAGTTCAGCTTCATTCAGTTCAGTTCAGCTCTATTAAGTTCAGTTCAATTCAGTTCAGCTCTAAAAAGTCAGAAAGAACATGACCTTAGTATATAGGAATATCGCAGTTGATCAGTTCTTACACGTACGTGATAAATAGTGAATATATTTATGTGTCGAGTAATTAATCAGGTGATAAAAATTATGTCTTAAAACAATCATAAACATATTTTGTTTTAAAATTTTGAAAGTTTAATTTTTTTTTTTTTTTTATCATTTTATACTAGTCTCTTATGCTTTAAATACAAATCTTCAATAAGATTATTATACCATTTACGGGTCGGGCGGTTCAAGACCATAATGTGCGGGTTATTAAGAGGTCAAGTGATTTTTGAGTTCAGGTTCTTTTTTTGGCCGGTTTTCGGTTAGTTTTTCGTGCCGAATTATCATTTGAGAGGTTTAGTCGTTTAGATATACCCCAAACATATAATGCATTTGAATTGATATTTTATTACTTAGATTAGACCTGACAAAATTGACTCGACCCACACCCAAATTCAAGAAACCGATTTTAACCCAAAACCCGAAGTGACCTGACTTACTATAACCCGAGCCAAATATTAATTCTTGCGGATGGATAATTGACCCGTACTTAAAATAACCCAATCTGACTCGAAACCAACAAAACCAAAACTGACCCGACTCAAAACCTACCCCCATTGCTTAGATGGACAATAAGCAATAGGAATTAGGAAACGTTAAATTTACAAAATAACGCGGGGGCGCGCTAATTGGTGTTTCCTGGCAGATGCCAACTGTTTAACCGACTAACTGTTAAACCGACTAACTGTTTAACCGACTAACTGTTTATTATATAATGAACCATTAATCCTTTTTAACATATACAATTGAACAAACAACAAAACAATTAACATCTTTCTTGTTAATCAAATCAAAACATCAAACAATCTTTCTTGCTAATCAAATCAAAACAGCAAACAATCTTTCAAAACAATGGTTTGTAAAGAGATAACAAGTTATTTGAATAGAAAAGAAACCATTTTTACACTGTCTAAGCAACTTTCGACCCTTTGCGACGTCGATGTTATGTTAATTGTTTACGGTCCTGATAACCCCAATATACCTAAAGCTTGGTGTTCTCAACCCGATTATGGTACCGTCATTGACAGGTACTATGCGAAGAACAAGCCGAAAAAGGAAGTTAATAAACCCGCTGCTAAGAATGATGAGTTTCTTGGGAAATTGAATTTTGATGAGTTGAAGGATTTGAATTTCGTTTTGGCGGCAAAAATTGAATGTGTCAATCAGAGGATTAATGGGTTCAAGGAAGGTGGTAATGGGTTTAGTAACTCGTACCAAACTCAGGATTTGATTGATAATTGTGGTACAAATACTGGTTTTATTGAGTATAATGATGGATTGAATGTTGAAGATTTAGGGTTTTGTCAAGGGAATGTTCCGCGGTTTGTGGATAATGTTACTGAATTTCAGTTCAGTAATGAGATCAAGGAAGGTAATATTAAGGAAGGTAATAAAGGGCTTAGTAATTCATACAAAAGTCGGGATTTTGGGTGCGAATTTCCTGATTTCGGTTATATTGATGATTTGGGTTGTGAAGGGATTAATCAGGCGTTTATGGATGGTGTTACTGAATTCGAGTTCAGTAATGGGATGAAGGAAGGTAATAAAGGGTTTAATAATTCGTACGAAACTCAGGATTTTGGTTGCGGATTTGGTTTTGGTTACAGTGATGGATTGAATGATGATAATTTGGGTTGTGAAGGTAATAATCGTGACGGTGTGGCTGAAATCGGGTTGAGTAATCCGATGTGGAGGACTTCAGCAGATGACTGTGAAGAAACTGAACTCATGATTGATTTTTCTGACTTGAATGATATCGAGTTTATTGGAGATGACGACTTGCACTTGATCAATTCACTAGCGACCGTAGAAGACGGTGCTTCTTCCATGGAATTCTTATGCTATTGGCTTAATTTTACGTTATTTTGTAATTACTGAAGATTAGTGAAGATCAATGTGATTTTTGTAATGCGGAGTTTGCTGCTAAGTTACAGTAACTCGGTTAACACGATTTTGTAATATTCAAATATTTAGTTTGTAATATGTTCAGTTTATTTTTTACTTGGTACTGAATAATAAAACTTTTATTCATCATTGATGTTTGTGTGTAGTTGATTATTAGTGTTCATCTGTTCACAGATTCCTTGATTAATGTTGCATTGAGTTATTTAAAAATAGGATTTACTGGTATAATTTGCGAGGACAGGGATTTGAACACGTAATTTACTGCGCATGAAACATTCGTCTCAACCATTAAGCAAATTACTATTGTTTTCATAATAATTATTGTCCTGCAAAAGTGGCAATTGCATTCTTCTGCTTGCTGAATGTATTAAATGCTGGAATTGTTCAGATCGTTTGCAGGCATATGGACATTGAGCCCTGGGTGAAGCCACCCATTAGAAATCTTGGTCCTCAACTGTCAAGAGACAGGTTAATATCCGAGCTGCGTAACTTATTACAGAATGATGAATTGGTAACAATAGAAAACGTGACAGATGCAGCCATATTAAGAAAAGTAAATGTGTTGGAAGCGGCCATACTTAGTGGGATGCAATGGTACAAGCTCGGAGATCACATCGATGCAGTAGGTAGAGACATTGAGCTATTGCTAATAGATGAATTAGTATCGGAGTTTCTCTCTTTGTAGAGATGTTTTATATTGCAGCCACTGTTAATTTCCCCTGTTGTTTATATATGACCAATTGACCTGACTATTTATCAGATCAGTGAAGGACATGGTATTAGATATATATAGGGCGGCGCCACAAATCGATAAATAAGGAGTTTACAAAGTATGACGATCACTTGGTTGTCTGTAGCTCTTTTAGTAATTATTTCGTATATTATACTTTTGTTCCATTAAAATGTTTACGTTTTTCAAAATATGTCGAGATTTTTCTAAAATGTAAGCAATTCAATTTTTGAAAAACGAAAAAACTTTAATGGAACGAGGAAGTACATGCTGTGAAATTAAGCACAAGACAATACAACTACAACTCTACAAGTGATGATGGTCCGTCAATAATTATTAGGTAAAATTGCAAAATACAGATTAATTTACAAGTAATCTGTTCGGGTTCTATTGTTCTAATGTTCTATAATATACGAACCATCATCACTCGTGTTTCCAATTTAAATAGAACTAAAATTTAGGGCATAATTATGACCAAATTATTAGCACTTCTTATACCGGCAAGTATCGCAGAATAGTCAGGTTGATGCTGAACTATGTTGACACTTCCCCTAACTGCTAATCGGCCTGCACACGATCATAATTCATAACCCGTTTGCTGTGTTCATTTTTATTGTTCGCAGCTAATGGATCCCAGAAAACAGCCTATAAATAAACAGCTGAACAGCATATATAAAACATTTTACGACCAAAGTACAGAGAGTTGGTTTTCATATTTCCGCGAAGTAACTTTTACAGTCCTTGAAAGTCGATCATTAATAAAAAAATTTCTCCCAAGTGACCCAAGAATTATACAAATTACTCGGTACAAAAATCAAATGCTGGTATTTGTAGATGGAAACAGGAGTTAAAATCATAGTTGAACAAATTAAACATCAGTTTCTAAGTTTCTAGGCATCTCCTCCGCGGGAAGGTACATGCAATACAACATCAGGATATCCCGATAGATTCCAATTTATTTGGGTCCAACTGACCTCCAGTGAGTTAGAAAATGAAAAAGAAGACCACTCTGCTAACACCGTCTTGACCTACAAGATTGAGCACTACTTGTAAATGAGGGCATCTCGGCCAGGACCAACACCGATGTAGTGGATGGGCACTCCAACAAGTTGTTCTATTCTCTCAACATATTGCCGAGCTGCCAATGGAAGATCCGCATAATTTCTGATTGAAGAAATGTCCGTCTTCCATCCAGGTAGAACCTCATACTCCACCTAAATTTGCAACCAACATGTAGAGAGTTAAAGAAGGGGCACGTAAAGTCAAGTAGCCAGAGCAAATCAGTAACACAAGCTTGGTAAATAAGATTAACACACAACCGCTCTGTAGCATTTTTCAATTAAACTAACCAATGGAAAGCAGGAGTGGGACAGCTTGGGAATCAAAAAATAGACTTCCAGTAACCAAAAGTCCAAAACAATTTTGAACCCTTTTTATAGAACAATTAATCTATGAGAGAACAAATTCCATAGATAAACTTGATTCCCGACAACATTTATTAATTCTGTTGCAGATATGCTGGAGTGCAGGGCAGTAAATCACACTGTAGTGGTTAAAATCACGATCCAGATAGTTGTATAGTGCGATCTAATGATCCGAATTGAGAAGACTTATTCGGATCATCATAAGATCATTCCAAAGGGGATTGCTATTGAATCATTCACAAACTAGGGTTACAAATTAGTTTGAGGTGTTATTAAGATTGCTCGAGGTCGTAAAAGTTCTATTATTTTCTTCTGATTTTAATATATTTTTCCCCTGTTGTATTCGCAATTCAGAATCCAAAGAAGGATCACCATTTTGACACGTATGACAACGTTGCTTCACACAATCACACAATGAGAAGGAAACAATACTAAAATCTGCCTGCCATGATGAGAGTGGTATTAGATACAGTCTCACCTTCAACCGTTCAATCACACGAAGATCCCCAGGGAAAGATTTGATTGGTGTACCATCAACATCCTTGTAAGCAACACCCAACTGTATCTCCGAAAGATCCGATAGGACATCTAGCTTTGTTAGGTTCAGAGAGGAGAAGCCATTAATCTGACAACAGTACTTTAATGCTACAATGTCAAGCCAGCCACAACGACGAGGACGTCCAGTTGTAGTCCCAAACTCCTGGCCAGCAATCCTAAGAAGGTCGCCACTCTCACCCAATAACTCTGTAGGGAAGGGACCAGAGCCAACGCGAGTTGTGTATGCTTTCACCTGATATCAAAATGAAGTTGTCAAGAAAAATGCCACATCCCTGGTAGGCTGATAAGTGATCAATCAAGAAACTTTCCATCTTAGATGAGGTGAAAAGGGGTAATACTTAACGATTTCACTCAAATGTCTAAAAAAATACGATCAAAACCAAAAATGGTCAGGCAATACCTACTTTAAACAACCTTCTTAGTAAACACAGAACACCCAAAACTACCAAAAATAAAACAAAGAAGCGTCGAAGGCTCCAAAAGGACAGAAGAATGGAGACACAATGACAGTACAGAGAGTGCGTAGGGAAACACCCGCCTTTTTCTCCTACTCAACATATTTATCTATAAGCGTAGACGAAGTATTTACTTATCTATAAAAGCATTTATACGGCTACGAAGATCAGAAATCAGCAAATACATGAAAGAAATTATGTATCACTTACTACTCCAATAAGATCACCAATGGCTCGTGGAGCGATTCCAAGACCAGTTGAGATTCCTCCAGCTGACGGGCTGGAAGAAGTTACAAAAGGATAAGTTCCGAAATCAATATCTAACAAAGTAGCCTGGCCACCTTCAACCAGAATCTTCTTCTTCTGTGAGATGGATTCATTCATGACATACACAGTATCAGCAACGAACGGCTCTAATCTATCAGCAAACCTTTTGTACTTTTCAACTTCTTCCTTTAGCATCTCTGGCCCATATTTGAAATCTTTGAATCTAGAAGCTGCGTCCAACAATAAAACTTCGAGCTTTTGGGGGAAAGTATCCATGTGCATAAGGTCACCTACTCTTATACCATTGCGAGTCACTTTGCTGGAATAACAAGGTCCAATGCCTCTCTTAGTCGTGCCTATAAAGGAATCGTCAAGCTCAGCCTCTCTATGTCCATCAACTGCTTGATGAAAATCGAACAACAGGTGAGCACGATCAGATACCAATATACGACCGCCACAAGATACCCCATTAGATTCAAGCCCATCAATTTCTTCGAAGAGTCCAGGCAAATGCACAACAACTCCATTTCCAATAACACAAAGCGTTTCTTCATTAAGGATGCCAGATGGAACTAAATGAAGCGCAAACTTCTTCCCCTCAGAGTTGTAGATCGTATGCCCCGCATTAGCTCCACCCTGAAATCAAATAAAAAAGCAACAGATAAACATGTCAGGATGTCATCCATGATGCACGGATTGCACGCACAGAACATATATCAATCATTAAATGATCACTCAAGTGTTTGATATGACAGGCCATATAGCTTGATATTCCTTAGTCCTTACCTCGAAAACGTAAGAGAATAAACCAATACTGTTCACTAAACTAATTCCGCTTCTTACATGGTAAAACAACATACAACTGAACCCAATAAACATACTCCCTTCACCTCGATCACTTGTTTATCCTTTTTATCCTTTGTGAGGGGCATTTTAATCAACGTTAAACAAATATTTTGGACAGCGACTACATAATTTCCATCTCCAAAAAAACCTCTAGAACTCGTCAACTCGAGCACTAGGGTAACATAACTAACATTGTTGTCGTAACCAATCTTCACACGAATAAGGTTGCATTATCCCAACACCACTATGTCATCATCATATACAATTTTCACAAAGAGTAATGATAATTTAACTATTGTTTTTACTAATGTCACTCAAGTTGTGAGAGAATGAATAGTAAATACTCATATAATTAGCTTGTATTTGAGTGACATTAAACAAAATGATAGTGACATTATCATCGCCCTTTCACAAAACGTAGGGTAAGATTGATGTGTAACAATATATATATATATTTTAATCAAAGATAAAACTGATGCATAACTATTAAAATCTGACAATTATAAAACCGATATAGTTCAAATTATAAATAAAATAAATTAAAAATTAAAAATAAAAACTCCCCCGTCTAAGTCGATTGTTGTACAGCAGCTCATATATAATAATAACAATAATAAAACCAATATAATCCGAATAAAAAAAAAGGCAATGATGATGTCACTACTTTTTTTTCCTAATGCCACTCAATTTGCGAGAAAGTGAATAGTATGATATCCATTTGATTTGCTTGTAATCGAGTCACATTAGTAAAAACAGCAGTGACTTTATCAATGCCCTAAAAAAAATACCCCTCCATCTCAGTCAATTGTTTACCTTTCTAGTCCTTACGAGGCAGTATTTTAATCAAAGGTAAATAAATGATCGGAACTAAAGTATATACCTGACACCGAGCGACGATATCGAAATGCGGCGCCAAAATATCGACGAGTTTACCCTTACCCTCGTCACCCCACTGAGAACCCAACACGCCGGAGACTTGACTCAACCCGCTGAGTCGACTCACCGAGTCACGAGTCGACTCGGCGACCACTGACGACTCGGCGGACTTGAGCGAGTGACACTGCAGGGTCTTTCGGAAAGGGGTGGCAGAAACATGGCGAGGGTAAGGGAGAGGATGAAGGCGAGTTGAGTGGTGAGTTGACCCGGTGAAGGAGAGCGAGTTAGGGTCGAGTTGGATTGTGGAGGCCGCCATTGTTGGTAAAAGAAGGGGGAATTTTGAAAAAGTGAGGGTTTTAGGGAAAGAGTTTGGGAATTTGTCTATTGTGATTTGTTACTCTCTTTATTATTCCTTGCAACTTGAAAGTAATATTAATGGTATAAAATTTCAGTAAGTTTTAATCGAAAACAAACATTTTTTTTAATGAAGATGGTTCAAATTGTTTCTTATAAATTGACAAGTAGGAGGGTTAGTGAGAAATCAAGTAGTTTTTCACTTTAGTTTTTTGAATTAAAATTTGACTGATGACATCTTATAAACGGATATAGCTATCTTCAATGACACTTGCTTTTAAAATTTAAGGTCAGTCCTAGTAAAGCCGTGTTCTTTTTTTGCTGAAACGAGCTGAATTGAATTAAATGAAGGTGGAATGAAGTCAACTAAACTAAATAGAGGTTAGCTTAAGTGAAAAGATTTGATGTACAAGCTAATTTTGTGAAGAGATCAGCTAAACAAAATTCATTTTAAAGTTAAATTGAACTGAGTTGATTGTAGTTGAGCTGAAATGTAATGAGCTAAAGTCAGAAAGAACACGGTCTAACTACTCAGTCTCTTCCACCATCTTTTCCGTTGACTTTGAAGTAAGCTTTTGATTTAGTTAAGTTAAAATATAACCGTGTTGATAGGTGATCTATAAACACCATTGTAAGTAGACTTGGCAAACGGGTCAATCGGATCGGGTCAATTCGGGTCGGGTCAATGCGGGTCTATCATATTATCGGGTTAGTTCGGGTCGGGTCGGGTTGTTTCGGGTTTCGGTAAGTTGATCGGGTCAACGGGTCGGATTATTTCGGGTCCGGGTCATTTTCGGGTCAATAATTAAGAAAAAAAAGTTGAATATATTCATTTCAAGTCTTTTTTGTTAAATTAGAGTTTTTTTTTTCGGGTCATTTTCGGGTTAGTGGTTTCGGATCGGGTCATTTCGGGTCGTCGGTTCAGTTTTGGGTCGACGCACTTCGGGTCAAGTCGGGTCGGCTCGGGGTAATTCAGGTTTCGGGTTATATTCGGGTTTTGCAACTCGGGTTATTTTCGGGTCTCGGGCCAGCCTTTTCGGGTCGGGTCATTCGGGCCGATTGCTTTTGACAGGTTTAATTGTAAGTCTTGAAAAAGGCGGATGGTCCTGGCATTGGACTGTGTAAGACGTACTCTTAAAACTAAACCTTTTTGTACTAAAAAATAAAATTATGTTTTCCGATTAACTTATTCACAAATTCTACAATAAGACGGTTTCACACCATAAGACTAGAGGTGATCAAATGCGGAGTTGGCCGAGCTCATGTTAGATTTTTGTCCAACGACAAGCGTCTTTGCGCATTTAGGGCGGGGCCATTGTACATTTAATAAAATGCCTTGTCCGTACCCGCTTATTTTGGGGGCCGTATGGGTCGGGCTCAACGGACGGGACGACCCATTAACAACTCTACATGATACGGTCCTTTTATGAAGAAAAACACTCATTTATTGTTGTTAATAAACTAGTATTTTTTTTATTTATAAAATTGGACCGCCTTACACTGTGAGGCCGTCTCATACTCCCACACAAGAGTTATCGTCATATAATTACAATTGTTACGAAGAGATCTTTTCCTTTATAAAATTATAATTTCGACAAAAGTATTCTTGTATAGCTATAATAAAGCACAACCAAGGGTACCGTCTTAAATACCGGGAAAAGTAAATAGGAAGAATATTATGGAATGGAGGGAGTACTAAACGTGTCAACCGAGTTTGTGCTTTGAGCCGGTTTATTTCGGATCCACGCATGATCAGTCTGGTCGGATCCACGCATGATCAGTTTAGTAGTATTAAATGGATAGTTTTTTACCTATTTTGATCAAATTTTTTTTATCACATTTTGTTTATTTTATTTTAATTAAAATGTTAATAGTTTTATAAAAATATTACACGTATGTAATAAATAGTGAATATATTTATATGTCAATCAGGTGAGTAATTAATCAGGTGATAAGATTATGTCTTATAAGATTATGTCTTAAAACAAACATAAGCATACTTTAATTTCAAATTTTGAAACTTTAAATTATATTTTCTCATTTTATACTAGTCTATTTTGTTTTAAATACAAATCTTCAATAAAATTATTATACCATTTACGAGTCGGGCAGGTCAAGACCTTAATGTGCGGATTATTATGAGGTCAAGTGATTTTCTAGTTTGGGTTTTTTCGCCGATTTTCGGTTAGTTTTCCGAGTCGAATTGTCATTTGAGAGGTTTAGATACAACGCATACATATCAAGCAAACATATATAATTCATTTGAATTGATATTTTATTAATTATTATTTTATTACTTATTACTTATTATTATTTTATAGTTCATTTGAGAGGTTTAGATTAGACCTGACAAAATTGACCCGACCCATACACAAATTCAAGATCCAAGTTTCACCCGAAACCCGAATTGATCCGACTTACTATAACCCGAGCCAAATATTTATTGTTGCGGATGGACTATTTCCCGTGAATAATTTGATAATAGTTGACCCAAACTTGAAATAACCCAACCCGGCCCGGAACCAGTAAACCCAAAGTTGACCCGGCTCAAAACTGACCCGACTCGAATCCGAGCCGATACATCCGCTCGTTAGGTCTAGCTTAGATGGACAATAAACAATAACGTTAAATCTACAAAATAACAAGGAAAAAACGCGGGGCGCGCTAATTGGTGTTTCTTGGCATATGTCAACTGTTTAACCGACTAAGGCCCTGTTCTTTTCGGCTGAAACTGAGCTGAACTGAACTGAACTGAACTTAATAGAGCTGAACTGAACTGAACTTAATGGAGCTGAACTGAACTGAAGTAAGAGTTAATTTATGAAGAGAGGAGCTGAACTGAACTGAACTGAACTTAATGGAGCCGAACTGAACTGAACTAAACTGAATAGAGCTGAACTGAACTGAAATGAGCTGAAAATAAGTAAGAAAGAACAGGGCCTAAATCTTTAACCGACTAACTGTTTATTATATAATGAACAACAAACTGTTAATCCTCTTTAACAGTTTAACAAACAACAAAACAATAAACGTATTTGTTGTTAATCAAATCAAAACAACAAACATTATTTCTTCCTTATCAAATCAAAACAACAAACAATATTTCTTCCTAATCAAATCAAAACAATGGTTTGTAAAGAGATGGCAAGTTATTTGAATAGAAAAGAAACCATTTTTACACTGTCTAAGCAACTTTCGACGCTTTGTGACGTCGATTTTATGTTAATCGTATACGGTCCCGATAACCCCAACATACCACAAGCTTGGTGTTCTCAACCCGATTATGGTACCGTCATTGTCAGGTACTATGCGAACAAGAAGCCCAAAAAGGAAGTTAATAAACCCTCCGCTAAGAATGATGAGTTTCTTGAGAAATTGAATTTTGATGAGTTGAAGGATTTGAATTCGGTTTTGGCGGCAAAAATTGAATGTGTCAATCAGAGGATTAATGGGTTCAAGGAAGGTGGTAATGGGTTTAGTGACTCGTGGCAAACTCGGGATTTGATTGATTGTGGTAAAAGTACTGGTTATATATATTGATTATAATGATGGGTTGAATGTTGAAGATTTAGGGTTTTGTCAAGGGAATGATTCGCGGTTTGTGGATAATGTTACTAAATTCCAGTTCAGTAATGAGATCAAGGAAGGTAATAAAGGGTATAGTAATTCATACAAAAGTCGGGATTTTGGGTGCGAATTTCCAGATTTCGGTTATATTGATGATTTGGGTTGTGAAGGGATTAATCAGGCGTTTGTGAACGATGTTACTGAATTCGAGTTCAGTAATAAGACGAAGGAAGGTAATAAAGTGTTTGATAATTCGTACGAAACTTAGGATTTTGGGTGCGTATTTGGTTTTGGTAATACTATTGGTTACAGTGATGGATTAAATGCTGATAATTTGGGTTGTGAAGGGATTAATCGGGACGGTGTGGCTGAAATCGGGTTGAGTAATCCGATGTGGACGACTTCAGCAGATGACTGTGAAGAAACTGAACTCATGATTGATTTTTCTGACTTGAATGATATCAAATTTGTTGGAGACGACGACTTGCAGTGGATCAATTCACTAGCGACCGTAGAAGACGGTGCTTCTGCCATGGAATTCTTATGCTATTGGCTTAATTTTACGTGATTATTTTTGTAATTACTCAAGATTAGTGAAGATCGTTGTGATTTTTGTAATGCTGAACTAGCCGCTAAGTTACAGTAACTCGGTTAACTCGATTTTGTTATAGATACATGGAGAACATGATTAATTTGTATTAATTAATATTTAGTTTGTAATATGTTCAGTTTATTTTTTATTTGGTACTTAATAAAACTTGTATTCTTCGTTGATGTTTGTATGTAGTTGATTATTAGTATTCATGTGTTCACAGATTCCTTGATTAATGTTGCATTGAGTTACTTAAAAATAGGATTTACTGGTATAATTGGCGAGGACAGGGATTTGAACACGTAATTAACTGCGCATGAAACATTCGTCTCAACCATTAAGCAAATTACGTACTACTGTTTTCATATTAATTACTGTCCTGCAAAAGTGGCAATTGCATTCTTCTGCTTGCTGAATGTATTTGCTATTACAGGACAGGATGCTCATAATCTTGGTCGGAAGATAACGCCATTCATAATTGTATTATGGAACAGAAGTACAGATCGACGGCCAGTATAGTATATTTGCATTGTTCAGCGTTTTATTTTTGCATTTGCATATGTTTGTAAAAAAAAAACTAGACCTAAAAGCGAGCGTAAATCAATTCAGTACACGTCAGGCACAGCTTTCACACACAGTTCTAAATGAAAGAAGGCCGATTGATTGGTTTCATCGAGGTTTGCCGGGTTGAAACGTTTATTTGAGGAAGGCAAGGGTCTCCAACTACAATTTTGCAGTTGAACAATGTATATTTCCGTTACCAATTGTCACAATACGGAGTACTTTCAACAGAAAATTATCGACAACTATAAATGGAGAAAAACGCAGTCAAATTAGCGTCTTGGGTAATCGGCTAACCGCCCAAAAGTAAATGTGGAGCATTTCTCTAAATAGGGAGGTTCTAACATTACTACTTAGTCTCATAAATTTAATGAAGACAATTATAAAGAGGACGGACTTCATCTTTTGCTCATTTTAGATTCTTATCCGTTTAAATTCGTTTTTTTTGTGTGCGTAAAATGGTTGTTATTAATTTACGAGAATGTTGTTCGATATTTAAATCGTTTTGAAATTGACGCGCTTCACTATTGTACGGATTAAAAATAATAATTGTAAAGTAGATAACGGTAACTCGTTTTCACTCACCGATTAAAAATAAATGGAATTTTCTCACCTGTACCTTTCAACTTTTTCGTTTTCTAAGTTATACCCCTCTTGTTTTTTTTCTAAGAAAGCTTCAGCATTAATAACTCTCGACAACGAGTTCAGTAAGCAATAATATTTTTTTTCACACCAATTATCTCTTAAAGGCCTTGAATTTGAAAAAAAATATTAGCGCCTTCTGAGCTCGTAACCGGGAGTTATCGACACTCAATTTTTTTTTAACGAATAAACTTTGACTGACCATAATTCCCGGCTACAATTCCAGACATTGCTGATTTTGTAAAGACGATCAATTTGTAAAAAAAGTATACTGTTTTTTAAACTCGTAGCTGAAAATTATTAACGGTCAAAGTTTTTTTGTGAGAAAAAAAGAGGTTACACCATAGAAAACATAAAAGTTAATTGATACAAGTGAGAAAATTTTAAAATAAATTTAGAAATATATTTTAAAGAGAAGGACAAACTTGAAAAAAAAATGAATTTAGAGTCGATATAAGTAAAAATTGGGCCGATTTTTTTACAAAGACCCATTAGATTTTCATTAGGTGGAGTCTTAATACACGTTCTACACAAATTATTATGTAAGACCATTTTTCACCTAAGGCTAGTCCATTAACCAAAAGTCTAAATAAGTTACTTAATAAATTTGTAAAAAAAATATTTTATCTTCATAACCTAAAATTTTAGATTGATAACTTATACATTTAAATATGTTAGTTTATTTTCATTATAAAATGTCGGGTTGTTAATAAAAAATTAAAATATAAATAAAATAAAATATTATCCTTGGGCTTTGGGGTTGTTAATAAAATATTACTTCTATTAAAAGAGAAACATTTACTGAGCCTTCATTAAGCCAAGTCTACAATTGCAGGTTGATTATGCTGACGTCATGATGACATCTTCTAAAACTCAGTTTTATGCAAAGTAGAAGATTCCTACAAATAATAAAAATCATTTTGGTCACCTGTTTTAATTGAGTAAAATTATAAATTGAAAATAAATCACTTTTTCGGATTACAGTATTACCAATAAATAAAAAATTTAACATAAAATAAAAATTCCTTTTTCTATTAAATCAAAGTTTTATAGTCACATTTGCAAATGACTTATTTTCATAAATATATTCACCAATAATTACACTCCTTCCTAGAACAAATAATTTCAAAACAATTTAGACCCCAATTCAATTACCACAATTAGCCAATTTGATCTAGAAGAATGCATTTTAGTAAATTACCCATGAGAGATTGAGAGATAATCAGGTGAAAAAATATGATTTACTACTGCCATAAGAAAGAAACAACCAACCCAATTTAATTAAGTAAATAATAATGATTTTAAAACAATAATCTAACTACGGTAATGCTAATAAAATATTAATTGTTATAAAAATATCCAAAATCAGTTTAAATTATAATTTTTTTTAAAAAAACGCAATAATAACAAATTAATAAATACATGTCAAGAAAATAATAAAAACTAATATCAGTAGATTTAATGCTTGGAAAAATAGGAAAATAATTAATTATAAGAATCGATTCTTATCAAGAAGACCTGAAATTAGCATGACTGAAAATTGAGCAAATAAATATTATAAAATGATCCTCAAATGCATGATAAATCCTACTGTATAAAATTAGTGTGGAAGAATATGAGTATAAATGTCATCTAACAATCAACAAGAGAAAATCAAGAATAACACCCCTTATAAACATAAATTAGATAGGGGAACTATATTTTATCATATATACTATAAAAATGATATGGAGGGAGCTAGGTAAAGAAATCAAGATGGAGATTGAAGAGTTACAACCATAGCTAAGGTTAAAAGTTGATTTATATATTCAGCAAGTCTCATTAAAGACGAATCGACTCGTCTTAAGCTTAGGACGGGTCAAGTACCTCTCATAAAGAGTAAGTTCGGGGATAAGTGGGGGGTTTCATTTGCCACCCACTTACACACCACTTGCCATATGACGAGTATTTAACCCGTCTTAAACTTAAGACGGGTCTATCCGTCTTCAATGAGAAATTGTGTTATTTAGGACTTTAGGTGGCCCCTCTTCCATTTTAACCCTAGCCGTATAGAATAAAATGGACTCCGGGTAGAAAAATTCTACAATAATTGGCCGGGCCGGACATATAACAGTCATTCGACCATAATTTGAAGCAGTTGATCCTTAAATTAAAACATTTCACTGTAATAAATATCTGTGTCAGGTTACATGTTATCTAGGTAACTGGTCAAATTCAGGTTTCCAGTTCAAGTGTCCGACCACGTATGAATTGGGTCATGTTAGCTTAATTAATTTTGCTAGGTCAAGTTACATTTTTACCAATTTAGAGAATAAGTTAGTTAAAGTAGTAAGAGGTCTCTTACTCCAAATATGATGTTGAGAATTCGAGACTCACCCGCGGCATAAGAGCGTTCAAGTGAAAAAAATTAAACATTTTTACAAATCTATGTCTAATAGAATAGGCTACATTAATTTTAAATTGGAAATCAAGGGATTTAACAAAATAATTTCTCTATTTCTGGTCAATTGTTTACTTATTTCATTTGGAGTGTCTCAGTCAATTGTTTACCTTTTTATTTTTGGATGTCTTTGTTGGGCAAGTTGATCGTCCGCACTCGATTTACACAAATAACTGGGACGGAGGGAATAACATGATTATATTAAATAATTATGCACTCTCTATCTTCATTAGATATATTTATCAAAATTACGTAATTCTATTAGATATTTACTCTGTACGTTGGATATTACTAATAATCTAATTACAATTATGTGATTTATTTTCAATACTATATTATTCTTGGTTCAATTTTTAATATTTATTTAGTTAAAATGTTGAATATACAATCCCGTGCAATTTTGCACGAGATTAAAACTAGTATTAAAATAAAAATAAAATAAAATAAAAATTATAGTATTATTTTATTTTTAGAAATTAGAAATACAGCCAATTATTACCTAAAATCCAATACCTGTGTTCACACCATAAGATCAAACCAAGTCGGTTAAACAACTAACCCTACTTTGTTCGTTATAAATAACCGTCAACTGCCTTAACAATTTTCAGATAATAAACACAATATTTCTTTCTTCTTCTTCTTACTAAATCAAATCAAAACTAAACATGGTTTGTAAAAATATGCAAAGTTACTTTAATAGAAAAAAAACAATCTTTGATTTGGCGAAACAACTTTCTACGCTTTGTGATGTTGATCTTCTGTTAATCCTATATGGTCCTGATAAGCCTAACACTGCACAAACTTGGTGTTCTAAATCTCATCAAGGTACCGTAATCGACAAGTATTATGAGAGGAAGGGAAACAAGGGAGTTAAACATGGTAACGGTGAGGTAAAAAAGATGGGGGATGATGATAAGTTTCTTGGGAAGTTGAGTTTGGATGAGTTGAAAGATTTGAATGGAGTTTTGGCGGGAAAAATTGAATTTGTGAAACAGAGGATTGAGGGGTTGAAGGAAGGTAAAGGGTATGGTGATTTATATGAAAGACGGGATTTTGAAGGCGGGTTGAAATTTGGTGAATTGGGTAATTTTGGAAACGGTAAAAGCTTGAGTGATTATGGTGGTGGGGGAGTTTACAGTTTTGATGATGAGGTTAATTTTAATTATGTGAAAGTTGATCCGTCTTTTAATTATTTGGATAATTACGGAAACTTGATTGATTTTGGAGGAAAAAAACACGGTTTTGACGAGGTAATTAACCCTATGGAAGTTGATAAGAACATTTATTATAATGATGGATTGAATGTTGATGTATTGGGTTGTGAATGGATTAATCGGAGATATGTGGATGATGTTGCTGAATTTGGGTTCAGTAATAATCTGATGTGTACGAGTTCACTGGATGACTGTGAAGATACTGAACTTATGATTGATATTTCCGACTTGGATGATATAAAATTTGTTGGAGATGACTTACAGTTGATTAATCGACTGGTGACCGTTGAAGATGGTGTTTTGGCAACGGAATTGTGCTAATGAAATGGATTTCTTGCAATATACTGTAACATGACCGAAGAGTCATTGTGATTTTTGTAATGCCGAGTTTACAGCTAAGTTACAGTAACTCGGCTAACTCGATTTTGTAATAGATATGGAGGACATACATGGTTGAATTTGTAATGATGAGTATTTAGTGTGTAATATATATTGAGTTTATTTTTTACTTGCTACATAATAAAACTTATATTCTTCATTGATGTTTGTGTGTAGTTGATTATTAGTGTTCATCTGTTTACAGATTTCCTGATTAATGTTGCTATGAATTACTTAAAAACAGGTATTACTGGTATAATTCGCGAGGGTAGGGATTTAAACCCGAAATTAACTGCCCGTAAAACATTCGTCTCGCTTTGGCTTCCGCTACCTTTTTAGCAGGTCGCGCATTGATCTCGCTGAACTTGGCCTTTACTGCCAGCCTTTCCACCTTGGTGATTAGTTTAGGAGGCTGATAATATGCTTTTAGATCATCCCGGATGCACTTAGGCAAAGCGTCAAGATCATCATCACACATCCACTGCACTTGTTGTAAGCCATGTCTTCCATCTCCTGTCGTTTCCTTTTGCTGCCAAGCATTTTCTTTCCGAGTGCCCTCAGTTCCGCCTTTGTGTCAGAATCGTATTCAGAATCATCGTCCGATGATGAACTGTCATTTGAATTACCACTTCTTTTGTATAGATTTAATAGCATTACAACTTTCTCCATATATTAATAAGGAAACAAATGAGAATTAAACTCTTATCATGTGATAAACTTAACTAGCTAACACTTTTGTAATATAAAAAATTAAAGAAACTAAATAATATTTGTGACGATAATACCCTTGACTTATTTTAATTTTAAAAAAATTAAGAAACTAATAATTGGGTATATCATATCTAGAGCTCGACCATACTAATATGATATTTTGCTTTTGTTACATAAATGAAATTTGCACGGGTATGTTTATAAACATTGGTGTTATCTATCGCAGCTCGTCTAATTGAAGACGGGCACTATCCGTCACAAGCTGAACATGGATAGTAAGTTAGTAACCCTCTCACAATATGCAGTGCCCCCAACTTGCCCTTTCACTTGCATATTGTAAGAGGGGCATTATTCATCTTCAGCTTGTGACAGATATTGCATATGTTCAATGAGAATTTGGGTATCGAAAGTTTCTAGAAATAAGTTGTAGGCTTATGCTTATATTTATTGAGAGACCAATAGCAAATTGATGGGAGAATAATACAAAAAATAATATAATAGTTACATATTTTATAAATGAGATATAGATAATAATAGTTATTATAAATATTAAAATAGATACGATTGTTATGAAAATATGTATCATATAAAAGAGACATTTTAAGTCTCAATCAATAACGAAAGGGGTACGAAAAATATTCATAAAGGGGTACAATACAACTGGTTTCTAGAAGTCTCTTAATAACTTAGTGAGAGATTGTGTTTTCAAAGTTTTTGTGTATTTGATAATACAATAATATATCAAATTAACTTCAATGTTATAATTGTTTCAATGTAAGTGACATGACAACAAATATGATTAAAATATCAATACTATATCAACGTAATTATAACAAAAGGGAAATAAAAAGCCATTAAATGATAAATTTAATGAGTTTAGACTAAACAATTTAATTAAATATATGGATAAATAATTTAGTATGATCTCATATGGCCGAAGTAACTATTAATTTCACAAAAATTATTGTTTAGAAAATTTCTGCTTTTAATCATACATAAACTTTTTATATATAAAAATTTTAAAAATTGTTGTATAAAATGAAAAAATAATTAATAAACAAATATATGAATAATGAATGAATTGCAAATTTGGAACCAACCTCTTCATTTCTTCTCCACGTTTTTTAGGTGGTCCCCACGCACTATTGAGAAAAAGCAATATATATTGATGACATGGGTGAAGGAGAATGCTCTAAATGTTTGGATTTTAATAAGAGTAGGATTGCAATAATTATACATATGATGTCATAGAAATATTTTAATATTTTTATTTTTAAAAATAAATATTATGACAACGAACACGTTTTTAGCAAACACTTTCTAATGAATTATATAAATATGCGCGGGTTTTCAAGCTTTGCCCCTACGTTGCAATATTGCTACCGCCTGGCGCACCACCCCCGCCCAAAGAAATACGGAGTAATTAACTCAAAAGAAATACTAATAACATAATTATATTCATACGAGTAGTTATTACTAACAACATAATTATATTCATTACCTTCCTGTAAATATATGAGCATTTATAAAATTAAATTATTTTAATAATCTTTTTATTATTAAATGAAAGAAAAGTTAATAAAACTGGTTTTGAAGTATTTTATACGGTATCAATTAATTTTCTATTTATTATTTCAAATACAAAATAGAAATATTAATATTTTAATGATAGTTTTAATTAATCATTGACCCAGAAATTCGAACGGTTCGGTCGGTTTCACCCTAAAATAACAAGTTATTTCGGCTTTTTTGGTCAATCGGATTGCGAATCAAAATTTATCGGCCTTTGACGCCGAAAAAACGAGTCGGGTTTACAAGTTGGACTAAGTATTGACAAATCTACTATAGAACCACCCACACAAATGGATCATTTAAATTTTTTAAGACTAGACCCAAACATGTCAATTTTATGTCGCGTTGCGTCGAGTTTTCCAATCGTGTCATTGTTTGTCGCCTCTACTTCAAATCGTTATATATGAGTGACTATTCCAGGATGGCCGTTCATCTCACTTCCTTCGGCCACTAGTCCACTACCATCAACGTCATTCCGCTGCATTTTTTGAGGTAAGAACATTTATCGATTAATTATAATTGTATCACCTGTATCAGTTTAATCTAGTGTTTTTTATGAATTGAACTTGGATTATTGCCCAAGCGGTTTTAAATGATGATTCATATTAGTCGATCCTAAATTATTTTTTTGGGACTAACACTTTGTTTTTGTTGAATTTGGTCTTTCTGATTACTCTCTTCACCCCAATCATTTGTTCCTTTAATTAAAACATCGCTAATAAAAATATTAAAAAAAGATAAATAAATGATTGGGACGAAGGGAATATATGATTTGGGGATTCGAGTATGCGAGAATTGAGATAATTGGTGTTTTATGATGCACTAGATATGCTTATGGTGAGTTCGTATCGTATCTCGAATGTGAAAATAGGTTTTTGTTTGCGTATCTGAGGTGGTGTATCACTTACAGTTATTTGCTACATTTTGATCATGTTTGATGATACTCCTTTCGTCCCGTTCATTTTGTTTGCCTTTTGTATTTTTCGTGAGTTTTTTTTAATCAAAAGCGAACAAATGACGGAGATGGAGAGGCAGACAGGTAGTAAAGTGAATTTAAACCGTCAAAAAGATATAATTGCTAGAATTTTATAAGGCCGAGGCGTGTCTCTGTAGTTGAAGGTTCAAAGCTGAGGCGTGCCACTTTAGTTGATTTCCCATTTTGATTTCCTTTCTCATTTGTGTAAGGCCGAGGCTTGTCACTGTAGTTGAAGGTTCGAGGCTGAGGAGATAATAAGTGACGGAGACCTCAAACGTCCCATTCATTTGTTTACTTTTTGATTTCCTTTCTCAGTGAAGTTGAAGGCCAAGGCGTGTCGCTGTAGTTGCAGTTGCAGTTGCTGACTCGAGAAGACGAGAAGTTGGGAGAAGAAAATAGGGTTTTGACAGCAGTGACTGAATCTGAGAATGGTGGTGAGGACAGTAATGAGAATGATGATATCAAAGAAACCAAAACCGAAGATGAAGGAAATTGAGCTGAATTATCAACCGGAGCAAACTCAGACTATCACTCGAGCCGTCTTTGATATTGTCAAGGAACACGGCCCCCTCACCCTCGCGCAAACCTGGGACCGGGTCCAGGTCTGTCTCTGAATTTCACACCATTTCTATTTGCTAAAACCCCTTTGTGTATCTCCACTTCGTATAGCAGGTCAGCCTGTCTCTGTATGTTAACTTCCAGCTCTATTACATTTGAATTTTCGCAAAGTCTCAAGCTACTCTTTACAATTCTCTTAAGCCCGTTGTTTTGAATTTCCGTCTGATTGTTGTTTTTGTTCGGGTTGCAAACGCTAGTTATGGGGATGCTTCTTGTTAGGATCCCAAACACTAGTTTTTAGATACTTCTTGTTCTGATCGGAGGATCTGCCCTATGCTATCTTCTTATACTATTATGTCAATGTTCTGCAGAAAATGAACTAAGTCTACGGTATGACTAGTTTTAAGTTGTGAAATAGGTCCCTAAATCTGACATTTGATTGTGATCTTGGTATTTTCTTCAAGCAAAGATTTTAATATGGTCATAAAACGTAAGTATTGCTGTTGGGGAGAAACAGTGTGCTGTATTGATTGAAGTTTATGTATATTACTCCGTATTATTAAACCAGTTCTAGGAGGAAGTTGGCAATAAAAACATAGAGTACTCTTCCCGGTATATTTTTAATGCGAACATCTGAGGTAACAATGCAATGTGTGATGGAATGTGGAATGGTATATGAAGAGCAGTGAAGGATCCCGCATACATCATACCAACTCATTACCTTCATTACCATTGGGATACATTCCACTAGAAATTTGAAGTAAAAAAAATCCATCACCATCTATTACTCTGTTGACTTGCTATCTATCGCCTAACGCCCTAACAGACTGAACAACAATCGTAATATAGCACGAATAGAATAGAATAGAATAACAATATATGACTTGTCTTTCAATGGTTGATCCCTTGGTGGGCGAGTTGAACTTACATTGCATATTGTATAGCTTTTTACTGGTGGGCTATGTTGCTCGGACTCTTCAAAATTACCTCGCGTACCCGTGTCGGACATTGGACACTCGGACACTTAATTTTAAACCAAAAACATGTAATTTTTCCCAAAATAGACGAATCCGACACTTGGACACACACCCGTGTCGGATATTTCCAACGGAGTCCGAGCAACATAGCCGATGGGCGTGGCTTGTTCATATGTATGCATGTGTGCATGACTTCTATGGTTTCTCGTAGGGAGGCAAATGTTACTCATCTCATCCGTTAAATCCCGAGACTCTGAGAGCCTTTTGTTCACTTTTGGTATTAGATCAGATTTGTGTTAACTTCCACATTGTGAATAATATAGTAGACTCGCAGTAAAGACATCACCCTTCACCCCTTTATTTCTATGGTAATCAGACATATATCCCAACCCTTTGCCCTTTGGAACTCCGTGCAAGGCGTGGGTGTAATTTTAACGAAAACGCTGGGTGATAATTTATCCTGTTATGTTTTCTTACTACAGTGTCTTCTGTTTGTGATCCATTATGAAGAGCTATGGTTTATGTAAAACTTCCTTTGACAGCGACTTCCCTACTGATATTTCCTTACAGGAGGTTGGCTTGAAGCAACTTACTAGCAAAACACAAATGAAAACAGTGATGAGGTGGATGAAGGAGAGACAGAAACTCAGACAGATTTGCAACCATGTTGGGTCTCAAAAGCAATTTCTGTATACGACGTGGTTCACCAAGGCAAAAATGAGCCAGGAACAACCCGCAAAGCGTACTTCAGGCAAATATGAATGACAAATTCCCTGCTGAGTACTGCAGCACTACAGAAGGCAGTTTTACAGTGATTTTTGGTCCTGTAATGTGCCTACGGACATCGATTGACAGACTACATCCAGCATCAAATCATGACTTTTTGTACATATTTCGATATGTTTGGGGTAACGTTTAGGCGTGATCTCATGGCTGTCGTACTCTCAACCTACCCGCTCCTAAGGCAGTTTGTTCTACAAATGGCGATAACCTGGCGCACATCTTGAAGTACAGGAGTGTCAAAGTAGCTCAATAGCTAATGTCAGGTGGTTGTCCAAGAAATGTTGAAATGCAAATGTTTTGAACTTTCTACCAAAACTGCTCATCATCAATGCTAGAGGGACTCTTTGAGGATTCATACATCCATGAAATTACTTGTTTTTTTAGGATCCAACTTTTTCTATATTTTGAATGAAATGCCGATTTCTGCAGTTTCCTCTTTATTTAATTGATTTTACTTTAAACATTGCTTAGAAATAAACTGATTTTCTAAATGGTTTCATGTTAAAACAAATGATCACAAATGGATCCACATAAGCCATTTTTTCTTTGTCACCTTTGGTTTAAAACTGCCATTCCAATCTTCTAAGTCAAATTATTTCCCCTTTAACAAATTAACGATTTGGAGGGAAAGTTATTTCTGTAAGGTTTTTGAGTGGTGTTTGAGATTTCAAATGAGAAAGAGGTGGTGGTTTGTAGGCAGGGTGGTGGTAGCTTGACTAGCTTCGACGACATCATGCTCAGATTGTTGCTGGCGTTGCAGCAGTCATAGAGGCAGTGTGGTGATATTTGGTGTCTTGGTGGCAGCAACAAGTGTTGATAACGTGTGTGATTAGAGTGAGTGAGGGAAAGGAAATGCGTCACCCTAGAGAGTCCGTTTGTTTGTGTGATTGTGTCAAACAAACACAAACAAAGAGAATCATTAACTTTAATTCTGTTTTTAATTTCTATATATCATAACCAAATAGTGAAATAGTCAATAAGTGTTTTGTATATGAATTCGAGAACAAATTAATAACTCCGATTAAAGTAGCTATTGCCATTCACCGTTTTTGGAGTCGTCCAACCACTCACCGGGCTTTTAGTGACTTTAAGTTTCAAAAATACGAGAAATATTCATTTTTAAGAGGAAAGCAACTAAACAATTCAACGACTTTGGATGAAAACCGTGTAATATATAAAAGAAGAAAAATAATGTGATTGTTTAATCACTTAACCCCTTTCACCCCAAAGCCGACTAGTGACTCAACAACTCTATCATAACCTAACCTATTAAAAACCAATCATATTACACTCATTTCCAATAATATATGTTTCAAAATCCCTAAATCTATTAATTCTTACTAATCTTAACTGAAAAACACTGTTTTTACAACGATTTTTTTTAACGTGTGCCCTTAAAGCATACGTTAGAAAAATCGTTTTTACAAACTTTGACGACAATATCTAATTTAAACTAAAAAATCGCGTAAATTTATATAATTTTATCCCATCCCATAAATTCATTTCATTTAGTTTAATTTAGTTGAATTGTTGAACCATAATTTAAAACATAGCCCATAAGAAGGAGACCTAATTAAGTGAAGTACTCTTTTGAGTCTTTCCACACTCTCAAGTCTCAACAGTCTCAACTCTCCACAAAGTTGCGTTACTCTTCCTCCGGCGACCCTCTAAATCTGATTTCCTTAAAACTACGCCGTTTTGTTCCGTAACTTTTTGCGCCTGTGTTAGCAGCAATGGAAGTACCTTTTTTCGGGTTCGATTTCGTAAAATGGGTCGAAGCCGTAGTTCCTGTTACCGCTATCTCCGCTTCCGCTTCGGCTTCGGTTGCTCATCCTCCTGACGACTGCGCTTCCTGCTCCGTTATTGGTTCCCCTCCTACCTATCTTATTTGGTACCTTCTCGTTCCTTTTTACGACTCGCTTAGTTTAGTTGTTAAGACGGAGGTATCCCCATCCCCCCACCACCCACGTAGTCTTTTTTCCGTCCCAATTATTTGTTTGCCTTTGATTAAAATACGGTATACCCCACTTTGAATTTAAAAGGTCCTAAACAAATGATTGGGACGGTTTGGGTATTTTAATCAAAGGTAAACAAATGATTGGGACAAGTCGAGTATTTGGTACCTTCTCGTTCCTTTATATGAGTCGCTTAGTTTAGTTGTTAAGACGGAGGTATCCCCGTTCCTCCATCCATGTAGTCCCTTTTTAGTCCTAATTATTTGTTTACCTTTGATTAAAAGTAGGTGATACACCCCACATTGAATTAAAAAAGGCCGTAAACTAATGATTCGGGTGGTTAGGGTATTTAAATCAAAGGTAAACAAATGATTGAGATAAATCGAGTATTTGGAAGGATTGTTGGAAATTTGATTCACCAATGTGAGCTAATTCACATAGAATTTAAAAAGACTGTAGTAAACAAATGATTGAGACGGTTAGGGTATTTTAATCAAAGGTAAACAAATGATTGGGATTGAGTGAAGGTTTGTTGGAGGTTTGATTCACCAATGGGAGCTAATTCAGCTAAATGAGTAGCTGTAGGATTGAGAAACCGTGATGTGGTGGTTTAATTTGTGAGCAAGTTACTGGTTGTACGATAGACGATCAGGTTAGGGATAGAATGTAAGTAGCTACATTGCTACTCTAATTTGTATGGTTCAATGAGTATTTGAGGGCTGAGGCTATAATTTTTAGGAGCGAACTCTTTTGGCTGTTTGCCGTGAATTTGCAGTACATGATCTATGTGGTTAAGTATGGGCAAGTTACTAGTAGTACTATAGGCAGGGAATTGACGATAAGTAAATTACTTGGGTACTTTCATTTGCTTCAGTCTGTCTATTTGAGGTGCTGACTAGTGGCGTACTTTTACTAGGCGTATTTGTAAGAGGCTCCCTCATGTTATTGAAATATTGGAGCTTAATGCGGATAAAGAATTACCGAAGTTTGGATTGCGCATCGTCTTTCCGGAGGCATTGTCTCCTTTTGCTTGTATTTGCAAAAATGAGGTTCATCTCGTTCCCTGTTGCATTTATGTTCAGTCTTTTCAAATTGTTTTCGGGTAAATCAATTGTAAATATTGAATAAGGCGTGAGGATCTCCTGGCGAATATTTCTGACTTGATAAACTTGCATTGAAGCAGATAAGTGCTGGTTACGGCAGTGTGTATCTTCTGTACGTCTTGTCCGTGTCTGGTGTGGCGTACCTTCTAAGCCTCAGAGATATCTCAACATATGCTTCTTCCTTTGTTTTCTCATCCAACGAGTTTCTGCACATTAACACAAATGTCTCCCCTGACTGCTCACCTATAACTTCCGCCACTGCGATGGCTGGCTGTCTTATTGTGGGGAGAAATGACGGGTCAGTCAGTTGTTTCCACTTGGGTGTCATTGATGAAAATGCTCAAGGTAGATGCTTATACAATTCTACTGCAAGTTGTTTGTGGTTTTGTTAGACTGCCATTTATTGACACGTGTTTTGATTTTTAGGCTTCATGTATGAGCTGCGAGATGATGCAGCTTTAAGTCGCTTATGGGGTCTTGTGTCGAGGTACTTCTACATCATTTTACAATTATCTTGTATAATCACATCATAACATATGTGTATTACTGAATAAAAGAATCTTGTTACAAAACATGTTTATTTGAAAAGCTTTTTATTTTATTAAGAATAGAATATGTACCTTGACGTCAGTAGGATGTGCACGACAATGCTCTAGAATTAACATGAATATAATATGTACCCTGTTTGAAGCAACTTTGTAGCAGCATATAGGGGCTTCACTGCCTGTAATTGTATGTGTTGGGCACTGCTTAAAAGGGTGCTGGCGCCTTTTCAACATAGGCTAAATTGAATACTCTCTCACATTCACTTGAAAAGCACCCTTTGGAAATGGACGAAATATTAAGACAAGTGCTAAACTAGAAGATGTTTACTAAAATCCCCCTTCTTCTAACAGCCCATCAACCACAAACCCTCTTTCTCTTCACCCACCCAACCACCCAAAAGTTCACCCCACCATCCAACCCGCCCCTACCGCCGACCAGTAGTATCGCTGACCATATCCTCCCCTACCGCCAACGTTGTCAGAAATTGCCTACCTTCCCACGACTATCGCCTAACCACCACATCTTGCTTGCCTTATCTCAAACCACCCTCGCAAATTACCAATATCCCCTTCCCTTGAGCACCACAAGCGCCAAACCACCATGCACTTCTCCGACACCTTTGATGCCCTCGATCAATGCTTAAATCGTGGTGGTTTCCAAAGAGGGGAGGAGGTGAGGAGTGGTTGGAGATTTTGGGTTGTCGTAATGGAGTGTCGACCTAGTGATGCTGGTTGCTGTCAGTTGTGCTGGCGGTGGTAAGAGACAAGCTCGAGATTATGGTGATAAGAGGTGTTAGGTGGTGGATGACGATATTGGTGAGAACTTAGGTGGTGGCATGTTTGAAAGTGGTGGTGGTGAAGCGGAATAAGGTGACAGGGTGCGGTGGTCCGAAGTCTATAATGGTGTTCTGATGGGGGCTAACGGTGTGAGGCATGTGTTGTGGATCTATTGTGGTGTTGGGGTTAGAGGGTAAAAGAATGAGGGGTAGGTTTTTCATTTACTTGGTTTCGTTTGCCATTTAGGAAACATTGCATTTCCAGTGGACGAGCCAAATAAGGAAAACAATGCTTTTCCAAAGGATGGGAGGGAGTGAAAGCTTTTGTTATCAAGTATTAAGACTGGGTTTTAAAGGACTAAAATCTTGTGTGGGTGGTAGACACATGACTATGCAATATCTAAGATGTTATATTACTATGTACTTGATGAATTTCCTGATCTCTTTTGGTTTCGGACTTTATCATTGATGTTTCTCTTCTGTATTACGGCCTTTGTTATTATTATTTAGAAATATTGCAAATTGAAAACAAATTTGATTTTCGAAGAAATAGGCTTCTGGGTTGAGGTGGGTGCAAAGATGATGACAAAAGTAACAGAATTGCAAAGACTAAGTGACATATAATACTTTCTACCTCTAACTTGGATATGTGTTGAAGTGAAGACCGTGAATTGATGGCCACAGTAGGTCAATAGCAGTTACAGAGGTGTTGAAGGTGGAGTTTGTTATTGGTGAAATGCTTCCAGAAGAATTCCCTTGTGATTTGCAAACATTACGGCTTTTATCTGTTCTAGTGGTTTCTTTCTATAGAACTAAAACAATTTAATCAAAGCAAATTTAAGTCCCAAAATGCAACAGTAGAGAACATTAGAACAATGATAGATAACATCACATGGTCATTTTTATCTAAGTGATCTATATTCTTATCTTCATTAAGCTATTTATTCACGTGTTGGGAGCTTAGTTTTAGAAAAATACGAAAATAATAAGCGTGTATGACGAACATGGGGGACTTATTTTTTGGAAAGAAATTTGTATTTTCAGGATAAACTTTTGTGCAACAATATTCTTTTGGATTTTTATTGAAAGCTCATTAGTAAAGAAGTAATAATAGAGCAAAGGGGAGGTAGAATAATCTAGTTGCTGCATTGCACCACAAGTCATTCTGACTGGCACCTTTTGTCCCTCGTGTCTAAGCATGTGTTTTTATTTTAAGGTTACTAATTTCCCAAATGCATCGACAGTTTTTGAGGTTAGACTTTCCCGTTAAAACTTAGATATTGACATTGTTAGGCCTTATGAGTCAGCTTCCCCAATGACCAATTGATTTATTTGGGCTTGTACTGATTGTATATACGTCTGAATCAGTTGTTACCTTTGTAAGGTGCAGTTTTCTGATGGCATAGTTTCTTTTTTTTTGTTGATCTTTGCTTTTCTGCTCCATCAAGACTAATGTATTGACCTTTGCTAGTTTATGGTTACAGGAGCAGGTTAGCTGGGAGTGTGAAGGATATGATGATATCAGACATTTCTGGTAGAAAGTTTGTGTTTGTACTTCATTCTGATGGAAACCTACGAGTTTGGGATCTTCATCGCCGTGGCAAGATTTTTAGTCAATCTTTAAGTGATCCAGGTATCCGGAATAGGATTTCAGTACTTTTACATTATCAGATAAGTTTGAAAGCTTGTTATTCTAGTCGGTCCTCTGCATAAGGAAAATTGATTATGCTTCTTGTTATCGTGAGTTCTCGAAATGATGTCTCATATACATCCTTTTATCAAAGGCCACTAGTGAATCTGCTGCACTTTTATGTACATCGAATATGGATACACATTGCATGGATCATTGAAGATGTTACTGTCCTTATGGTTTCAAGATGCTAAGAAATAGGTAAATCCATGAATGTAGGACCATTGGTTCTGAAGTAGTTGAAAAGAGTTTTGTATAATGCTTTTATTTCTTGTTCTAAAAAAATATATATATTAAATCGACGCTTTCCTTAAGTTGTGGATGTCGGTGTGGACATGAGGCTCCTACCAACATAACATGCCAGCAAAAGAATATGGTGAAGAGAAGCATTCATTGCACCATTTAAAGATTATGTGTCAGATCCTTGGTTCCTACTTGCACAAAGATACTTATTATTTTATGATTACTATCTCCTTTAACTCTATGTAATTTTGTGGATTGTTGGAGCAACAAACATAATGGGCTGGTAACTTTTGAGCTTCTCAAACGTGAGCATCTGCTATCCTAATTCTAGGACTCACTATATTCGTTCTCTAGACATTAGAATCTTGGCTAATTAACTTATTTGCATGTGTTCAGTGATGGTGAAACTTTGGTATGTAATTCGAATGTTTATTCTAGCTGTAATGTCATGGAATGCTAACTTAGTGTGTTTGTCTTTCCAGGAACTACTCCATCTCGATTGTGGGTTGGTCTAGTCGATGTCAACTCGTGTACAATTCCCTTGGCAATCATGCATAAGCAAAGCTCGGTATGTGTGTTGTCAAAGTATTGCATTGTTGATTTTTTCTTCAGCGAAACTTCCAACAGACAAGTCTACATTTCTATAAGAAATCAGCAATAAGCTGTAGTTTGTGATTACGTCCAAGTGTACATTTGGAATTGGTAATTGTCTCGGTTGTTATTTTATCATCAGTGGCACTGTGCTACTCTTTGATTCTTCATATCATTACCTATTGGCTTACAATTAACTGTTAGCTGCTTCAAATTGAAGGAAGCCAACATGCAGGGAGTCCGTATCTACCGATTAACTTTCCCGCCAGGGCAGACACACAGTTTGTCTATCATATCTCCAGTGGAGGACATCCCCTTGTTTGAGGTAAGGATGTGCCTTTTCTTGAGGATTTTCAAGCATGCTAGGTCTGATATCTGGTGTTATAAGATAAATGACTGTGATAACGGCTATAATTCTATTACTGTCTGCTACTGAGATCTTTTCTTGTGATTTGTAAAAGAGATTGTTGTATATATAAAAGAGAAGTAATTTTTTCTGCTCAGGGAAAGCTGCTTGATGTAAAATTTTCATCAAAGAACTTGTGGGTTCTGAGGGAAGACGGATTGCTAGAGTGGAACTTAACTTTTCCGAATATTAACTGGTAGGTCCTTCAAGATACTGGAGATTTTTCTTAATAAGCTCTTGTGAAACTTCCTAGTCCTCGAGATTTTAAAAAACCAGCTTCAGTTTTTTCACCTCCCATTTTTCTTCAATTACTATCCATCTTGTGTCAATGTATGCACAATAACCCGCAGGCTGTAATAAGGTTTGGTGGTAAATTTTTACTTAATTGTTTTTGAGAACTAAGTTTTTGATTTTACTGTGTTGACAAATAATGCTCTTCATAACATTTAAGCTTCGGTTCCCTACACATCTGACACTTGTTTGATGAGAGGATTGTTGGTCTATTGTTAGATAAATATTTTAAGCTTGTGTTTCCTTGACATCTGACACAGCCTTACCCTTAGAGACCATTTTTGAGTAACCCATAATGAAGATTATGTTGAGGCAATCCTCAAATGACTGCTACTTTGCAATTAAAAGAAGTGCCAGTATTTTAGCAAGCCATTTTGCTTTATTCCATCACGAATGATGATCTATTGATCTGGAAACAAGAAAAAAAGTCGTTGGTTTCATCAGATATGGAAATTTCTCATCACCTGATTCAACCTTCTTGCACATTATCCCTTTCTTTCAGGGGTTAGTTCATTGAAGCCTCTCTCTCTTTAAGCAAACTGTTTTATTCGGGGCGAAAATAGGTAAATGGGTGTTTGGGAACTAGCAACTGCCATAACTAGAATAGGACTCAAAACTTTATTAAGGGTAGCCATTCTTTCTTGGGATCGTTATCAAAACAACAGATATTTTTTCTGAGTAGCTATACTTTTGTACTCCATATCTTTTTTTTCCCTTGTAAACTTAGTTTTCTGCTATAAAATAGATATAATGATGATGAGCTTTAGATAGTTGTTAAGATCCTTTATAATGTTGCACTTGCGCTTATCTTTTTATATGCATTTCAGTGATTTCAACTTATGTGTGTTCTTAGGGAAGAAAAGAGATGTTACTCCATGCAGGAAGCCTTCATTGCGGAGCAATTGTTTCAAAGTTCTGAGAATGACCTAGATGATTTATACCAATCTACCTGTTCAATTTTTTCGTCATCAAAGGTATCACAATCTTTTCAATAAAAAAATAGAGGACGGCAATGTCTACAGCTTGTATATGGGTGTCAGTGTGTCACTTATACGGTGTCACCTCTATGATATCTTTTTGTACATGGGGGTCCCCCTTGGTGTCCCATAGTTCATAATTTTTATTATATCTCTTATATTAAAAAAGGCAAGGCTTGATGAGTCCTTTAGAGAGAGGAGTGAAGTGAGAGGAAAAAGAACAAACAGCTAAGTAAAGCTCACTTCCAACATCCCGTATTCTTTTTCTTTCAGAAAATAAAGATCTCAGTTTGCCTGTTTGTAGTTTTGGCTTTTTTTTGCAATTGTGAAAGAGAAAATCAGATGAGATGAGCTGCCGATTCCTGGTAGGACCGGTTGGTCCAATCTTCAACATGCGGTGTTATAGAGAAGGAGTCTAACCTTGAGTTTGTTTTCAGCATTAAATATGATGGAGTGAACAAACAATCATATTCAGGGATATCTATGACTTTTCTCTTCAAGTCGCTAAGTTATCACTATTTTAAGCTTATGACCTTTGTTTACCTAATGTGCTTAAAATGTTGTAGATAGTTTGAGAGTATGGTTATCTAAATCAAAACTCGCCTCTTTTTATTTCTGTAGATTAGATTACCCACGATAGGCTTGGAGCATTATTATCCATCTCTCATTTTGTATATGGGCGTCACATATCTCTGTGTATGGGGGACACGTTTAGGGTGTTTTTTTGGGATATGGGCGTCTCCCTTATGGCGTCTTTTTTTAGATGGACATCAGCTCTATGATATATTTTTGTCACAGAAAAACTTGTGGCATTCCTTGTCGTCATTCTATCTTAGTTCACAGACTTCCCCTCTGATAGTCTGATGTGAATCTGTGATTGGTGGTCATATGGGAAGGCTATTATTAAAAAAAATCTCGTTGATTGTTATTTTTTTCCCACAAGAAATAAGAAACGCCTCTATAGCTGCGATGCTGTTATTCCAATTCATAATGATTGCCAGGACTCACTCGATTCTTTGTTTCGTTTGAATCATACACTACTTTGACATTGTCATCTGTCAAACGATGAGACAGACAAGGTGTTTCTTTCTCTTTCTGCTCATGTGTGCTGACAGTCTGACACTATTGTCAATACTGATTTTTCCGTTGTAGTAGTGTACATTTTATGTTGATTGGATTAGAATCCTGCTAATTGCACACTAGATAACCATTTTGGCTGGATTCTTAGTGTATCTCCAGCGTGATTTCATGCCTGATCTGGCAAATAATAAAACGGAATTACGTGAAATTTTACGACGTAGTGAATCACTGACCTGTGCCTCTATTTTGTTGGATGGTAAAGGATGCATCATTTTCCATTCATTTTTGATCTATTTTGTACCATCTATCTCTAAGAATTTCTTAATAAGCAGTCACAAATCTTGAGAGATAAATTTCCTCTGGTCACTCAGAGAAAGCCAAGAGCATAACCTTTGAGTCAAGAATCTGTTGGCCGACCTGCAAATGAGTTAGTTCTTAGTAGCATGCATCAGCTTTAGTACTTTAAGAGTTAAGAGGAATGCTCGGGAAAAGTCGTAAAGGGGCTGATGGTTGTGGAGATTAAGTGGATGTGCCAGATTACTATGATAGCTTTAGAGTTTAAAGTTCTTGCTCTTTTTTTTGTACATGGGGTCACCTCCTTGGGCCTTGGTATCCATTAACCGATATCCTCTAAAAGAAAACAAGTTCCTGGAAGTTATATTGAAGTTTGGATTACTAAAGCAAGTTTCAATATACTGTGATTTTGATATGCTACTAAAGCAAATGTATACTATCTCTTATCTGCAGGCACAAATTATTGGATTTCTTTCGTCTATTCTCTTGCGCAGGCTTTTGCGTTCAGGAGTTTATAGTGGAGGTGTCTTGCGTTTGACCTTCCAAGATTACGATAAGCAGTGGTCGGATAACGAGTTTAAGGCTTTGACTGTTGATGAGTTAAAGAGGGAAATCCTTCTTCTTATTGAACATCAGGTACTTGAATGACTCTGCGATCCCATTCCTATTTTTTTGTTACTGAAATCATAATTGTCGGGAAAGGGAAAGAAACAGAACATGGAAATTAACTATTCCTGTTCTTTCAACCTAAAAATTCTTAGTAAGTGGTGATCAAGCTGCCTAACGTACTTTTTCTTACAGGCCGTCAGTGGAAGTCCATTTTCAGCTTTTAAGTGCTGGAAGGATTTTTTATCACGCTACTTTGATCGGTGGCGCAAGAGCAATGTGCCATTCAGCTTGCTTACTGATCCAGCTTGTGGAGTTGTTGGATTAATAAGGACAAATGCTGTATCTCTCTTTCGCTCACTCGAGGACGTTGAGCTGCTTATGTATGGTTGGTTTCCATCTTATCCTAGAACTTTTAATTGCCGCCTTGTTTGTTTTATCAATCTCTAGAACAGGACAATAACGTTTTACATAATTTGTTCCTTTGGCTAGGCACTTTTGAAAAGTTTAAAGATTTTGAGAAGTTGGGCATAAATTTATCAAGCGATGACTTAGAGCGTGAGATTCTCCATGAAGTGCTTTGCTGCACAAGGCATTTAAGCCGACAATTGGGGCCAGCAATTTCACCCGTTTTTTACGAGTCAGTTGTTGGCGTATCAATGATATCTCCTGAGGATATAGTGCCTCGGTTGCTGAAGACCGTAGAGTCTGGATATGATGCATCACTTGCAGCACTAGATGTATCAGAGCTAGGAGCTGATTTTGTTTGGAAGAAGGAGCTTTCAGATCACAAGCGTTTCAGGAAATTCTCTGTAGATACTTTAATTTCCATTCATGGTTTATGCAAGAAAGGCAATGGATGGGCTAAAGTCCTCGGGGTTATAGAGAGTTATTTGAATCGTTTGGTACTTTCAAAACCCACAGAGAAGTTAGATTCTGAAGTTGTATTCAGTGCTAACCTGTCGATTATGGTTCAAGCCACATCTCAAGTTGCTGATACCATGTTTAAGTCTGCTTTTGATGTGCTACTCTTCCTGAACTACATCATAGACATCAGTGGCCAGGTACATAAAGCTACCTATGAAGTATTTAGTTTGATCCCTTTCTTCCTTTGAACCCTTTCATACACTTGTTTGTTATGCATGGTATATATCGTATAGTTTCTTTTTTTTTTGTGACTTGCTATATGCTATATGGATCCTACAAATTTTTCGTGGGTGTATGGAGAAAATATGTGCGGTTTAGATACTCCCTCTATTCCAATAGGTTGATTTTCGAAATATAAGAGGGCCATTTTGAAATATGTAAAATTGTCTTGGAATGGTAGGAGTTTCATATTTGTCCCATTCCCTCTTGGGGGAGAAGGGAGTAACAGAAAACTTAGATTCTACTTTTGATGTGTGCTGCACTCTGCCTTCCTTCTTTCAGGTTCATATGTTACCTGATGATAAGTCTAAAATCCAGCTTGAACTCATTCCAATGATTCAAGAAATAATTACGGAGTGGCTGATTATTCATTTTCTGGCTACCCTGCCATCAGAATCTCTCTCAGCAGAAGACTTCAGTACTCAGCTGTCATCTCTGACTATTGGTATGTATAGGTTTTGTCTGTTTGTCCTGCAATGATAAATCGTGGATATTATGGTATGATGATTAATATGTGTGGCCCTGATCCAAGACTAACACCAAAAGAAAAGAAAGGGCCTTGGATCTTTGATTTTTTACTTGTTGTACATTTTTTAATCCGACAACACTGAAGCCTTATTCTCAACCTAATTTGGGGTTACCTATAACTGACCTACGAACTTTACCTAGTAGAGTTACAAAGAGCAAAGGTAAGGGCAAAAAATATAGGGCAACGGGAGGGAAAGGGGAAAATGTATGTGAACAAAAATAAAATAAGTGTGTGTGTGTGTATGAGAGAGGGAGGGGGAAGAAAGAGGGAGAGGGAGAGGGAGTGAGAAAGGTAAATATTACCTGAGAGTATAAGCAGTGAGGCAAAAAAAATGTGACACATATTCAAACCCTCTTTCCATCAAAATTCCATCTCCTCCATTTGAATGCCTGATTTTGCTCAATCCCAAAAAGGTGTCTATTACTCTGTTTCCGCAGTGATTTTGTGTTTCTTGGAGTAAGTTGGAAGCGAATATCTCAGTCTCTTAATGTCTATCTTCGATTCGTTGTGTTATTATATGCTGTACTCAATCAGTCAATTTGGTTGCTTTTTCTACTGTACAGATAACAATAACTCTAAAGGATCTTGGACTGAGAAGCTTGGTTCTGTTGACTTCACATTGGCTTTCATATTGCTGTTGGATGCTCAGTATTCCTCCAATGACTGGAGCAGTCATTCCTTCTCCGGTCTTCCAAATCCTGGAAGCTGCATTAGTTTAGTAAGGCATTTAAGCAGTTGGATTATTTGGGGAAGATCTGAGAAAATGTCCTCCCATGTTTTTGGCCACACAATCGAACTCGCTCTGAGCTTGCTCAAGCATCGACAGTATGATGCTGTTGAGGTTCATATCTTTTTCTCACCTTTATTGATTGATGCCTTAGCTACATATATTGTCTGGAATCTCATACCATTTTACCTTGATCTTTCTGTTGACAGAATTTGCTCATGGTCATGGATGCACGCCTAAGAAACGAAAAGCTATCTGGAAGCATTCAAAGCAGCGATGGTGAATGGTGTGTGCTCCAGTATTTACTAGGATGTTGTTTGCTTGCTCAGGCTCAAAGAGGATCACATGGACCTTCGAAGGAGAAAAAAGTTAGAGAAGCAATGCGATATTTCTTCAGGTATGTACTGTGTACTATGGAATTGTATGTCATTATTATCATGCAATCACACTTACACAAACATGTACATTCTTCTAAGTTGCTCTATCTGTAAGATAGGTTTAGTGACAGAAACACACAATGTGATGCTGCAATAACTTATGGCACCTTAAATTCATTCTTGACTAGCATCAGCATGTTGCTGACGCTTAAAAGTGCAAGAAATCCTTATTTTAGCCGAGAGCCCCTTAAAGGGTTCTGATTATAAAGCCGTTGTGAAACAGTTGCCATAAATACGATGACCCAAATGTTTTTTCCCCCGATGTGAAGCTATACTCATAAAAACACGAGATTGTTGGCATTCCCAATCTTGAAATAGGATTGGGAAGGACTTTTTAATTGTTTTATTGCATTATGCTCATGCAGAAGTTGCATCTTTAAACTCTTAGCTGCATTGAACTAAAATTGTCTGCCGCCATCAATTAAAACTATGGTTCTTTTTGTTAGCCTTCATGATTTTTAGTATTTGTTCTTATTTGAAATATATAGTGTCTGTACTGTATTTTATTTTTTTATCTTTTTAAAAATATTATTTGTTTTCTATTTAGATTTATTAAAAGTTTTAGCTAAAAATTTCTTTTAAGAATACTTGGTTTACTTTTAAGGTTTTCCGTAACATTAATTTTTACTTCGATTTTCAAAATATAGTTTCAAATTTTATTTTATAATTTTAACTATATGTTTTTATAACGAAATCAAAGCTTTGACTTTCAGACCTATAAGTTTAACTTGACTTTTGTATTATGTTACACTATATTTGCTTTTCACTTTTCTTTATGAGTGCGATTACTCAAGGATTGTTCTAAAGGATGATTCATGTATGCCGACCCCAAATCATTTTGGGATTAAGGCCCTGATATTGTTGTTGACTTGTTGTTGTTGTTGTATAATAAGAAGTTGCTTTTTATTTTTCAGGGCTTCATCGGGTGAAGGGGCTGCTGGGGCTTTACAGAAATTACTTGCTGAATCTGGATTATCACATCTGAGTAATTGTAAGTGATAAAATATTATCGGAAATCTTGTTCACGGAGTTGTTTCCTTTCCAACATGATAATTATTGACATTTTTCTTGAAATACAGCTGAATCTGTATCCAGTGACGCCTGGAAGCTCTATTATTATCAATCGGTGATGCAGAAGTTTGAGCAATTTGGTATGAATGATGCTGCTTGCCAGTTTGCTCTTGCTGCTCTTGAGCATGTAGGTGAAGCTGTTTCGCCTGACAGTGATGCCTCCAAGAACCTTTTCCCTGATGAATCAGCAATTTCCATTAAAGGGAGACTGTGGGCAAATGTCTTTAAGTTTTCTTTGGATCTTGATCAATATTATGATGCATATTGTGCAATAGTTTCCAATCCTGATGATGATAGTAAATACATTTGCTTGAGGCGATTCATAATTGTTCTTTATGAGCGTGGTGCTACGAAGGTTAGTATTCCATCTTCTTTTTGTTAAGTTATATTCGCTCTATCGCCGATTAAACTTTCTCCTTGCCTTTTTGCAGTCAAAATTCAAAACTTCTGACTTTAAATAAATATGTTGTAAATTAAACCAAGTTATTATTGATGCTAAAATATTTACATTATAAATGATCCTCTCAGAAAATATATTTTACAATAGACTAGTAGTATGTTAACCAAAAAAGTAATGATCAAAGTTGTGTATTGGAGATCTCGAAATGTCAAGCGAGAAGTTTAATCTGAGTATAAGTAAGTATTTTTTAAATGATTTCTGGCTGTAGTATCTGTGGGTAGCACTGTAACAAAGGCATGCACAGCTATTGACGTTGGCACTATCTCCACATCTATAAATGAGTCCTGAAATAAGCACTGAATGCATATGTATATATTGCAGATACTTTGCAACAGCCATCTTCCTTTCATTAGTTTAACGGATAAGACTGAGCAAGAGCTAGCCTGGAAGGTAACTTGGCATTGCACAGACTCATTCATATTGGTAGTTATTAATTTTGTATTTGTCCTGATTTATTAGTGCTCATATTTTGATGTTTTTTACAGGCGGCTTTCGCTGACATTTCAGCAAGGCCCCATCCGTACAAATTACTGTATGCCTTTGAGATGCATCAACAGAATTGGCGGAAGGCTGCAACCTACATATACTTGTATTCAGTTCAGTTGAAAAATGAAATGAACATGAGGAGTTACCAGAACACATCACATAGTCTTCAAGAAAGGCTCAATGGCATATCTGCTGCCATCAATTGTCTGCATCTTGTTCATCCCATGTATGCCTGGATCAGTTCTCATTTGATTGAAAATGACTTACCAAGTGCTTCTCATCCATCTAAAAGGGCCAAAACGAGGGAAGAACAATGTAATGGACAGTTGGAATTCTCTTTACAAGCTAATGTTTCTCTATAAAGTTGTATTTTCTGGCTAAAACATTTCGAAGGCTCTCTCTTTCACTAAAGTGGCTTCTTTTATTTTATTCAGTTCTGTACAAATCTGATACTCTGTATCCGTCTCTGCCACTGGTGACTTCATTTGTTTCTACCCCACTTTTCTTTAAAAAAGTTGTTTTTAACGTTTTCTTTATATAACAATAGGCAATTAGAGCGAGCACTCTGAATCAGCATTTTTTATGAATGTTCTGAACACTGTATGTGAAGTCAGAACGAACATCAGACTGACTTTCTAATTATGTGTAGCAGGTAAAGGTGATAACGAGACTCAAAAGCAGGAATCTTATATTGGCATTGAGAAACTTGAAGATGAGTTTTTGGTGACGTCTGCAGAATATAGGCTATGCTTGGCGAATATTAAATGGGTGCATACAGGTATTAGCCTGCTAACTGTACTCTCCCATTTAATTAGATTGTGTACATACGCAAACCAGGCTAACATCAAGGCCGTTTTGGATGACCCAAATGAGTGTTGCTTCATGAATGACTAGTTGACTACTACTTCACAATAAAAGGAAACCCAACCAATTTAACGAGCAGTATTGCTTTATTTTATCATTATTCGAAACCAAAGAATAGTAAGTAATTGGCACCATTGGCATGGATAATGAGGTAATAAATGCGGGGCATTAAGCCACAAGCACCAATGTCTTTGGCTGAAATTTAGTCTTTGCTACATTACTTGACCTGGAGAGATTGCTCCGGTGAATGTATCTTGGGATGTTGTCTTCTGTTTAAAGAACCTGTAGTCCCCGTTTAACTCATAATTTTTTTCCTCTCTCAGGAAACAGAAATTTCCACGAAGACTTAGTGGACCACTTGATTGAGGCCAATTTGTATGATATGGCATTTACAGTTGTTCTCAGATTTTGGAAGGGTTCTCTATTGAAGAGGTTTGCATCTTCCCAGTAGAACTTATTTATTTTGTATTGTATTTTTGGGTTTATCTTTCTGTCTGCTCACTATAATTGTCTTTTGTCCTACCATAGGGAATTGGAAAAAGTTTTCTCTGCTTTGGCGCTGAGATGCTGTCCTAGTAGAGCTAATTCTCCTTTGCTCGGGTAGAGACCTCTTCTGCTCTCAGCTTTTTTTTATCAGTATTTAGAGCACCAAATCAAAAGAAATGCAAATATGTTTTTCAGCTTTTACTTGTCTGTTTTTGCTTTAGTCCATGGTTAATTTTGCTCTCTTGTTGCTCCTTTGTAGATCACCTGGTCTTTTGTTAACATATACAAAAGATGAGACAATGACTGAAGCACCATTTGATTTGGAATCTCAATCGCGACAACAAAGGATCAATCAGTGGGAAGTCCTTGAGCAGAATCTTGTACGTACTTGTTCTATCTTTCTGGTGATTCTTTTATCTTGATTTTAAAAATACAGCTGTAGCAAGGCCAGTTTTTAACATTGATCTGTTTTGTGCTTTCTTGTTTGCTTCATTGACAATTGTACTCTCTCTGATTCACAAACACTTCCTTATTCAATACATACCAAGGATTTGAGCTGTAGAGGTAGAAATAATAGTACTCCATGTTTTTTTAACCTCAAGGATGAGTGGTATTATATTCGTCTTGTGGTGCAAAAAAGAACAAGAATTATTAGTACCAGTAATTGTAAACCTACTTCTGTATGATTTTGAAAGTGGAAGTTATTTGCCAATCTGAAGGGCTAAAAGTAAAAAATAAATATCTTTTATAGGAAAGAATGCTACTGAAACGGAGCACCTTCTAGCCTTTATTCTTTATTAAAGTGGAATTAATAATTCCGGGTATTATGAAGATCGTCCAACTTTTACTGGCCCATTTTCATGTACTATAGCCTTTGTCATCTTTTTGTAAATTAATTTAGAAGTGATTAAGTAGTGCTTAAAGGGTTACACAGTATTGAATTTGAAAGTTGAAATTATCTTTGATAGAAAATGTCTTTTACAAGGTAGAGGAGTAACTTCTTTGAAGTCGCCTTTCTTGTGTATTTTTAATAAGAGTTGCCCCCTCTGCCTCGATCATTTCTGTACATTTTTCTTATTTTGGCGTCTTAGTCATTTCTTTACGTTTTTGTTTTTAGTAGGTAAAAGTTGATAATTTCTCATATGTGCAAGTTACTTTTTCACTTGGTATTTTAGAAGGCACGCCTCTCTCACCACCTTGATTTTTGTGCCAAAAGCTGATGTAAAGAATTGACCACGCAGAGGGAGTAGGTTTCTAGTTTAGTGCTACTTCTAAGATCCACGTTTTTAAATAATGCCTTATTATCTATGATGATCAATTTTTTTATAGGAAAAATACAAAGGACTCCACGGAAGACTGCCTGCTGTGATTGCAGAAACTCTCTTGCGCTCTGATCCTCACATTGAACTGCCTCTTTGGCTAGTTGATATGTTTAAGGTAATTTACGCACCATGAATACTAACTGACTGTTTTGAAGATGTTCAAGCAACAGCGTTGTTGAACACAGGTAATTGGTTTTCTTGAAGGTTGTGTGATATTTTTGTATTGTTTTATTCAAGGGTCGTCAAAGACAACATATAGGGATGTCCGGCCAAGAATCCTCTCCTGCTACGCTTTTTGGTTTGTATGTTGATTATGGACGTTTTCCAGAAGCAGCAGAGCTGCTAGTTGACTACATAGAGGCCTATGGATCAATGGTAAGTTACAATCTTTGTTGGCATTACATTTAATTCCTTACTTTCTTGACTCGTTGCTGCCAAAGTTGCTCATGTGCATTTAGAGCGTACCCTGTGGAGGTCTTCATTTTTGCATCTCAAACATCTGCCAGTATTTTATTGGTCCTTACATCATTGATGCTTTTACTTTAGAAACCATATCAAATTTCCATAACCGTGATGAGGTCTTGTCTATTCCGAAAAATTGACTTCCGAAAAATTGTAGTGTCAATTTTTCCTGTTACCCATTTACCTGTGATGACTTCTTGGCTGCTCATTGTCCTCATTACTCTCATACGTCCAGAGAAGCACCCAAAGCTTTGACACTTCACTGAAAATGAGGTGGCTTTCTGCTACTTCCTGAAAAGAAAGGCAGAAGGGGTTTTAGGAGTCGTTTTAATTTAGTCAATTATATACAAAGTCAATAGAACTTTTAATGATTGACATATTGACCACATAAACCAACGGATGGAACAACTTGGTTGCTTATTTATAGCACACAAATTCTTGTTCAAGACCGTCTTAAGACGGCACTCGCAACCGATATAAATGAATCAAAAATAAAGGGATTGATGTTAGACGTCTTAAGTTAAGGAGGTCTTAACTATGACCAACTGTTTATAGTATTATGTTATGATCTTGGCTGAGATTTGAACTATAAAATCTATTGATTACATGGAACATATCGATAGTCGGAACTATTTCTCTAGGAAGAAAAAAGGGTATGGTATCCAAGACTCTGACGCCAACTTGTCTTTATTAATACAAGTGACAAGTATTTGTCCCGTTTTAATCTTAAGACGGGTATATCCGTCTTAATAGAGACTTATGTCGTGTGTAATATGTGATGGGAATAAGTTGGAACTGCTCTGAAGAAAGAATGAGCTCAAATTTATCTTATGGGCTTCTTATTTTTTCTTAAAGCCTGGCAGCTCCCTTTGTATTTGTGTTGAATTGCTAACTTGTCGTACATGGTAACAAGTAACTATGACAGTATGACACAACCTTAACCAGAGTAAATCCAGTGCTAAACTATTGATGTGGGAATCCGAGAGGCATAAATTCAAGTCTGATATACTTTTTTCTGTCTTTTAGGATTATTTTTTCCTGCTTTTGTTATACTGTTGCTTCAGAAAGAGACGTGACCTCTACATTTTTTCATATTCTGTTTTTGAGCTATATATTTTATGCATGGCAAATTTACAATATTTCTTGGATTTGGTTAGAAGATAATTGAATATGTCGACTTTCTTAAGAATGTTGTTGATAGTCCAATCTTTGTAACTACAGAGACCAGCGGGTATTATTCACCGAAAAAGGCCTTTCGCTGCTTGGTTCCCATACACAGCCATTGAACGCTTCTGGTGCCATCTTGAAGAGTCAATACGTGTAGGTCACAAGATTGAGCAATGTGAAAAGCTAAAAGCACTTCTGCACGGAGCTTTACGTAGTCATCTCATCCTGGTATCCTTTACTTCCTTTACTAGGCGCTGGCTGTTCTGATTCCTGTCATACCAAAACTTATGTGTGAGTCTCGGTCCTACGTGTGAGACGACCCATTAACCTTATAAAAAAAATGTTGAATACATTAGCATTTGAGTTGGTCTCACATGTGAAACTGTGTTCTACAAGACTCACGGATTCGGTTAATCTTATTGGTATGGGAAATCATCTTGGTTTTTTTTTGTTCAATTACAGCTAAAAACAGACTCGGAGGATGCTATCTCTTCCGCCATTCATTGAGAAGTAATGATAATTCATGAATTATATGGCAATATCGCATCATTCAAGCAAATCACTGCCAACCTAATTATGACTTTAAAGTCGCAAATTGCTTATCAACCTTGGTGTCCCTCGTCTGGTATTCCAACTACGATTTCTGCTTATCACTCATCAGGACAATTACATGCCTCGTGTCCACCTTTAAGGAGAATGATCTCGACGTTGATGCAATCATCAAAGAGACAAAGAGCCTCAGCTAATAGAGTATCAATAGAAAATTAGAAAGTCCTGCCTCGGTATAGAGAAGACGTGCCCTGCCTTCTTTTTGATGAGTTGGCCTGACAGCAAGCACAAGAGTATTGCATATTCAGGACAGTTTATTGGACTTTGTTTACATGTAATTTACTCAGTTCCTGATTGTGCATCATTGTATTTGCAAGGTCGTAATCGTGGCCTTCAGAGCGTTTCGTCCTTTCCGAGAATTAGAATTGTCATTAGTGTTTGTAAATAGCCTTTTCTAAAGCATCTTTTTTTCCGGTGTAAATTTTGCTGGAAATCTGTAGGCTTGCATTGCAGCGATGGCTAGTAATCTGTCAACGGTTGTGTAAACTCATTTTTCATCCATGTTAGAAGCAAAGTTTCTTAGTCACGACCATTATCCTTGACTACTCGAGCTAAAATACCTAAAAAAAAAATCACCGCTGCATAACCGTTACGAATATTACGCAAGTTTGAGAAGAAAAAACACCAAAATATACATATAAATACAATAGAAAATTCACCTGCTATCCAAGATTCCAAGGATATGCCATTTTGTAAGTGATATAGTCGCACTCCTATTTTTGAACTAAACAGCTTTACCTAACTATTGCTCCTGTCTATGATTTCAGACAACGACGATTTTGTTTTTCCAAAATCGTGTGTATGATTTGAAAATAATAATACCACATTCCAAACTCTTGAATCGAAGTTTTTTTACCGAATATATTTTGAAGTACCCTTATCTTTTAATCACAATTTTTTTAAATTATTTTTTTTTTCCCGAATTGGTTGTTTACAAGATCTTCAATTTGAAAAAAAAAGACGTGTATTATTTGAACTTGTAATCATGACTCATGAGCTTTGCCCGGTTATTTTTTTTTTGATGTTGAAAGACAAGCGTACGAAGTACAAGGTATAAAATCTCATTTAAAGACCTGACAAACATGTCTACCTCGGGTTTTTAAAATTTCGATTTAGATCGGCTTGTATTGCTCATTTCAAGTTCGGTTTGTTATTATCAAGTTATGTTGGGATTATAGATCACCATACAACAATAAATATTCGATTCAGGTCAATTTAGATTACGACTCTTACTCGGGTCCGATCAATTTTGTCGAGTCTACCCAAGCATACCATGTCAATTTAACGGTAAATTAATAAAAAAAATTGTTGGGAAATATCTAGGCCGACTTGTTTGGCGAAATTTGGAACCTGAATTACCTGATGATGTTGATGTAGCATTCCCACTCATTATCTTCCTTCAACTCATTTCAATCTTTCTTTCCATCATCATCATCGTGATCGTGATCGTGATCGTGAGGAGCAGTATCTAATTTGCGAATTATTAATCAGTTTTCCTGATTTTACGGCGTGATTTTAGGGGGGTGTCATACCCTCTATTATTCAATTGTTGGTATACCATCTTATACTCTTACTATTTCTTCCCTTTTTTAATTTTTTGTGGGTTTATCATATCTTACTTAAATTCATATACCCTTTTGATTTTTTTATTGAATTGAATTGAATTGAATTGTCTACCTTACTTTGGTGTATCATCTTATTGGTTTATTGCTGAATTGTTATTTATTTGTTCCTTTTGTTGGGTTTAGTTTATTTTGGAATTAGGGTTTAGTTTATTTTGGGATTTGTGAATGGGGTTTGATGAACTAGTGTGATGGGTTGAACAAAGTTGGTTCCTTTTTGTAATTTGTGTAGTGATGCAAGTGTTAAGCTTTTCCTGGAGATTTCTTAGTTTGAATGGATGGTGAGGTGAGGTTTTCGGATGTCGAGTTTTTTAGATGAATTGATCTATTTTGAAGTCAATGTTTTCGGGGATGTAGACTCGGTAAATTGGTGGTTTTGAAGTGATAAACCCAATGGGTATTCGGGTGAGGGGGCGTGTTTGAAATCATCTCAACCAAAAGCTTAAGCTAATGGTTGGAGTCTCAAGATTGGTTTTATACTCTAACACGCCCCCTCATACGTATGCACTTTGGGCTTGAAGTGTGAATGCAACTCTAGGTCTCCCCATACCCGGTGCTTAATATTCCACTTTAGAAATGGGGGGCGGTGAGATTTGAACCCGTGACCTTTTAGTCACATGACTTTGATACCATGTTAAGAAACAATCTCAACCAAAACCAAAACTTAAGCTGATGGTTGGAGTCTCAAGATTAGTTTTATTCTCTAACAGGTCGCGTTTCATGACCGTAGATATGGTTGGTGTTTCTGGTGTTTAAATAGTCCTTTTAGTCTCTGGAATCATCCCATTTGATTGGGGGATACTTATTAAGGAAAGTGAGTGATTAGTAGATTTACTGTACTTATGGTCTTATGGATAGAAAGAAAGTGAATTTTACAAATAAAAGATTCTATCTATGGCAATTGTTTTAAATCTCACATATGAATACCAACCCATTTGTGGGCGTATTTGATCTAGAGCTTACGGTTTCTTGTTTCTACAGTAACAGTAAACTATTTCTGTATTTGATCTTCTTAAGTTCTACCATATTCATCAAGTAATTTTAATCAAGTTTGGATGGAGAGCCTGTGTCTGAAAAAGTAGTGTTGGACTGGTGTTACTGTTAAGCACAAGGGTCATGTTGGGTTGGTATCCAGTGTGATATTGATAATCGTTACCATAGATAAAATCTTTGTCTTCCTAATGGTAGGAGAAGGCGAGGGTGACGGGATAAAATCACTTTCTTTTGACAGATAAGTCAAGTAAGTTCATTGCTCAAGATGCTTTGCTCTCATTTTGTTTGAAGGAGAATGTCCTCAATGGACAGGAGAAAGTTCTTGAGACGCTTGATGGCTTGACTTATGTTGTAGTGGTAGTAGTAGAACTTTAAAAAGTACTCTCATATTTCGACAAATGTAATTAAATGGACCAAATGGAGGAATAATTAATCATAATAGGCTGGAATCTTAGGATAATTAGCTAATTTAATAGTCTTATAGTTTGCATGGAGGCGCTGTGAAAAATATGGGACATACACTACTACAGTTATGCAACTTGTGGGCAACTGGCGTGTCTTATATGTTCATACTTAGTGATTTGCTTCATTCTTTCAACTTTCTGTTGGGCAGCTCTTTTGATCGCGTGAGGATGCTGAACATGAAGGAGTTGGCTAAGCATGACACAGATGTTGGACCAGCTCTGAGAGACGATAGTGAATATGAAAAATTGGTGACATCTGATTTATCTGTGAAGCCTGTGGCTGAGATCTTAAACCCTCAGGCTGAAACAAGACTAAAACCCTATATCTGGTGGATTAAAATTTTGCTATCTTGCGTTAGTGCTGTAGCATTTGTTCTCATATTGCTTAAATGGGGTGTCCCATTTCTTTTTGAAAAGGTACGTGGTACTTTTTTTGAAGTTCATTGATTCATTCTAAATTTTCGTGCTGTGTTGTCAAGCAATTTCTGCATGAAGTAGTGTTTTTTCAGATTGATATAAAAATCAAAAGCTTTGGCCTTTTAGGTCATGCTTTTCTTCGTTCTAGAGTAGTTGTCTTATTGAAATGGCCTCATGTAGGCTGCATAAATTAGCCTACTTCACCACAGTCAGGCCAGTGGAGAGTTGCATGCTGGTGTAGGTGTGGTTGATGAAATAAATATGGTTTTAGGGCTCATAATTAAGTATCCAGTTATATTTTGAGCGTGTTCCTTATTCACGTCGGAAGTCACTGTTAAGCACGCTTTTTAGAACTTTACTGCCAGTTCACAGTTTGCAACTAAAATGAGTATGGGACTGGTAGTGGCTATTGACTATTAACTAATGGCTATCAGATCCGTAGTCTAAAGAATGCTACTTGAGGACACGAGAGATGTTAGAGGAGAAGGAACACACCGCCTTAAGATACATATTCTAAAAATTATCTGAGGGCAACTTACTTGAATTTTACTATATAAGGGGGGTCTATAACTTTTGAGTTAGGAATGATAAAAGTATCCTGCAATGCTCGTGTTTTGAATAATCTCATTTCTCCTAATTAAAACCTTAACTGACAGTCTATGTGTAGTAGCACTCACATCTTATCTTTAGATTTCTTGTCTATCTTACAGCTTTATTACTCCTGCATTGAATTTGTCTCGCCTAGAAAAATCTGAAACGTCTCGTGAAACATATGTATTCTACGTCTACACTATTCTACGTTATACATAGGCCATAGTTTAGGGATATAATGCGTCAATTTTCATATTTTTGACAATATGCGAGCAGGGTATATTTCTCTCAGGTTTTGGCATTTTTTGATCTGCAGATTCTTATCCCTATGATGCAATGGGAAGCAACTGCCTTTGGTCGTCCAGTTCTTGCCATCGTGCTGATTGCTTCCATGGCAGTCTTCCCTGTACTTTTGCTGCCTTCTGGCCCTTCAATGTGGCTCGCAGGCATGATCTTTGGCTATGGTCTTGGTTTTGTGATAATAATGGTTGGTACAACTATTGGAATGGTTCTTCCCTATCTAGTTGGACTATTATTCCGGGATAAAATCCATGTAAGCTGCTGGCTAAGTTTGCTGATCTATGATATTGATCTTTATTTCCTTCATAAATAGTCGCATGTTGTGAGTTTTTCAGCAATGGCTTCAAAGATGGCCGGACAAAGCTGCCGTGCTTAAACTGGCTGCAGAAGGTGGTTGGTTTCATCAGTTCCGTGTCGTTGCCCTCTTCAGGGTTTCACCATTCCCATATACTATCTTCAACTATGCAGTAGTCGTGACAAATATGAGATTTTGGCCTTATCTTTGCGGTTCAATGGCAGGAATGGTACCAGAATCTTTTCTTTACATCTACACGTAAGTTTGCTGAACTTGGAAATGCATATACTGCTTGAATGTTACATTGTACATATAAGTGATATCATATATTAGGTCAACTTTATCGCAATTGTGTTCATCTTTGTTAGTAAATTAAAATTTGTGTTCATAACCTACATCACATGACTTCCTGTTTATCGTGAACGTCAGAGCGTTAGCTAGTTTACACTAGGCAGAGCTGATTTAATTTTAAACTGATCCAACATAATTGACATTTTTCCTGTATTGCGGCCTGTGTATACAAAGATGAACTTTTTACCTATTCAAGACCCTTTATCGTACGCCAATCTTTACCACCTGTTCTGGAACCTTTCAAGTATGCTAGTTTAGGTCGCTCCTACTTTGCTGCAAGTGTTGGCACAGTGGTGGAGTGCCGGACACAATTTTGTGAAAATGTTCTCATGGTTGGCATTTAGCCTAAAATGAAGTATCGTACACGCACCATGCATCAAATTTAAAGTATGGAAGTAACAGTGATGAACTGAAAATTTGTGAGAGATTTGAGGGGGCTGGCGGAAGAGGCCACCTTACACTAGGCTGATTAGTTGTCTTATTTATTTCTGTCAGCTTTTCAAAAAATGATATAAAAGCGTTATTTGCAGTGGCCGGTTAATAAGGACATTTGCTGATGTCAAGTATGGGAATCATCATCTAACTTGGGTGGAGATTGTCTACAATGTCATCTCCTTAATTATTGCGATAATTACCATTGTTGTGTTCACTATATACACGAAGAAAGCGTTAGAGGATCTTAAGAGTGCAGACACCGAAGAGACCAGAGAAGACATTCTTTCGAAGCATGATACTCGGATTCAGATGGAGGAAATCCCACTTGAGAGACAATCAGGCACATCATAGCCTCTTAACTTATTATGCTCATCAAAGTAGGTTTTAGAACTGTAAATAGGTTGTTCGATATATTACTCTCTCTATTGTTGTTTAGGTGACAGAGAGCATAGAAATGTTTGTAGTTTGTACTGAGTATTTCATAAGGGTGTATCAATGTCTAAAACCGTGTACACACGAACCTCGAAGAGATAATTGAAATGACAAAAATAACACAGTTTTTGATTATTTGTTAATCAACAGTTAGCAAATATTTATCAAGTTTGTTTGAATCGAGGGTAATTGTGGTCATGGACGAAGGCAGATGTCAAGAGAGTTAGAATTACTTCATAACGACGATAATAGTTACCCTTCTCGGTAATGCATTACCCTCGTTTAGCCTACATTATCGTCTTTTCCCTACTTCGTCTGTCTTCCCTCCACCGCTATCCTATCTCTTCTCTCCTTTATTTTCTCCGCGATTACTCCTGTAACAATTATCTAAATCGCAACGAGCCCTTCAAATAAATAAGCAGCCACAATCTAGTAGGCTGCATCCACTGCGGGTCTATTGTTATATACAAATCCACAATTAACTTTAAAGCTAGCCTACAACATGCATTTCTCACTGCATAACTGTACAACAATCTGCCAAATGCTGTCTTGCTGTATCGATAATCCACGAGATGTCAGATTTGGTCGTTTTCTTTAGATGATTGCGTAGCCGTCTGAGGAGTATGCAATCCGCCAATGCAAATGGTAGTCTGATCTGGGACGGGAATAACATCCCGCAATTCTGAAGCTGAGTTTTGCATCTCAGTTCTATTAAACCCGAAGAAGCTCTTACCGTGTCCTGATCTTTCCCTTATGTCTTCTAACCAGTTCTCGACTGATTCATGGGCTATTGGCCCCAAAATACCTTGCTTAAACATGCTTCCCATCTATGCAGAATAAGTGGAAGTATGAGAAACAGGCACTGTCGGCCGAATAGATTATTTGGATGCTTAGTGACATGCTACTCGGTTTCTCACCTGGGTCACAATTGTGTACAGAGGCAATGTGCTGTAACTACAGAGAACTTGGACGATCAATCTGCATTAGTTGACAGTAAACAGTTAAAACCTTATCTATCATCTTTGTAAAAAGCAGGATTATGAGAATTTGTCGTAAAAAGTAGGATTACCCAACTATAAGCCTGGGGACGATGAAGCTTACTTTGTCAAAAATACATGAATGAATACCATATGTTAACTGCACAATAATATTTGCATTATTGTCAATCAACAAAGGAAAGAATTTTAATATGTTGCTTTCGAGTAAAATAAAACGATGATCTTAAAGAGGACCTGTAACCGAAAGAGATGGAGGGAATATTTATTTTCAGTTTTGCTTACCAAAACCCATAAGAAGAATGCAATCTCAAACGAATTCTGAAACAAGATGAAGTGTATCAAATACAACACAATGTTGGGACGTTCGAACCAAAAATGCTTGTCGGATGGCTTCACCCATGGCTCTTTCTCGCTCTGGGCTTCTTGTGATATCTGAACGTCGTTATTTCCCTTCTTTTTCTCCTTAATCTCTTCAGCCAAGCTCATAATGATGTGTTCAAGTTTAGTACCGACAAGTAGCAAAAGCTGTTCGTTCACCCATTTCGGATCAGCCTTAGAAAAAAGATAAGCCGAATAATATAACTGTTTCTTAATCATAAATAGCAACAGAATTAACTTACAATCAGTGGTAGAAATGATAACCAGAAATATACATGCCTTCCTGCACATCATCAAATATTACATAACGGAATTGAACTGAACTGAAGTTATAAGAGCTAAAAATTAAGTCCGAAAGAACATGGCCTAAACATCTAGCCAGAAGTCATGAACTGCAGCGTTTTTATGTTCGGGAAAAACACTCTACCTTCTAGGTTAACCAGCAGAAAGATTACAACAAACATCCACAACCACCAGCTACACAATAAGAAAAACAGTAGTTCTTTGTCAAAAACAGCAAACAAATCGTTTTCAGTCATCGCAATAAAGAGAGTAATCCGAAGAAGTTACACACCTAATGCCAACAACTTTCTTGAACTCGTATTCCAAAGTCCTTAACATGTATTTATGGAAGTCGAAACTGAGATTTGCAGGACAGTGTGTCTGAACAAAGGAGTAATTGCATTATCAGATACATAATTTAATGAGCGAATTTAGCGAAAGTAGTACATATTTAGACAGTAAACTACTTACCATGATGAATCCATGCCTCAATGCAATGTAGTCTGACTTTGTGACAGAGCCATAAAATTGTTTGAGAAACGAAACCTGCCAAGTTATCAAAATTAACGCCAGATCGAATGAATGCATCTCTATCGTCCCTCTGGCTTAACGTGGATTGATTGTGAACTTGATGAAACTCACCATAACACCGACTACAGTTGAATGTCCTCTGCGTTGCTTAAAGAACTCGTAAAGATGTCGAGCGTGAATTTGGTGGACCCTGGTTGATTCTTAAGGTAAGAAAATTATTTTAGTTAGAGTTTTATTCACATCAGAAGTAACCAAACAAAGTACAATTACATAATTAACAAAATGGTTTACTCACTTTGATCTCCATTATTCTGTGCTTTTGAGGCTTCACGTTTTAGCGATTCCTCCCAGTGTTTCCATCGACGTACCTAGAAAATGCAAGACACAACCATTTTAAAAAGAAAAATGGGCTGAGGGTAAAATCTTACAATTGATTATAAGACAAAATCATGAAATTGTTGAAAAGTAATTTGCCAAAAAAACAAACCTTCATTCCTGCAAGGATCATGGTTGTCGCATTGAAGACGACAAAAACAACTGCTAATACAAATATAAGTATGTGTAGTTGATGTAGTGCTTCCAATGACATAAATTGAGCCATTCCCTGCCAAACAAAAATCGGAAACAATTGACAGATTCAAAATGTTGCATTGCTTATTGTGGATACTGAAATCATGTTAGCCTATCCCGAATCATTCCATGAAATGTTAAAAAGCCGGAAGTTTGGGGTCTAGCTAGCTAGGCAGGAGTATACCTTTTGTGTACAATGATGGTCGTCGACACCTTCAGATAAAAGGTGTCTTTTACTCCATGAAGGTAGGGCTGCGAAATGAGTACTAGTACTGCTCTCATGATCAGGATGAGTTTCCCTTTTACATGGGAGCATGAAATTTGTAAGGTGTGTCGGAATGCACATATTGCTGATCACTCCTTGAAAGACGGTGAGCAGTAACGAGATGAATCCCAAAAGCATCAACTCTGCATATATCATAGGAATCGCTTTTAGAGAAGTTTATATTAAACGTCATATGCCAATTCGAACAATTGAACAATACGCCTTCCCGACCTCTATTTATTTCGGTTTGCTACATTTGCGCTTAACACGATTTTTACGAACAGGTATTCTTGCTTGTGATGAAAATGTACTTGAAGAAAAAAAAAAAAGACAGCTCGAATATATAGTGAAGAGTATAGCTAACCTGCTTGTATTTTTTGCAAGGCCTGAAAGAGTGATTGTTGATCCTTTCTTACCAAGCACTAGAATTCAAAAAAAAAAAACATTAAGATTGAAATTAAGTCTTCCTTGTGACAGATATATCCGCCACAAGTTTCTAACATGTCAAAGATCTCTCACTTGGGTAGATAAGACAAGTCTAAGAAATCACAAATATCTTGTCTTTTTCTACCCTAGGTAATATTTGACCCGTCACGAGTTTGTGCTATTATTTGTTGGTGGCTTTGGCGTTGGAGGAATAATATGGTGTTCGGACGCTCGGATGAAATACCCATTGATCCCATAGCATTTCTCCGTACGCAATTCGAGTTAACAAAAAAAGCCTTAGACCCATTTGCAATATTTATCCCAGAACCAGGATCTTCCCGTGAAGAACGATATATTAGATGGCACCCACCTGCACACGGTTGGGCACTTCTCAATACCGATGGAGCTTCAAAAGGTAATCCAGGTGACGCAGGATGCGGTGGAATTATTCGGGATAGCACGGGTAATTTTATGAGAGGGTATGCATCCTCTTGCGGCTTCTGTAATTCCATGAGAGCCGAAATGAATGCTCTTAGGATCGGTCTTGAACTTGCCCAAGCCATTCCCTAGGAATTCGTAAGTTACAAGTCCAAATGGACAACCAGGTTTGTATCAAATTCTTTGAGGAAAACCAACTTATCAGCAACAGCCTGAAACCTCTAGTTCAGAGGTGCAAAATTCTAGTCAATATGGGTGATTGGGTCGTGAAGATAGACCATGTTTTTCGAGAAGCTAATAGAGCGGCGGATTGGCTAGCTAATTTAGGAGTCCGTATGCCAAATTTCGCGACTTACTTCGACATTCCTCCGGATGATCTCCGCCCTATCCTTCGAGACGATATTCTAGGCGCCGCATTCCCTCGTTTTGTTAGTAGCTAGTTATATTTATCTTGGGGCTTGGCCCCTCTTATGTACCAAAAAAAAAAAAAAAAAAATACGAGTTTGTGACGGATATGCCCGTCACAAATGAGAATTTGCGTAAGATTAATCACACTTCAAACAACATCATTACACCATCTTACAAACTACAATAGGTATGTATTTAACATGGCATGGTATTATTAGAAATTTTGGCATGGCAGTTTAAATTTATGCTCGGTTTGAAATGGATTGGAGTAGATTTGATCGATTCCGATCTTTGCTTTGGCGGGTATGTTGGGAAGGAGTTGGATACTAAATGGATTCTAATTGTACCCGAACTCCTTGGAATTTCATACCCGCCTTCCCCCTTAAGTTTAAAACTCCATTCCACCTTCCAGCAAACTACAATCGGTAGGGAAAACGAGGGGAGGGAAAATACCTTGCCAAGGCGATGAAGGCCTCGTTCGACAACGAGGGAAATGGCGACGATAACAAAACATACAACGGCAACAATCCATGTAGGAGTGAACTCCAAGGAGTTGGCTTCTTGTCCCATAATGAGCAAAATTCGATGGCGTTCCGAAAATGGCGGAGTGTTTAGCCATGGGAGTAAACTTGTAGTCAAATAAAAGAGACAACTTTTGGGTAAAGAATATTCAATGGAGAAAGAAGTTTAATGGAGCAACGGTAAAGAATCCGAAGAAAGTTTGAGTGTCAAGAAACCCTCCCTTCATCCAAAAGCCAACGTACTCTACTCTCGAGTAAGTCTCCCTTGCGAGGCGGGATATATCCGTCACAAGCTTCTAATGGGTCAAACTCTCTTACTTGGTTAGATAAAGACAAAAAAAATAAGGAATCCTAAACGGTTTGTCTTTTCCTATCCAAGTGGGTAATATTTGACCCGTCGTAAGCTTGCGATGGATATGCCCGTCACAAATGTGAATTTCTGCTCTCTTAGTCACTTCACTCTTCATGGTTATTTACGGTCTCTCAATGGAAAAAAAAACATACATCGAAGGTATCATATCTCGTTTATAATTGAGCTTATGTATATTTTTTCGGAGTTTTTCAAAGTTTATAATTTACATTTTATTTATTTAACGTCAAAATTCAAATTTAACTAATCTTATATCTAATGTTATTAGTTGTATTGAAATATTTTAGATTAATTTTTTAAATAAATGAACTCGGAAATTTTATAATAATGCTCATAATGCTCAAAACAATACTCACACCAAACACACGAAACTTAGGTATAGGGTATGAACTGGCTGTCAATAACTTTAATGAAAAATCTTCCTACATCTCAATTTAGTAGTGATTATTAGTCTTTTCGTTTTTTAAAATAGCAATAAGGCCATGTTCTTTTGGACTTAAACTCAGCCCCTTTAAGTTCAGTTCAGCTCCTATAAGTTCAGTTCAGCTCCTATAAATTCAGTTCAGTTCAGTTCAGCTCCTATAAGTTCAGTTCAGCTCCTATAAGTTAAGTTCAGTTCAGCTCCTATAAGTTCAGTTCAGTTCAGTTCAGCTCCTATAAGTTAAGTTCAGTTCAGTTCAGCTCTTATAAGTTCAGTTCAGAAAAAATCAATTCTTACAAATTAAGTTCAAAAAAGTTATACGGAATATATTATTTATGAAAACAGATATAAAAACATTTGACATTAATTAGTGGAATGACATTTGGTCAATTGAAAAAAAGGTGGATGTTAAAAAATATGCCCCGAATGTCACAAAAGTATCAAATGTCTATTATTGTTTTATACATTCACACTCCATAATTTTATAAGGATGCATACTCTTGGAATACCTATTATACAACATGACGTGAATATTCAAGGAACAGTAGATTTGGGCATGTTTGATGATAAGCGGAAAAAAAACCATGTTCAAGGTACGAAACAAGATAGTAAAAAACATTTGGCGAGGCAATAGATTCGTTGTTACGAGTGATAGTGAAGATAAAGAAGAAAGTGATGAGGAAGATGCTGATATGGAAATAGATGGTTAGAAAACGATGTAATATGTGATTTATTTTTTTATCGTAATGTAAACGTAGTAATCTATTTGAACAAACCAATGTACATAAATCGGAATTATGTTATTATCTTACCATATGTTTTAGAGTAAACTTTTTTTATGACAGTCTTTTTCAAAAGATAAAGATACAGATAAAGATGATGTCAACGTAGTAATCTATTTGAACAAACCAATGTATATAAATTGGAATTATGTTATTAGCTTACCTTATGTAATAAAGTTCAGTTTAGTAAATTTTAGATTCTATAAATTCTATTCAATTAAGTAAAATTAAGTTCAGAAAAGTTCAGATCCTATAGTTTAGTTTAGTTCAGTTTAGCTTAAGTTCAGTTCAGCTCTTATTAGTTCAGTTCAGTTCAGCTCCTATAAGTTCAGTTCAGCTCCTATAAGTTCAGTTCAGTTCAGTTCAGCTCCTATAAGTTCAGTTCAGCTCCTATAAGTTCAGTTCAGCTCATATTCAGCCCAAAAGAACAGGGCCTAAGTCCTATTTTATTGATCGTCCTTATCCACTCACACAAAACACACGACCAAAGGTTAAGTAATTATAAAGATAAAACCATACTATCGATCACAACCAATTAATGACCAAAAAATTTCTAGCTCATCAACAACCAAAGGTTAAGTAATTATAAAGATAACACCATACTATCAATCACAACCAATTAATGACCAAAAAATTTCTAGCTCATCAACGACCAAAGGTTAAGTAATTATAAAGATAACACCATACTATCAATCACAACCAATTAACACGCGTGTTTTATTTCAGTCGCTGATTGGTCGACTATTTTGATCAATCACGCCTTTTTATAGTCGCTTAAATGAGAATTCTTATAGTGTAACTTAAAAACAATATATATAAGCTCAGTTAAATTTAAATTTTAACCTAAAAAATAATACTTGTATGTAATTTGTGAACTCATAAAAAAAGCTTAGAAAAATACCATTAAACTCAATTAGATTTAGGGTAAATTGGCAGTATTATGCTATTGTGAAACTAGAAGTATAATCCTATTAGTGATTTTGTGGGGCAGTTGTAAAAATATGTTTGGCCCATATGTATGATTCTTCAGTGTTACTCCGATCAGTTGTCCTTGCTTTTGACGTACCATTTTGGTCTTAAGCAATAAAATGAGATTTTATAACAATTTTACAGCTAGATGTGACCGCAATTGATAACAAGTTGCCATAAGCCGTGGTTATATTTTGCCAAAAAGTGGAAACATAACTCCGTCTTATTTTTCAGATAGAAATGGTCCGTCCAAAATAAGAATTTGCGTTAGACCTATTTTCTCAAACATCGAAGTTTTCAGTAGTGGGCGTATTCTTACTCATATTATTATTATATCGCTTTTCTCATACTGTTGAGACCATTTCTAGATTAGATTGGTTGATGATGCCTTAAGACAAATTAATCTTATTGTTAATATAATGTGTATCTCTTAAGTTTTAATCTTATAACTATGGAAGCTCAAGTAATTGTTCAAGGTTGCACAAGAAGATTAAGAGATGAAGATTGTCATTGTTAGAGTCATAGTGTTGTATAAGAGATCATTAAACTCGATTCATGCTAAGTACTTCAAAACTGACAGTGACATGTCACTGTGGTTTCTGGCTCTTAAATATTTCGAAAATATTTAACTCTTGAAAATAGTTTTCCAAACTTTTGATCAACATTTTACATTGCTAAATATTCTGGTTTGATCTTTATAAATGAAAGAAAGCTTTGGTTGTCTTGGAGAAGGGGTAGCTTGCACAAAAAGACACTTGCCAAAAATGGGTTGTTTACTTTATCTATATTTGGTCACTACAATTTATGCTCTTTCTTGTTGAAAAAACTACCCTTATTTTGTCTAAGTGTGGCTGCCAAATTAAGGTGACTAGTAAGCTTGATTACTTGTGCAAGTAATTCATTTGGCTTGCATAAGGGGTCATGGTTTATTGTGCCTTAATTGACCTTCTTGTTGTTCAAGCTTCAATTGTTTAATATTTTCTAACACTTGTATTACATTGTAGTGTCTTATTTGTAGTGTGAAGTATACTCTACTTTGCATTATAAATACCATGCTTATTTCATTTGAACAAGTGTGCAACAACAAAATATTTTCAAGCTTAAAAGACTTTGAGTTTTTATTGAGTAATTATCTTTGCAAAAATCATTTAACATTTCATATTTAATTGTTTTGCAAAATATTTTCTTAAGTCTTTTAAAGAGCTAGTTCGTTGTAACAAAGCATGTATTGTGTTCGATGATCTCGTGTTAGTACTTAATCGTTTTCTCCACCGTTCATTTTGTGAACATTTTGAGAAACACAAGTCTTGTAACAAACGAGTAGAACAAGTCTTAAGATAGAGTTATCTTGAGCAACTAGCAACTCGAAAGAGTTGGGGAAGTCTCTTGGCGGAGTAGTCTTGAGCAATAGCAACTCGAAAGAGTTGGGGAAGTCTCTTAGCGGAGTAGCTTTGAGCATAAGTCTTGGTGCGGAGTAGCATTGAGCAAATAGCAACCGGAGTAGGTTGGGGAGTTGTTTTATTATTCGGGGTCTTTGTTTGTATGAGTTTACTTCAAAGATGTTTAATAAGATAACGTTGGATGTAGGTCGCGGAGTAGTGACCGAACCAATTTAAAAAACATCCTTGAATTTTGTCTATTTCGTTTTTAATATTTCCGCTGCACTCAGATTTCACTGTTGATTCCACTGTGACATTTACCTGCTGAATCGTTGTTGAATACTTCTAACTTTCTAGTTCGAAGTGTCAACTTCTCCTTTCTTCTAAGTAGTGTCTTAGTGATCATAGAGTTTTTAAAGAAGCTTTAATTAAGCTTAAAATTTTAAATAGAAACCTAATTCACCCCCTCCCCCTCTTAGGTGATCTCGCCCTTGACTCTTCACATACATATATCCTAAATATCTTAATTATATTATAATTTTTAAGATACTATATAATTTAACTCATAGGATTATATTAGAGTTTCACTTTTCCTTTTGTAGTTTGTTACTTGTATATATTGTAACAAACACAAAGTAATAGTTAAATACTTCACTAGAAGATTTAATATGAAAAAAAACTTCAAATTATTTCAAATAAATTGATAATTTTTTTTTTTTATAAATACATTTTTGATTAAAAATTATTTCATTGTGAAGAAACCCGATTTCCCACATGTGAGTGTAATCCCACATTGATAAAAAGAGGAGAGAGTTACCACTTTATAAGGCAATGGGCTACTCCCTCTATTGCCAATTGGTTTTAGAGTGGAATCTCATTGGGTTTATAAAGTGGACTCTCTCTACTCAGTACGGGTTGGCGGGTTGGACCCAGGCCCGATTATGAAATTTAATATGGTATCAGAGCCCATGGTAAAAAAAAGACCTGGGCATAAAAGAAAAAAAACTGGGCTAAGAAAAAAAAAACGCAGCCGTTGAAGAATAACACGGTTTGCTTTACGGCTGGAAGAGAGGCCAGAAAGCCCCCAGTCTGATTTAAGTGGGCTCACATGTGAGGGGGAGTGTGAAGAAACCCGATTTCCCACATGTGAGTGTAATCCCACATTGATAAAAAGAGGAGAGAGTTACCACTTTATAAGGCAATGGGCTACTCCCTCTATTGCCAATTGGTTTTAGAGTGGAATCTCATTGGGTTTATAAAGTGGACTCTCTCTACTCAGTACGGGTTGGCGGGTTGGACCCAGGCCCGATTATGAAATTTAATATTCATTTAAGCTGTCAATCTCATTTAGGGTAAAAATGTTATTTTTTTTCCTTTTCTACATCTTAAGTCGCCGTAAGAGTTAAGACTACACATTATTAACAATTGTAGGATCAAAAATATAATTCAAATTTCCATTACATACTATTAGGAATTTTTAATTCTCTATACCACATAATCCAAGATACCATTTTTACAAAAAGAAAGAATTAAAAAACAAAAATTTTACATTTATACGAGATCTATGTCGCCTCATTTTTTCATGGTTTAAAGAATTGCACTATATCGCGAGTAAAAATCAAACATCTAAACTCATGGTGGAAGTTAAACAACTCTTATCACCTATACTAACTCTTGTTCTTAGAATCACTCCATTTGTAAGAGTATGTTTTGAGTTAAGATTTGAGAGTTGGGCTAAAGTTAACTAAATCGATTAAAGTAAGAGTTGTTAATGTCAGCAATACACTCAACTTAAAAGAAAATCATTTAAATCAACCGTTATGTTTCCCTAGAGGAAACTTCGATACGTAAAAAAGTTTTAATGTAGGGGTTTAGACTAACGTTGTATGTGCTATCCTTAACTATGAAAAATGAAAACAGACACAATTTCTACACTTTATTTTATGGTTTGAAAAGCAAGGAACGAATTAAATAAAGGAATACAGTATTATATTGCTAGAATAAGCAATGAATACATTATTTTATTACTTTGAAAGCAAAGAATAAAATAAAGTAACTGCTTTAGCAAGTGAAATCGGAAGTAGTACCACTCAAATCTTCTTTACGTAACATGAACCTGCATGGTTGTACGTACTACGAATTATATTAATAGTGCATGCATGCATGTTTGTATAGTTTGCGACAACTCTTAATCTTAACCTACTTGCTACAATCTAACTAAATCTAACTAAAAAAAATTTTAATGGAGAAAGGGTTGTACATGGCAGCCATGAAGGGGGACACGAGTTTCCTTAACGAAACCCGTGTCCAAGAAATTGAGACCGGGTCCTGGGACGAGTACCTGGTCTCGAAAACTCACAGAAATAACAACATTATACATATAGCAACCCTACACGGCCGCGTTGACTTCATAACATTTGTATTGACTTTGCTCAACTTCTCCCCACTCAAATTAATCTCTCAAAAAAATAATGACGGTAATACCCCTCTTCACATTGCCTCGAAGAAGGGCAATATGGGAATTGTCCAACTTTTAGTTGGCTATATGGGTAAGCCTGTACATGATCAAGGAGAAATCGAGGTGGCAGAGGGTGGAGGAGATGATGAGGCGAGGAAGCGACGGCCTTGGGCGATTGCAAATTCGGAGGGGAACACGGCGGTTCACGAGGCGATTATCCATGGTAGGATTGAGGTGGCTATGTATCTAGTTGAGCATGATGAGGAGCTTGTTGGCTTTGTTAATAATCGTAATGAGACTCTTCTTCATCTTGTTGTTACACACAATGCCAAGGGTAAGTTACATTTACTTTCATTATTAAGTTAAATTAAAGTTTAGATAATAAGTTAAGGTTAGTAAGTTTAGTTGATTAAATAAAGTTGTATGTTAAGTTTACTTAACTTAAGTGTTGTTTGTTAAGTTAAATTTTATTAAGTTTAAATAAGTTAAGCTAAATTAAATTTTGCTCAATTAAATTAAGGTTAGTTTATTAGTCAAGTAGATAGTTTAATCAATTTCAATAATTCAGTCCACATCGTATAAATTCAGTTCAATATAATTCAGACTCTTCAACTATGCAAATTGAAACAAGTGGTTTCGTATTTATATATGTGTAAATGGTTGACATATTAATTTCAGTTAAATCTAGTTCAAATTCATCGTCATCAGTTTAGTCAGCTCGCATGCACAAGTTAAGTTAAGTTCATACTCATCAATATAATTTGAACTGAATTATGATACAAATATGGCCTAAGCCTCTTTGACCATGTAGCCAATTATGAAAATTAACTTAGCTAGGTAGTGTTCTGTAAACGACTGATTGGTAAAATTTCAGCATATTCAAGGATTTTAGCATATGTATGTTTGACTCATTAATCTGTTAATATAAGTGTTTGGTAAATGTCGTATTAAAACAGTAACCCTCACAAAGAATAATAAGGCTTTTAGCATGTATGTTTGACCCAGTTTGCAGCAACTCTAATCGCGACTATTCCGTAGAAAAGCTATACACACGGCATAAGTAACCATTAAATCTGTTGCTAAGAATTAATTATGGAGTACTTCCTCTATCCCAATCATTTATCTACTTTAATCAAAGTAACCCTCACAAAGAATAAAAAGGTAATTAAGAAAATGAATGGGGTAGAGGGAGTATATGTTAAACTAGATAGAGAGAAGATGAACACGTATGTTTAGAGAGACGAAATATTCTTGTATTACGAATCTTATGCCTACAACATTCAATCTCGTTGCTCTTATACTAACTAACTTTCCTAACTCTAAGAACCTTCCTAACTAACTTTGTATTATCGCTTTTGATTGTCATAATTGACTGCCCAATTAGGAACTGTGTTTGTTAGACCCAAGTTATCATATGTCCAACAGTATATCATACTCCCTTCGTCCCAATCATTTGTTTGCATTTGATTAAAATACCTCTCACAAATAATATAAAAGACAAACAAATGAATGAGACGGTGGGAGCGTATAGTTATATATGAAAAACTAAAATTGTCGAGTGTTTAATTTACAGATGACAAGCAATTGGTAATAGATACCATAGAGCTAGTGAACAAGCAACATGGAAGTTTGACATACAAGGGAAGCAAATGTCCAACAAAAAAGAAGAATCATTAAAAATGATAAACCTTCTTCTAAATAACAACAATACATCTGTTTATATTGTTGATAAAGGAGGCATGACACCTATACTTAGAGCAGCAAAGCAGTCTAATGTTTGTGCTATTAAAGCTATAGTAAAAGAATTCCCAGAAACTGCTGAAATGTGTGATTTTAAGGGTAAAACAATAATACATTTGGTCAAAATCAAGAGATATGAGGATGCAAAAACCCTAATGAAAATCCCTCAAATTGTTTGTCTAAAAGATCAACAAGATTGCTTAGGAAATACTCCTGCATTGTTGGTTGTCAAGGATATTATTGAACAACATAGATCACAAATGAATTGTGAATTTGGAATGCTCAAGGCCTTGTTAGATTCTTCGGCGAACTTTACCATTTAAAATAAGGAGGGTCTTTCTGCTTCTGCTTTAATTCAACAACATAATATTAAGTTGTCTGATGTTAAAAATGTTCAGGTATGATTCCACTCCTTGCTATTCTAAATAATCTTTATACTTAACTTTCAATGATCTTCAAAACATCACTCTCATTATACATTATTTCTCCATTTCTATACTTATATTTGCCATTTAACTTTAATGCTCAATATTGATTAAAATGAAAGAGATTAGTTTTTAGTTTGATAAATTTGACTTGATAGAGAAGTGCGGAGTAACTAAACTAAGCTTAATGGTAATTAAACAATTGAAGTAATGTGATATAGAAACTACACCCTATAATGACCCAACCAAATTCGACTAGACGCATCAGTACATACATCAATTGACCTGATATGACTGATAACGACTCGACCCAAACCCATCTCATCTCGAAAGGGTAGGATGACCCTGTATGATTCAAACCCTATACAACTTTTATCTGACCCAAACTCAACCAGACTGACCCGATTTCTACCTCTAAATAAATGACCACTCATTGCCAATTAGTTTCAAGATGAAATTTACCTATACTATACTTGTGAAGTATACTATCTCTACATCTTCTGGGCGTGGGCAATACCATAAGTGAATTCATCATTATCATACTTGTATATACTCAATGTAACACCCCAATCTAAGCCTAGGGGTGTGAGACTGGGAGCCGTTATTTATTTACAGTATGTAGTTTGCCAGGTTTTGTATTTGGCCAACAGATCTACATGAGTTCTTTATTACATAGCATTTTGCCTCACTCATGTGCATCCTATATGTCCCATGAGTTCACACTCATCTTAAGATTACTCACCGAAAAATAGGCACACTTAATTGCAAAGTTCTTATCATGGCCGGCCTAAAATTAAAGAAAATAAATTACACTTTGTTAATATGATTAATAAACCTAATATTTTTAAGTACTAGTTATTTAAACTTATCAATATACTTCTTCAAAGTGAAACTCCACCTAAATAACGTCTTCGAGTATATTATCCTCAATACACTTAGTAACTCTAAAATTTTATTTGCTTAACATCTTATTCTATGTTTAAGCTAATAATGTTATTGTTTACTCTAAATATAATAATGTTGATTTAATTTACAGCTAGATGAGGAAATAAAGACACTTTGTAAACCAACTTTCTTGACACTATCTCAAGAGGAAACATTATCCAAGCTAATAAGGGAAGCTATACAAAATGGAGATTTGGAAACCCTTTATCATATTATGGTTGCCTTGGTGGAGGAAATACTCTTCATGGAATTTTAAAAACTTGGAATGCAAAGAAACCTAATGAACATTATTATATATGATAATAAAACACTCCTTAATTTTATACAAAAAGTGTTAGAAAAGTTTCCTATACTTATGTGTCAAGGTGACCTTGAGGGTGATACTCCTTTACACATAATTGTACATGATCATGAAATAACACAAGTATTTTTAGAACAAATAATGCATTATTTCAACAAATATGAAGAAGAATTAGCAAGTGATGAAGAAGAGTTTTATTGCACACCATGGAAGATGAAGAATGTAAAAGGGAATACACCTCTTCATGAAGTATTATTATTGGATTCTCCAAGAGCTAATTTTAATGAGATTGCTTTATTCTTGGAAAAGATGGATGATACAAGTATTTTTGCTCTTGTCAACTATCAAAATGAGACACCTCTTCATGTCTTATGCCGTCATATTGGTAAGATGATTATCTTTTATTTTGTCTAATTTTATTGTCATCTCATAATCTCAATTTAGTTTCAAATTATTTGTCACCTTTTTATTTTAATCTTGGGTCATTCAGAATCAGTCTCTTTGTATTGCTAATAGACATTGAGACACTAGCGTGATGTTGTTGTAAAAATGGAATATAGTGGAAAAAACTGACCCGACAAAACTGATGTTGGAAGATTATACATAGACTTGACAAAACTTACCCAACCCGAATGACCTGACCCGACATCCAAATCAAGACCCGATCTTAACCCGAAACTCGAGTTGACCCAACCCACTATAACCCGACCTGAATGTTTATTGCTCCAAACTGATTATTATACATGAAAAACTTGATAGTATGTACGTAATAGCTAACCGAAAACAATCCAAACTTGAAATAACCCGACCTAAAGCCAACAAAACCAAAATTAACCCGACCCAAACTGGCATGACTCAAACCCGACCAGATTGAACCTTTTGTCATGTCTAGTTACACATCCATTTTTTACATTTAATGATGACTTCTATAAATTTCATCCTTTTTTCTCAGTACAAATGTAGCATGAATTAAATAAAGAGAACATTATTCATTATTTTTTCCTTGACTATATTTCTTCATGTTAATTAGTCCTAAAAGACAAAGTGGAGGTACGTGAGCAACTCACAAGGAAAGTACTGAATGCATATCCAAATGCTGCATACATGCGTGACAAAGATGGTCTAACACCTCTACTTAAAGCAGCTAAATCTGGACATATCAAAGAAGTTCAAATTATTTGCGAAATTTGTCCTGAATCAGCTAAACTTGAAGACAATAATGGTAGAGTGTTTTGGCACGAGCTTGATTTTTCACAGTTGTCGCGTATCGAAGAAAAAGAAGCAATGCAAGAGCTAGTGATGAAAAATGAGCAGATCAAACAACTGTTGAATGTAAAGGATAATGAAGGCAAGACACCGGTAGGAGTAGCAGTCGAAACGCAGAACTATCATCTCTTAAAAGCTCTTAAGCCATATCCTGATTGTTATACTGAAGTTGAAAGAATTGTTAGTGAAAGTGATATTGATACTCAACTTATAATGTCATCCATCTTGTTTGCAAGATTTCTTCATCGTAAGGTATGTCGTTTCATCGATTTGGACTCTAATATTGGTGCAATTTCCATTTCTCCAACCATGTGGAATACTCACATTATATTCTAACATGCCCGTCACATGTGAGGTCCCTTCAAAACCCAAGGAGACCCTCAAAGAGATCTTCCACCGATGACATGATTTAGGCCTAGTTTATATTCAAAACCCATGACAAAATCGACTCTAATACCATGTTGAAACATGAAAAATGGGTCGGAACAAACATTTTCTTGTTTATGAGAACGTTTTAAACTTGCTATTAATTGAAATTGTTAATATTTTTTTTTCTTGAAACAGTTGGAACAAACCCTATGGAAAATATTAAAGAATGTGCCTGAGAAGAGCTTCTTTGGAGTAGATCAATCAGAAGTAAGTAATTACTCCCAAACACTTGGAGTAACAGCAGTACTTTTAGCAACAATTGCATTCACTGCAGCATTTACAGTACCAGGTGGATTCAGACAAGAACATCAATATCTTAATAACAACAAAACATCAATTACATTTGAGATTAACTCTAATGGTTCACTAAATCCCAATAACATAACCTCGGATTTAATCGGAACTCCGGTCCTCCTCGCCTCTGACTTAAAACCCTTGTTAGTTAGAGCTGCATATTGGGTGTTTATGGTTGCAGATATTATAACAATGTGTTTATCCACATTTGTTATATATTGCCTTCTTTGGATGATGAAAAGCGTTCGAATGAAGATGGTTTTAATCGACATGACGATATTTACTATCCAAGTTTGCTTTTACACAATTATGATTATGTTTATGATGGGTGTTTTCGCGACCACTATACAAGTCGATCCTTCGTTGGCCTATTTAGCCGTGGTTGTCTGCAGTGTCGTAATGTTGCTCATGAATCGGTATTTGTTTCCCGTCAAGACGATATTCCTCTGTATCGCTGTGGGGTATGAGGTCGTGATCGAAGCTGTGGAGCAATACTGTAAATGTCGTATTTCGCCCTGTTCAACTTAACCTTTATGAGCTAAAGTGTGATTATATATATCAACTCATCAAGGACTACATAAGTGAAGTTGAAGTGTGGTTTGTATGAGTTTGTTTTGGTGTGTATTTGTTTTTGAATTCATGAATTCATTATGTACTTGAGTGCAAAAACTTGTGACTATAGGTTTTGTATAGTGTGTTTTGATGAAATGGTTACTATTGTTATTGTATTGAACATTGAATAATATCAAGACATATGAAAACAATGTCCATTAAAGTTGCTTACATACATTAAGATGAATGACCCAGATTGATATGAGATATCCTGAAAAGATTGCTATCATTGAATGTAACTAGTCTCATGATCGATCGGAGTAATTAAGCATTTAAATGAACACAAATCCTCGTTTGTAAAGCGTCATAAGTTTGCGGTGTGCAACCGATTTAAATTAAAAGGGGAAGATGGTTGTGAGTAAGGGTTTCCACCGTCCATATAATCAGAGTAATTAAGCATTTAAATGGACCTCATTTGTGACGCGTCATAAGTTTGCGACGTCGTGCAACCAGTCTAAATTACGATAATGAGGGAAGGTGATTGGGTGTAGGGGTGGTCACGGTCCGAAATCGTATCAGAGTGGATAAACCTAGAGACTAAACCATCAGACAATCCAAACAGGCACGAAGACCGAAGCGGTTTCCATTTGAGTGTTATTAGAGAGTTTTATTCAAGCTTTTTACAAAGAGACTTGTGTTTACTTTTAACACACTTAATTGGACGTCGAAATGAGTGTAAAGGATACCTAAATGGGTGTATGTGCATATGGGGCATGGATCAACACATCGTAAATGCATACAAATGAGCAAGTCGAGGTCGAGTCAATTTCAAAAAGCCTGACTTGTTAACGACATACTGTTGACAGCTGACGCACAAGGCGAGGCTTGCTTGCAAATGTCAAGCATAAAGTGGCCCACAAGCCCACAGGCCACAATACTACTACTTCTCTTCTCTCATGATAATTACAATGATCCAACGTCCAAAATTTAACAAGATCATGATGTTCACATGAATTGTCATATAAACTACGAGAACTACCACATAAGTTTACACAAATAAAATCAATTAGTAGTAACAACAAATATAAACAAGAAGGGACAAAGCTTAAAAGAGATGCTGGCGGGCTTACCCCGGATACGAACAACAGGATGACTGGTTCGCCTAGAACAGGAGTGGGTCTCTGTTGGAGTATATTACGGTATTGGAATGCAATACCGATACTCATGCCCCTTGGTGAATCAATGTGACCCTTGGGGTATCGGTATTGCATTCCAATACCGTAATATACTCCAACAGTCTCCAAAAGTATAAGAAATGGAATATATCTTTAAGTCATAAATTTAATTCTTCCATGTCTTAATAAACTCTTAAAATTATCAAAAAGAAATGTCATTCAAGCGTTACTAGAAGGGGCTTTCGTTCTCAGCGAACGAACAACCCCCGCCTCTATGAGATCTTGGACCGACCTGTAACAACGAGAATTTGATTTCTTTAAGATTACCAAGAGTAGGAACAATTAGGGGTGTTCATTCGCGGTTCGGTTAACCGAACCGTGAAATTAACCGGTTAACCGCACAACCGGTTCGGCTAAATGACGAACCGTAACCGAACCGTTTGCTGCGGTTATTTTCGGTTCGGTGAGCCGGTTGAACCGGTTCGGTTAGACCGGTTAACCGAAACCGTTACATTATTAGATTTTTTTTCCCAAATAGAAACTTTGTTCTATTTTTTTTTTATCATTGACATATTTTAATGGTGAATATAGTAAAACTTTACAAGATATACATAATATAAAAATAATTAAAGATAAAATATTAGGAAGAGTTAATTGCTGAACGTAAGACAACGTAACTCAATAATAGAATGATGAATAGTGATTGAGAATGACTACTGAATGAGGGTGGTTGGGTCTTAGAATAAGGGTGAAATGTAAGTAATGAGAGTTTCAGTGCAAAAATAAGGATAATTATTAGTTTTTGGGCTAGCCAAATAATATTTTGCTATAGGTAACAATGTCACGGTTCGGTTTCGGTTAACCGCGGTTATGAAAATCCGAACCGTAACCGAACCGTTCATGAGTAAAATGAACCGGTTCGGTTAACCGAACCGTCTTTGTGTTTCGGTTCGGTTAACCGAACCTAAAAAAAATGCGGTTTTCGGTTGTTTCGGTTCGGTTTTTACGGTTCGGTTAATTATGAGCACCCCTAGGAACAATGAGAAGAATGCTACGCCCATTTACTTTACTTTGGGTTAGCTTACTTTCTTTTAAGCTCGCTGCGTACTAGTGCCTTTAGGGCCCCTTCGAAACTACGCGGAGTCTGTTCAACAAAGGCCATCGATATGACTTCAGCATTTTTCTCTATGAAATTTTTTGAAGTTACGAAGTACTCCCTCCCATCCAAACCAAAGGTTACATGGGAGGGAGCACAAGTTTTAAGAAAAAGTTGATAAAGGAAGGGTAGTATTGGAATGGAAGTAGGACCACTTGAATATTTAATGTTAGTTGGGTGGGTGGGGTAATGACATTTTGTGTAAATATATAGGGTAGATGAGGAGTATTTGGTCTTATTTGTTACCCAAAAAGTAATGGGTAGTTTGGTTTGGATTGTCCAAATAAGGTAAATGTAACCTTTGGTCTGGATGGGAGGGAGTATAATTTTACGCTTGAGTGTCATTTTAATCTGATATCACGAGACCATCCTATTAAAAAGGAATTACAAGAAAAAGTAAACACCAAAAAAATACTTAAAACGACGAATGAAAATCGTCAATCCTTTTCTAAAGTTTATCCCCTTAAAAAATAAAATGGTATTATACATAGATGAAACAAATGCAAAATGCCTAATACCAAACAAAACAAATGGAAATTCTCATTTAAAACATAAGCCATATAAACTTAAGACGGATAAATATGCCGAATGAATAAGATAAAAAGCAAAAGGCCTAGGAAAAATCGAATAATTATCGTATTAAGACCGATATACTTCGTGATAAAGAAAACTTGTTTAATAAATAATCGTCTCGAAAGAGACCCCCTAATCAAAATCAGTAGGTCTTGCTTAAGACGGGTCGGATCTTGCAACGGGTATTTTGTGAGAGGAAATGGGTAGAGGGGACAAGGTGGACACCCCCATGTGCTCTCCACTCACCCTTGATGGGTATTTTGTGAGAGAATATGGTATCCGTCTTAAGCTTAAGACGGATACCTCCATCTTAAGCTTAAGACGGATACCTCCATCTTAAGCTTAAGACGGATACCTCCATCTCAAATAAGAATTTGTGAATCAAAATAACAAACCCGACCCGTAAACTTACCTAAGTTTCCCCTTCCGCAAGACACCTTCTAATTCAAGTAATATAACCCCAGAAAATCAGATCACATTTCCCCCAATTCCTCTCCCCTAAACCCTAAAACCCTAACCCTAAAACCTTCAATACCTTCAACAATGGCGGGCAACGCACAACAAGCCGTCTCCCTCCTAAAAAAAATCGCGCGTTCAGTAATCGACGTCGGAATCGGCGCATACGTGCTCAATTCCTCTCTCTACACCGTCGACGGCGGCGAAAAAGCCGTACTTTTCGACCGTTTTCGCGGTGTTCTTGAAGAAACTGTCGGTGAAGGGACCCACTTCCTTGTTCCATGGCTTCAGAAGCCGTATATCTTCGATATTCGCACTCGGCCACATCAATTTTCCTCCATTTCTGGTACCAAGGACCTTCAAATGGTTAATATTACGCTTCGGGTTTTGTCACGGCCCGATGAAGCGAAACTTCCTACGATTTTTCAGCATCTTGGTACTGAGTATGATGAGAAGGTTTTGCCTAGTATTGGTAATGAGGTTTTGAAGTCTGTTGTTGCTCAATTTAATGCTGATCAATTGCTTACTGACAGACCTAGGGTTTCTGCTCTTGTTAGAGATAGCTTGATCAAGAGGTAGCTTTCTTGTTTTTGTCGATTTCTCGATTATTTTGAACAATTGTTTGGAATTGACTTGAATATATGTTGTAATTTGTAGGCTAACACTGATATATTTGTCTGATGATGTTATATTATTGTTTGATGGTGATTTGGCACAGTAATTTAGCAATGTAGATGCTATTTTCGTTTGTTGTTCGGTTGTTACTGGTTTTTAACCAGATTGTTATGACTGTTAATGCGGTTTTGTTGTGTAAGACGATTGTTTGGTTCTAGAACGTAGCTAAGCTTGTTGGTGTGACCTCTGGGTTGTCGTGTCCGATTTTTGATGTAATGTAGGTTCTATTGAGGGTAAGGATGGCTTTCACTGTCTATATATTAAATGCTTTTGTTGAGGTTTCTGTATTCTTTGGTATTACTGGTAGATGCTCCGGCGTTTTGGATATAGGTTATATTGACTTCTGGGTTGTCGTGTCCGGTTTTTGATGTAATGTAGATATGTTGATGGTAAGGATGGCTTTCATTGTATATAGATTACATGTTTTTTTGAGGTTGTTTGATTTCTGCATTCTTCGGTATTACTGTTAGATGATTCAGCCTTTTGGATATAGGTTATATTGACAGTACGTATTTGCTAGATGGCTTGATGCTTACGCTGCTACTCCACTGTGTTTGGATGAAAGGATTTAGAGGGGAGTGAAAAGGAGGGGACAACTTCTTTGGGTTCTTGAATGTAGCTCAGCATGTCGGTGTGACTTTTGGGTTGTCGTAAATGTTTTTTGATGTAATGTTGGTTTTGTTGAGGGTTAAGGATGGCTTTCATTGTATATAGATTACATGCTTTTTTTGAGGTTGTTTGGTTTCTGCGTTCTTTGGTATTACTATTAGATGCTTCGGCCTTTTGGATATAGATTATATTGACAGTGCATATTTTGATAGATGGCTTGATGTTTACGCTGCTACTCCGCTGTGTTTGGATGAAAGGATTTAGAGGGGAATGAAAAGGAGGGGACAACTTCTTTGGGTTTTAGAATGTAGCTCAGTATGTCGGTGTGATTTTTGGATTGTCGTATCCGATTTTTGATGTAATGTAGGTTATGTTGAGGGTAAGGATGGCTTTCATTGTATATAGATTACATGCTTTTGTTGAGGTTGTTTGGTTTCTGTATTCTTTGGTTTCATTTAAATGAACACAAATCAGCGTTTGTAAAACGTCATAAGTTTGCGATGTCATGCAACCGGTTTAAATAATGATAAAAGGGGAAGATGGTTGTGAGTAAGGGTTTCCACCGTCCATATAATCAGAGTAATTAAGCATTTAAATGGACCTCATTTGTGACGCGTCATAAGTTTGCGACGTCGTGCAACCAGTCTAAATTACGATAATGAGGGAAGGTGATTGGGAGTAGGGGTGGTCACCGTCTGAAATCGGATCAGAGTGGATAAATACCTAGAGACTAAACCATCAGACAATCCAAACAGGCACGGAGACCAAAGCGGTTTCCATTTGAGTGTTATTAGAGAGTTTTATTCAAGCTTTTACAAAGAGACTTGTGTTTACTTTTAACACACTTAATTGGACGTCAAAATGAGTGTAAAGGATATACCTAAATGGGTATATGTGCATATGGGGCATGGATCAACAAATCGTAAATGCATACAAATGAGCAACTCGAGGCCGAGTCAACTTCAAAAGGCCCGACTTGTTAACGACATACTGTTGACAGCTTATGCACAAGGCGAGTAGGCTTGCTTGCTAATGTCAAGAGAAGTCGACTCGTGACATAAAGTGGCCCACAAGCCCGCAATACTACTATTTCTCTTCTCTCATGCTAATTATAATGATCAACGTCCAAAATTTAACAAGATAATGATGTTCACAATGAATTGTCATATAAACTACGTGAACTACCACATAAGTTTACACAAATAAAATCAATTATTATTAGTTTACACAAGAATTGATATTTAACTATGAAATTTTTTGAAGTTACGAAGTATAATTTTACGCTCGAGTGTTATTTTAATCTCATGTCACTAGACCATCCTATTAAAAAGGAATTACTAGAAAAAGTAAACACCAAAAAAAACTTAAACGACGAATGAAAATCATCAATCCTTTTTTAAAGTATATCCCCCTTAAAAAATAAAGGGTATTGTTAAATCCAATAGACAATTTTACTGTTTCCAACATTTATCCGTCTTATTCCAACACTACCCCTCTCACTTTTCAGGAAAATTGTAAGAAGGAAGTTCAAAAATACCAAAAAGAAAAAAAATCATGATTTCCTTTCACCTTCTTCTTCGTGTACTAACCCCATCCCCCATCCCCCACAACCTGACCACCCCTCCGACCCTCCCTAGCGTCGGCCGCAAGGTTTCCGGCGACCTTATCAGGCCGGTCACAAACTAGAATCTTCGTCGCCGTCTGACTCTATGATCTGCGTCAGCCGCCCTGGAATCCCACCGCGTCAACAACCACCGTGACTGAATCTCCCCGCGCCGACTTAATGACACGACCACTTCTTGACCACCCTACTCCGGTCAACTAATACTAACCACCTTTTCTGAAACCCTAATTGCAAAAAACCCAATATGTAAACCTAATTGGAGAAAGTGTAATTCCTAACAAACATTAATTCAATCAATTAAAAGACGCCGTGTATCGAAATGATGACTAATAAGACGGAGAAATTACATGTGATATACGCGAATTAAGATCCAATTGTTGAACTATTAACAATTGATTGTGTTTGAGAGAGAAAGAAGAGATAATTAATTTTAATTTTTCAGTTTTTAAAATGAAGGGTAATTATGGAATAATAGGATCACAGTGTGTAGGATATGGTAAACTGATGTGCGAGATTTAACAATTGCGAAAATAAAATGGTATTATACATAGATGAAACAAATGCAAAATGCCTAATACCAAACAAAACAAATGGAAGTTCTCATTCAAAAACATTAGCCGTTTAAACTTAAGACGGATAAACATGCCGAATGAATAAGATAAAAAGCAAGAGACCTAGAAAAAATCGAATAAATATCTATTAAGACCGATATACTTTGTAATAAAGAAAACTTGTTTAACAAATAATCGCCTTGAAAGAGACCCCCTAATCAAAATAACAAACCCGACCCGTAAACCTACCTAAGTTTCCCCTTCCGCAAGACACCTTACAATTCAAGTAATATAACCCCAGAAATTCAGATCACATTTCCCCCAATTCCTCTCCCCTAAACCCTAAAACCCTAACCCTAAAACCTACAATACCTTCAACAATGGCGGGCAATGCACAACAAGCCGTCTCCCTTCTAACAAACATCGCGCGCGCAGCAATCGGCGTCGGAATCGGCGCAACCGTGCTCAATTCCTCTCTCTACACCGTCGACGGTGGCGAAAAAGCCGTACTTTTCGATCGTTTTCGCGGTGTTCTTGAAGAAACTGTCGGTGAAGGGACCCACTTCCTTGTTCCATGGCTTCAGAAGCCGTATATCTTCGATATTCGCACTCGGCCACATCAGTTTTCCTCCATTTCTGGTACCAAGGACCTTCAAATGGTTAATCTTACGCTTCGGGTTTTGTCGCGGCCCGATGAAGCGAAACTTCCTACGATTTTTCAGCATCTTGGTACTGAGTATGATGAGAAGGTTTTGCCTAGTATTGGTAATGAGGTTTTAAAGTCTGTTGTTGCTCAATTTAATGCTGATCAATTGCTTACTGACAGACCTAGGGTTTCTGCTCTTGTTAGAGATAGCTTGATCAAGAGGTAGCTTTCTTGTTTTTGTCGATTTCTCGATTATTTTGAACAAACGTATAGAAATTACATGAATATATGTTGTAATTTGTATGCTAACGCTGATATATTTGTCTGATTATGTTATATTATTGTTTGGTGGTGATTTGACACGGTAATTTTGCAATGTAGATGATATTGTCGTTTGTTGTTAGTGGTTTTTAACGAGATTTGTATGACTGTGATATGGTTTTGTTGTGTAAGACGATTGTTTCGTTCTAGAACGTAGCTCAGCATGTTGGTTTGACTTCTGGGTTGTCGTGTCCGATTTTTGGTGTAATGTAGGTTCTATTGAGGGTAAGGATGGCTTTCACTGTCTATAGATTACTTGCTTTTGTAAATTTGTTGAGGTTTCTGCATTCTTTGGTATTACTGGTAGATGCTCCGGCTTTTGGATATAGGTTATATTGACTTCTGGGTTGTCGTGTCCGGTTTTTAATGTAATGTACTGTCTATAGATTATTACTATAGATTATTACATGCTTTGTTGAGGTTGTTTGGTTTCTGTATTCTTTGGTATTACTGTTAGATGCATCGGCCTTTTGGATTTAGTTTATATTGACAGTACGCATTTTGCTAGATGGCTTGATGCTTACGCTACTACTCCGCTGTGTTTGGATGAAAGGATTTAGAGGGGAGTGAAAAGGAGGATAGCTTGTTTGGGTTCTAGAATGTAGCTCAGCATGTCGGTGTGACTTTTGGGTTGTCGTATTCGATTTTTGATGTAATGTAGGTTATGTTGAGGGTTAGGATGGCTTTCATTGTATATAGATTACATGCTTTTGTTGAGGTTGTTTGGTTTCTGTATTCTTTCGTATTACTGTTAGATGATTCGGCCTTGTGGATATAGGTTACATTGACAGTACTTATTTGCTAGATGGCTTGATGCTTACGCTGCTACTCCGTTGTATTTGGATGAAAGGATTTAGAGGGGACTAAAAAGGAGGGGACAACTTCTTTGGGCTCTAGAATGTAGCTCAGCATGTTGGTGTGACTTTTGGGTTGTCGTGTCCGGTTTTTGATGTAATGTAGATTCTATTGAGGATAAGGATGACTTTCACTGTCTATAGACTATTACATGCTTTGTTGAGGTTGTTTGGTATCTGTATTCTTTGGTAATACTGTTAGATGCTTTGGCCTTTTGGATATAGGTTATATTGACAGTACGCATTTTGATAGATGGCTTGATGCTTACAATGGATTTAGAGGGGAGTGAAAAGGAAGTGACAACTTCTTTGGGTTCTAGAATGTAGCTCAGCATGTCGGTGTGACTTTTGGGTTGTCGTGTCCGATTTTTTATGTAATGTAGGTTTTATTGAGGGTAAGGATGGCTTTCACTGTCTATAGATTACTACATGCTTTGTTGAGGTTGTTTGGGTTATGTATTGTTTGGTATTATTGTTAGATGCTTCGGCCTTTTGGATATAGGTTACATTGACAGTACGCATTTTGATAGATGGCTTGATGCTTACGCTACTACTCCGCTGTGTTTGGATGAATGGATTTAGAGGGGGGTGAAAAGGAGAGGACGACGACAACTTCTTTGGGTTTGTTAGCAAGATGGGGTTGGAGGGAGTTGGAGGGACAGGAAGATATATGCTTCCATTTCCCTCTTGCGGTGAAAACTCAAAATCCCTTCAACATAACGAGTTTTTGAAGGGAAAATTTACTTGCTCCATTCCGCATTTCCGCTTCCCTTCCCTTCACTCCCTTTTTTTCTTATTCAAACACACTTTTAGGGTTAGGGTTTCTGCTTTATTTGGTAGAACTATCATTTAAGTAGTATTTTGAAGTTAGTTACGTTTAGTGATGAGTGGTATCAGATGATTTGGGCGAAGTTTTATGCCACTGTGTATGTCATAAACTGATCGTTTTTAGGATTGAACTCTGTTTATTTTGCAGTAGTTCTTGTTGCTGTAATGGACTATTTGGAACCTCTTGTTGTATGATGAGTATATTTTCAGGCCTGTGCCAACGGTCAATATGATTTGCTACGAAGTACTTTGTTTATTATCTATTTCATTTAAAGAATATTCAATTTTTGGCACTGATTGGTATTGTATGTTGAGTTGCTTGCTTATGTTATTGATTTTCCTCAATTTTCTGATGTTGTACTATCTAGTATCTGGAAATTGGGTAGATAACTTTGGTTTTCAATCTGTTTCTGCTTTTGCTAAAAACACATTTTATTCTAAGGATTTAGGGTATGATAAATGTGAGATTTTATGCTCCCTTCGTCCCTATCATGTTAACAAATGATTAGAATTAAGGGAGTATTTTTTACTCCCTCCTATTCAACATAATGTTTCCCAATCAAGGATAGAACAAAAATTAAGAAAGGTTAATTAAATAAGGTAAAGTATTGTGGTGGGGTGAGAATATTTGAGAGAGAAAATGTATTGTGGGGTATTATTTTGGTGTGAGTTGATTAAAATAAGTATTGTTGTGGTGTAAAGTGATTAAAATAAGATAAAATATGAGTATTGTGGGGTATTGTTATGGGGTGGAGTGATTAAAATAAGTATAAAAGTTTACTAAATAAGGAAATAGGGAAGGTATTGTGAATAGATGAAAAAGGAAAGAGGGAAGGTTATTATGAATAGGAGGGAGTATTAGTTAAGGATGTTAGATTGAGAAGGAATTGATTGTGTGGAGTTGTTCAATGATTGAGTGGATATAACTCATGAAACACACTTAGATAGAGGTGGTGGTGATTAATAAAAAGTCGATGCTTGATTGTGAATCTGCATTCACAAAATGTAACTCACGTAACACGCTTAGAGGTGCATCAATAGCTTTGTAAATGCAATGAAACTCGCTCAGAATTAGGTTATAATTTAAAAGTTTGAGTGCCAAGTTGAGTTTGGTTTGATTCCTTTTAGACGCAATTATTCATATAATGACATGAATAATGTTGTAATTTGTATGATATATTTGTCTGATGATGATATATTATTGTTTGATGGTTATTTGGCACAGTAATTTGGCAATGTAGATCCTACTGTTAATGCGGTTTTGTTGTGTAAGACGATTGTTTGGTTATAGGACGTAGCTCAGCATGTCGGTGTGACTTCTGGGTTGTCGTGTCCGGTTTTTTATGTAATGTAGGTTCTATTGAGGGTAAGGATGGCTTTCACTGTGTATAGATTAAATGCTTTTGTTGAGGTTTCTGCTTGTTTCTGCATTCTTTGGTATTACTGGTAGATGCTCCGGCCTTTTGGATATAGGTTATATTGACTTCTGGGTTGTCGTGTCCGGTTGTTAATGTAATGTAGGTTCTATTGAGGGTAAGGATGGCTTTCACTGTCTATAGATTATTACATGTTTTTGTTGAGGTTGTTTGGTTTCTGTATTCTTTGGTATTACTGTTACATGCTTCGGCCTTTTGGATATAGGTTATATTGACAGTACGTATTTGCTAGATGGCTTGATGCTAACGCTGCTACTCCGCTGTGTTTGGATGAAAGGATTTAGAGGGGAGTGAAAAGGAGGGGACAACTTCTTTGGGTTCTAGAATGTAGCTCAGCATGTCGGTGTGACTTCTGAGTTGTCTTGTTCGATTCTTGATGTAATGTAGGTTCTATTCAGGGTAAGGATGGCTTTCACTGTCTATAGATTACATGCTTTTGTTGAGGTTGTTTGGTTTCTGTATTCTTTGGTATTACTGTTAGATGCTTCGGCCTTTTGGATATAGGTTATATTGACAGTACGCATTTTGATAGATGGCTTGATGCTTACGCTACTACTACGCTGTGTTTGGATGAAAGGACTTAGAGGGGAGTGAAAAGGAGGGGACAATTTCTTTGGGTTCTAGAATGTAGCTCAGCTTGTCGGTGTGACTTTTGGGTTGTTGTGTCCGGTTTTTGATGTAATGTACGTTATGTTGAGGGTAAGGATGGCTTTCACTGTCTATAGATTACATGCTTTTGTTGAGGTTGTTTAGTTTCTGTATTCTTTGGTAGTACTGTTAGATGCTTCAGCCTTTTGGATATAGGTTATTAGGTTATATTGACAGTACACATTTTGATAGATGGCTTGATGCTTACGCTATTATTCTGATGTGTTTGGATGAAAGGATTTAGAGGGGCGTGAAAAGGAGGGGACAACTTCTTTGGGTTTGTTAGCAAGATGGGCTTGAAGGGAGTACAGGAAGATATATGCTTGCATTCCCCTCTTACAAGAAAACCAAATTCCCTACAACGTAACGAATATTTTGAAGGGAAAACTTACTTGCTCCATTCCGTGTTTCCGCTCCCATTTCCTTTACTCCCTTTGTTTTCGTATCCAAACACACCTTTTGGGATAGGGTTTCCGCTTTTTTTTGGCACAACTATCATTTAAGTGGTATTTAGCAGTTAGTTACGTTTAGTGATGAGTTGTGTCAGATGATTTGGGTGAAGTTATATGCGACTGTGTATGTGACAAGCTGATTGTTTTTCGGATTTTATTTTGTTTATTCTGAAGTAGTGCTTGTTGCTGTAATGGACTATTTGGAACCTCTTGCTGTATGATGAGTATATTTTGCAGGCCTGTGCCAACTGTCGATATGAACGGCCAACTGTCGATTTGATTTGCTACGAAGTACTGTGTTTATTGTCTATTTCATTTATAGAATATTCAAATTTTTGGCACTGATTGGTATTGTTTGGGCGTCTAATTGTCTATTGTGTTTTTAATTCTCTAATTGTCTGTTTCATTTGTAAGCTTGCTTATGTCATTGATTTTCCTCAATTTTCTGATGTTGTACTATCTGGTATTTGGAGATTGGGTCAGTAACTTTCGTTTACAATCTGTTTTTGCTTTTGCTAAAAATGCATTTTATTCTTAGGATTTTGGGTATGATAAATGTGAGATTTCATACTCCCTTCGTCCCTATCATGTGTGTATCTTTGATTAAAATACCCATCACGAAGAATAAAATAATGTAATAAAATGATTGGGATTAAGGGAGTATATTTTATTAGTTACGGACGTTAGATTGAGAAGGAATTGGTTATGTGGAGTTGCTCAATGATTGAAGTGGATATAACTCATAAAACACACTTAGATAGAGGCGGTGGTGATTTATAAAAAGTTGGTGCTTAGTTGTGAATCTGCCTTCACAAAATGTAACTCATGTAAATCATTACACACTTAGAGGTGGTGGTGATTTGGAATGTTTAAAATTTAAATATGGATTCTTGTAGGATTTGCTTTGTAAATGCAATGAAACTCGCTCAGAATTTTGTTAAAAGTTAAAAGTTTGAGTGCCAAGTTGAGTTTTGTTTTATTCCTTTTAGACGCGTTTATTCATATAATGTTATCATCCCTCGTTCCAGGATAGATTTTGTGTCTAGTATAATTGGGTTGTTTTGTGCTTTCTTTATTGGATCCCAGGATTAGTAAATTCGAATTTTTAATCTTATATAAATGCGCTACTATAGCCGTGGAGTAGAGGAACAATTACTCAGGGTTCCATCTTTAGTAAATGTCTTTTGTAATGATTGACTACACCTCTCTGTTACTTTCTATCTTTGGATCAATATTTATGTGATGTGTTAAATTTTACTTTACATGTATGAACAGGGCAAAGGATTTCAATATTATGCTAGATGATGTCGCTATCACTCACCTTTCATATGGAAATGAATTCTCAAAAGCTGTTGAGCAGAAGCAAGTGGCACAACAGGAGGCTGAAAGGTCCAGATATGTGGTCATGAAGTCTGAGCAGGAGAAGCGAGCAGCGGTTATCAGGGCTGAAGGAGAAAGTGAGGCTGCCAAGTTGATTTCTGAGGCAACTGCATCAGCAGGAATGGGCCTGATCGAACTAAGGAAGATTGAAGCTATGAAGGAAAATGCTGCTACCATGGCAAGGAGTCCTCACGTGACTTATGTCCCTGGGGCAATGAGCATGATTATGGGCATGCCTGGTGGTGCTCGCTAGGAGATGGTAAGGGGACTTTACATTACATTTTCGATTTCTATTTGATCTGCTGTGAATTTTCAATTTGGCCTGTAGCGGTGTTGGTATTTCTTCCTTTTTGATGCTTGTCGTTATTCAACTCTTATCTTTGAAAGCAAGATGTGGGAGGGACAAGGTGAGAACCTTCCGTTGCTATGCCTGTTTGATTATTTGCACTTAGATTTCAGATCCGGGGTTGGGTACATCCCAGTTTCTTGGTGTCACAGGGGAGCGATTGATCGCTTAACTTTTTCTTAATCCATGTTGCTAAGAGATTTTAGGTACCTCTCATTAGAGAACGAGGTAAATACTGAATACAAAATGGTATACAGATAATACAACATATGTAGTACTAAAGATAAAGTTACAGCATACAGTTTAAACTTAAATATCAGTTCTGCGATTCCCCTCTTCTCATTAATCAATCCGTGCTTATTGTATCCCAACATCTTTCCTTGTCTCACAAGGACTCTATGAGTTCACAATGTGAGAGAAGGTGCTGCATTCCTATTTTACTTGCAGTCGTGCAGGCAGAGTCACGGATAATATCCCATAATGGATAAGGTGGTAATAAGTTAGAAATAAAGTCTTTGTGATTCTAACCAATGTGGCTTATTATAGTACGTAATAGGTTACAATTGAGGTCCTGACTTCCGAGTATGTCGTAATTCCTCCAATGTCATGTTTTTATAGCCTGCAATTGGAAGGGAGGAGTGGATTTGTGATATGCTTTTCTAGTTTTCTCTACAATGTTCAGTCTGATAGATTATCTATCTACTTGCCTGTACTATTAGTGAGCACAATGAAAGACTTCTGAACGTAATTTTAAGCATCATTCTAACTTAATCTTGTCTTGATGTTTACAGGAAGTGATTAGAGTTTGTCCAAAGTAAAACTGGTGTTTTAAGTTCGTAGCTGACGGAATTACTAAAGCAATCAAGTAGCGGATTTTGTTATACTTTCAGAATTGGGAGGCAGACTTAGAAATGGCTTTAAGTGCTGACTACGTTGTTAATAATTGAACTGGGGATATTTCAATCTGTTGGACCACTATCGGAGTAACTGCGATTACATTAAAAATGCATGCATTTTGTAGGATTTCCTAATTGCCTATTCTGCTCTGCTGCTTGTGTGTAGTTTGTGTTCAGTAGTCAAATTACTTGAATCGCAAAATATGTTTCAATTCCAAGCTTTTTTACCGAAAAGTAGCTGGTATACATGATCTGCTCGAATAAGGATTCATAATTGACCTGACCCTATCTGATCGATGGCAAAATATACCAGAGTTGACCTGATCGCAATGTATTTGTCCCATTCGTGACTCCGACATATCTGTTCAAGGTCTATTTTGGAGTCTTTACTGTCTGTAGCACAAAGGTTAGGCTGTCGTCAAGGTGCTGCGCGCAATTGGCTGTGAACCCAGAAAATGCTTGGTGCGAGTTAAGCCAAGTTGTGGATTATTTTTATGGTGAAGAGAAAATTCACTACCATTTTTACTAATGTCACTCAAAATGTAAGAGTGAATAGTATGTACCTATATAATTAGCTTGTAATTGAGTGACACAAAAAAAGTGTAATGGTGTAAAGTCAACGACAAAATCGGGATCACGCGTTAGATTGGAATTGCCTAGATCTTTGGGATGTTAATCCAGCTGGTACAAATATAGAACGAAGTACTCGTATAATATATGAGATTGGATCGAAGTTGACGTTTTGAGTTGTAGTTAAGTGGATGATGAATCAATTTTTAATTCGAAAAATTGACGTGGTAGCCTTAAACTTTGTCACTTTGCACATAGTACCCACTATTTTACGTTTGTGTACATGTCACCCTTCACGTTTTATTTATATGCACAACATACCCTTTTCGTCGCTTTAAAAAACTTCAATTAAGCATAACCCTTGCATCAAAATTCGGATTTGGCCAATTTTTCGTCCTATAAACATTTTCTTGTCATAGTCTACGATTTGAGTAAAAAAAATTCCGTCTGCCGTTTTCTAAGGTTTTTTTCTCGCGAAAACCTAAAATCGTCCTTAACTTCGATCTTAAATTTCCGAATGATCATGTTTTGTTTGATCAAGTTATAGATCTCGAAGAGTTAATCAATATTAAATTTTTGTTTGGCAAATTCTGATTTCTGGAATACGATTTATACTCATTTGAATATTTTAAAAATGTTAAAAAGAGCACGTCATACTCGAAAATCAAATCTCAAGGTTACTATGTGCAGAAACTTAAAAAATTGTCTACCACGTGAAAAATGACAAAGTTTAGGGGTACCATGTGAATTTTCCGTTTTTAATTTGGGTTGCGTAAAGAAAAATGTCATTTATGAAGATGACTTAAGAGTAAAAGACAAAAAAGATTACGCATCGGATGTATTATCCCATACACTTTTAGTTTTTGAGCTTACAAATATTTTTTCCGAGTATTGACAATTTACAAGTTAAATAATAATTTTTTAATGAAAAAACTCAATTAATTGAATTTATAGGCATAGTTTTTAAGCAATGTATTTTTTTTTAGCTTAATAGTTAAGTAAACATGGTCAAAAACTTTATAGTAAAAACTCAAATTTTATAAAAAGAAACTCAAAAAGTTATAATAAAACTCAAAAAGTATATAATCAAATGTATTATCTATGAACTCCAATTTTCTCATCTTTTCCCATCCTAGAAGCCTAGTGATATTAAACGTAGTTATAAGTGTTAATTTTGCTTTCTCCTACTAGCCACGTTTCTTAAACGATCCTTATGTACGTTTATATATAACCGACTAACCGTATTAGTCAACATATTTGCTTGCTTTATCTATCGAACAGGACCGTATTTTAAAGAATAGTTCAAATTGTCGTTGGATAAATTTTATCTTCCAATATAAACCGAATAACGACACTTTTCACATCACACCGACGTGTCGTTCTATTAGTCACAATTTTATCGCGTTCTACATCATTTTTGTTCCAATCTCGAAAAATAAGCAAAAAAAAAAAAAAAATCAGTCAGGATGTAAATTGTATATAGTATCCTTGCCTATTGACAAAAGATGCAGACCTCTTGACTTTAAATTCACTTTTTATTCTGAAGTTCCAATTTCCAAATAATTCAAATGCAAAAATAATTGACTCAATTCTAACAATTAATGTAATTTAAATGCCTCAACAATGACGTAACGAAACAATAAATACAATGCATGACAACTGACAAGGACAAAAGAAACCCGTCTAATTGCTTGCACTACCATGATTCCGACGGTGGAATTCGACAGGCTGCTGACGGTTCTTCTCTCCTAAGCTATGATAAACAAAATTCGTGTTATGAGAATCAAATGAGACGGCCAACATACTGAAATGTCTATACATCGGCAAGGGCTATAAGCTGATCAACAACGCTAGGTTCAGCCAAGGTGCTGATGTCGCCGAGTTCATCAAGTTGTCGTGAAGCTATCTTCCGTAATATCCTCCTCATTATCTTTCCACTCCTTGTTTTTGGAAGTCCGGGTGCCCAGTGAATTCTGTCAGGTGCTGCAAATGCTCCTATCTGATAATTTCGAGCAACCGTTATTAGTAAGTTAGAACTGGATGCAATATTAACTGTGTTATTTGGAAACAGCTATGTTGTTGTCGTAGAATCTCTTGATTAATTTGAGATATTATTTAAAGGATTTGTTCTATATTATGGAAGAACATTCTTGTATTGTGCTCCAACTTCCAAGCCGTATATTTTTTGTTTCGTTTTATATAACCGTATATTTTTTGTTTCGTTTTCCTCCGGCTTTTAATCTATGTTTTTCCAGAAAGAAGCATGGCAATCGGAAGACTAACCTGCTGGCGCACGGCTAGGACAAGGCTTTTCCGAAGTTCTTCACTGTAGGGAACACCCTCTACCAAGGTAACAAATGCATAGATGCCCTGCCCTTTCACCTGGAAAAAAAAGACGAGAATCATTGACATGTTAAAAGTTTTGGACTTTTGGGCATAGTGGTTAAGATAAAGGCACCGAGTACATTTGATCACTGTTTTAATCTACCACCTGCCTCATTCTATACTGGCCTTTATACCTTAACAGTGACTAGAAAAAAGTGGCCATGAAATGACGATCTGATTAAAAGGGTAAAAAAGTACCTCATGTTCAACACCAACCACAGCAGCCTCAGCACACTTTGGATGTGAAACTAGGGCAGACTCCACTTCAGCAGTACCAATACGGTGACCACTACGCAGAACAAGCACAGAAGAACATCAAAAAAACGAATAAAGACGGAAGAGTTGTGTAGCAGGGTTCAGGTGCTTCACATCCTTATGTAATAAATGGCGGACCCGAAAAAACTGTTTCATGGGGTCTTGTTGAAAATTTTGAAGTCATTACTATTAAAAAAAATATATAAACTGAGAACATCTCCAACAATTTTACAGTTTCCCAGTACCCCAGGTAATAGAGTGGAAATGCCAGTGTTGATAACACCATGCGATATGATCATGTGAGTAAGAAATACCTGACGTTGATAACATCATCCACTCTTCCAGTAAGCCAGTAATAACCGTCTTTGTCCCTGGAAAACACGTAATGATTTCACAAATGGAAGTTCAAAATAAAGGGATGTATCAAGGTATCATTTTACTGTCAAATTTTTGGCCAAGATTAAGAAAGTACACAAAAATGTAAGAATACCTGCTACAACCATCCCCGGTAAAGTAATAGCCTGGGAAAGGTTTGAAATATGTAGTCTCGTATCTTTCGTGATCACCATATAAGGTACGGAAGGCTGACGGCCATGAGTGCTTGATACATAGATAACCGCTACATTCGCCGTCAATTTCAATGCCCTTCTCATCAACGATGACAGGCTGGAAATAGAATGATTTCAATTGAGAACGGGGTTGAAGGGAGGCTGAGAAAACACTCCGACATGACACAAGAATCTTTATTTTAGACCAAAAAAACAGATCTTTTCACTAAATAGCAATGTTAGACATCAACACTGTGTCGCATCTGACACTTGCAGCTTAGTCGGACCAACATAGGAGGAAATAACAAACACAAATTATTGAGACATCACCTGAACACCAAAGAACGGAAACGTAGCAGAACCTGGCTTTTGCGGCCAGGCACCCGGCAAAGGAGTAAGCTACAAGGTAGAAAAAGTGAGAAAGCATTAGGCTCATTAATACCGAAGTCATCAAACACCATTTGCAGAGGAAACACAGTGCAGGGTGGAAAGGTAGCATACCATAAAGCCACCGGTTTCAGTCTGCCACCAAGTGTCGGAAATAGGACATCTAGAATCTCCAATAACATTGAAGAACCACCTGCGAGGAAGATGTTATGGTAAATTAGAGTTATGCTAAGTACTGTCACAGACTATGCACAGGGTGAAAAGAGCGTTGTTAAACCTCCATGCACTGGGGTTGATTGGCTCTCCCACACTTCCCAGGACCCTCAATGATTTGCGTGAATAGCGAGTCACATGCTGCATTAATATTAAGTTAGGAAGAAAAAAAAAGTTACAGGCTTATATAGTAGTGCATATCAAGAAAGAGACTTAATCATGCATTAAAAGTGCTCTTTCTGTTGGAAAAAGGGGATCGTGAATTATTAAATAAGTAAGTTCAATAACACCACAAAGTTGGTCTGCCATAAAGGATTATAACAAACTTTAATTTAGCTATTTACCTCATCACCCTCACGCATGAGAGATCTGACCAGTGTAGGGGCAGTGTAGAATATACTAACTTTGTACTTGTCAACAATGTCCCAACACCGTCCTGCATCTGGATATGTGGGAGCCTACAAGTACATCACGCACACAAAGTATGGTTAACATAAGAAAACTTCAGAGTATGGGTGCTAAACTGTAAATGATACTTCACCAACTGTATGCCGTTCTTTCTAGAACTTTCAGACCTCTTTCGAACGTTTTTGCTAAGTTACTCAAGTTTTTACAAGCATATGTTCCTTTGCTTAGAAGATCTTGAAACAATACCCCAGATGGAATAAAATAGGGTATAAGACAAAAGGTATGCATCAAGTGATTTCTCTGAATGAACAACTCCCAATTAAATAGGAAACACAATCACTACAGCCTACAGCAATGCTTTAGATGTCTATGCTAAGCTCAAATTGATCCAAATAATGCTTCCACAAAATAGGGGAAATCTAAGTTTAACATGGCATTTGATGCTACTGTAGGCTCGGCAGAAAGTGCACCAAGTTATGTTAAACACCAGAGCTGGTGAAATTATGGTATTAAATATCGGTCGTGATACCGCAATGTTATAAAGGGTTGAAAATTACAGACCCCATTCTGAGGCGGTATCACTATCACCTACAAGTATAGCGCAACAACCAAATCAAGTTGTGGAGACTAACTCCAAGAACAATTCTTGAACGAATATTTAAACACATACAAAAAAGCAAATGACTTGAACAAGTGTACATTGCAAAAGCAGAGCACAATTACTGTGCAGTAACGAATTTCTTATACAGAAAAAGACAACTTGTGCAACATCAACATTTATGACGGGAAAAAAGAGGTCCAGAAACAAGAAGAGCACTAAACTTGCATCACAAGTCACGAAAAGTCGACAATAGCTTTGTAATTTCAATATAAACTTGGTCAAAGGATAGTGACACAGGTTAAACAGTTTAATTTTGTAAATGTAGTAATCACCATATAATGATATAATGGACTCAATCCACCATGTTTAAATTTGTTTTATCTTTATGGTAAGTTTCTAGACGAAATGTCTTACTTACACAGTTTAACGGGGAAAGAGGCAGTCTAGGAGGAGCAAATATTACGCTCATGTATCTGAAATAAACTGAGAAGAGGGAAGGTGATTACCCCTTCAAATACAATACAACTTGCTCCATTGAGCAAAGGGCCATATGTGACGTAGCTGTGCCCAGTAATCCATCCACAGTCAGCTGTGCACCTGTGTAGTGAGCGCAAAGGAGTAAACTACAAGTTATTCTGCTACTTAGATGTATCAAACCTTAGGTACTCACCCTAAAGATTTTTTCATGAAGGCATGGTCTTAACTTTTAAATATCACCCGTGATAGCGAATCATGACCGAATAATCAAGGTTTTTGATGTTAATGTGACCTCATTTTAAGGCTATATAGGCCGTATTTAGTATTTACAGAGTAAAGATCGAGATCAAGCCACGACGACCAATCCCGAGATCAAGTGTCAAACCGAGATTCAATACCGTGATTGAAGGTAAGAGTATTTAGAAACATAAACATGACTTTGATAAGGATGATAGATACAAACAAACACATAGAACTAGAAAGTGTGATGACTTGTTGGGCTGGTAATCTTACCAGTAGACATCTGAGGGCTTGTAGTCAAATGCATACTTGAATGTTGTGGCGGTGTATACCATGTACCCTCCTGTTGTATGCATGACACCCTAAATATGACGTTCATATTAGCACATGAGAATCATATTTAAAGCTTGACAAGCCAAATGAACTGATCGAGTAAGAACTGTAACTCTTTATACCTTGGGTTTCCCCGTGCTTCCACTAGTGTAGAGTAGAAATAAAGGATCTTCTGCATCAACCCATTCAACGTCACAAGAACTAGGGTATTTTGAAACAACATCCTACAGAACCAAAAGAAAATCAACCCCACAACAAGTAATATAAGACCCAGAAATGAGATATAAGAATTGCTTTACATCTAAGTAGGCTGGTAGAAATAAATTATCTAACCCAATTACAGTTAATACATGCTATGGTATTTGTCATACACTCATACCCATGTCCGAGTGTCGAGTATTGGACACAGGTACGCGAGGGAATTAGGAAAAGTCGGAGTAACATAGTCCATGGCTACGGACGAACACCGCGTAAACTTCGTACATGGTACAAGTTCATGCAGCGCAAAAAGTAAAATTGGGAAATTGATCTGTCACACAATAAAAAATCTGCTAACCTGCCACCAGACATCTCGGCCTTCCTCCCATTTAGTGTTCTCTCTTTTCAGCGCTGACTGATTTTCATAAGTTAAGCACACATCTGTTCCGAAGATAAAAGTTGATCATTGTCCAGTAAATAGGAGCTTCAACACGAAAATCAAGTATATCCAGCTAACAATGTTGACAAAAATTATACAAGTCTGGAATGATGACCAAGGAGATGTAATTGATGAGGGGGAAACTCTGATGAATCATAGACCCATTATTGTAATACAAAGCCACAAATAATTAAAAGAAACAATAGTTTTTCTTAGCAATTATAGTCTGACGCTGAGTAGTGAAAAACCAAACGATCGATGGAGTCCCAACGAAAGACATAAGAGGTGACACCACTCAATCAAGTTAAAGTGAGCGAACTCTTGTATGCCCTCTCAATTAGGCTCTGATGATATCCTACCCACCGCCCTATTAGACTAAATCATGGCTTGAAAGAGTTACTTTTGAGGACTCAAATTAACTATGCTATTATCTGTAATAGAGCATACAGGCATTCTATTTTCCCATATAAAACAATTTTAATATCTTCTGCTTCATTCAAATAATAAAAGTCAGCTTACTTACTCTTAATCTGATATTATAAATTTATACTCCCTTTATCACATACTATTTCCCCTATCAGACTCTAGTGATCAAACAACGTTGACTTTGGCAAACTTTTTCTAACAATATATAGTGACAGCTTTAGTAAAAGTGAGTATATAAATGTAAACGATGATAAATTTTATATTTTACTCACATATGTTTGGAGAAATTTAGTGATCATCCAAGTCAAATGGCACAATAATTTTGGATGGAGAGAGTAATTATTAATAAATATGGACCACTAGTCCTCTTTAGATTTTGTATCTGGTTTTCATTATTTAGGTCGAAGGGGGTTAAAGTTGGTTCAAGAGAGTCAACATAAAGTTGTCAGTGTGTACCTACGGTAACGCCATTCTTCGCCGTATCAACAAGGGCAGCATCAACTATGTCTTTGAGTCCAATGACCTTTGCTCCTCTTTTAACTGCATTGCAAGTCAGGACAACCTTTGGCTTGCAATCCACAATTCTCTGGGAAAGAGATTCCGCAGAAAAGCCAGCAAATACAACCTGAAACATATAAAGTGACCGCATAGGTATAAGAAACATAGTACACAAAACCGGATCTTAGGTGAAAAGAGCATGAACAAAATACAGAAAAGTAAGCTCTGCAGTACCGAGTGAATAGCGCCAATACGAGCACATGCCAGCATTGCAATCGGCAGCTCCATGAGCATAGGCAAGTAGATAACAACAGCATCACCCTTCTTAACACCAACATCTTTCAGGTAGTTCGCTAGCTGTCACCAACAGACAGACTGATTCGATTATAATCCATATTCCACCTTGGAGTCTTGGACTAACCATCAGTAAGATCTCTCGTGTGAAATAAACCAAAAAATTACCTGACAAACTTTCTCCAGGAGCTGGCTGTAAGTTAAACTGTCATCAAAATCGAGATCATTCCCTTCCCAATACAATGCAATCTTGTCACCATTGCCGAGCTTAACATTTCTATCCAAACAGTTATAGCAAATATTGGTGATCCCACCTTTAAACCACTGTTCACAAACACAATTACAATCAAATCAACTGCAATCACATTCGCAGATAAAATATTTCGATCTCAAACTATAATACAGTATAAATATTGATCACTGACCTCAATGTTGACAGGTCCCTTTCTCACATCCAAATTCTCTGAACAAGCATTCTCACCCCACTTTTGCTTCCAAAAAAATTCAGATGCAATATCTGACCAAAACCCTGATGGATCCTCCACTGATCTCTTATACATCTCCAAATACTACATTTTTCCAACCAAATCAAAACTTGAGGATAAACATCCAACTCCAAACCCATAAAAAATTTCGATAATGCTAACGACCTTCTCTTTCGAGTCTTCTCTCTAACCTTCTCCTCCCACAAACGATTAATATACCTTACATTTTGCTTGCATGCATGACAAATACTAGTAATTATTTTATCGATTTGTGAGAGGAAAAGATCATATAAGATCCGAAAGAGACCATCCATAGCATTACTCTACAAAATTGACCCATCAACTAAATTCCAACAAAAGACAAACACATCCTATATTTAGCCAAAAAGAGCAAATACCCAACAACCAAAAACTATTAAGACTAGTAATAGACTGAGAGTTAAGACGGAAATTATGATACAATGAATTATCATAATTACGTCGATTAATAGCGACCTTTGAGTTGCTCACTTTACTTGTATAAATAACCAAGCAATTCTAAGCAATCACAATCTCAATAATATTAATCTCTACAAATCTAACAAAAACTAATAAAGATCACAACTTTATACTAAATAAACAGTAAATTCCTACAAAATAAAACCAAAATTATGACAAATTGATCAATTAAAAAAAAAGTCAACGAGTTGACCTTAGTAGAAGAAGGAATATTTGCAAGAGCAGAGAATTCATCACTTGGAAAAACAAGATCATTTTCTTCAGAAGCAAGAGCTTCTCCAAGAATTACAGCATTCAACTGTGTAATTTTACCAGCACCTGAGGGTAATTTCGTCAATGATTCAACATGTCTAAGATGATTTTCAGTAGTTAAAGTCTTCATTTTTGGATGATTTAACTGAAAATAACGACTACCCTTTTCGTTAAATTGGAAAATATTAGTACCCAGATCGCTAATTTTGTGATTTGAGTGTGATTTGTTTGTGATTCTTAGTAGTGTTCTGCTACTACTATTGCTTCTTATAAATGTTTCATGGTATAAATTATTATTATTATTATTAAAATTATGATTATTATTTATATTATTATAATAATGATAGGATGGAGATGAGGAGAGGGAAAACATGTTTAAGTTGGAGGTCATGTTCCTTTGATATTGGAATATGACCAAATTAATTTTGATTAAAAAATGAGATTATATAAGGGTGTTAAGGTAAGATTAGATTTAAATAAAATAATTAAATAATGAATAGTGTTATAAATTACTATATTAATTAGTATAGTATTAATTGATGATATAAGGTTGATGAGATCGAAGTATTAATGTGTGACGAGTAAAAAAAGATTGAAAACGAGGATATGCACTAAATTAAAGGTAATTTTAGAAGAAAATTCAACAAGGAAAAAAAGTAATGGAGGGAAAAGAATAGAAAGGGGTTGACTATGGAGTTTGGATGAAGTTGGATTTCTGAAAGATGAAGAATTGAGTAAGAAATTTAAGGTTGTGGTTTGAAAAGGCAAAAGAAATGTGGTGAGGAATTGGGAAAATTTAGGACAAAAGGTTGATCATTAGATAAGGGACATAATCCATTCTCACACAAACAAACAAATGAAGTTAAATCAAAATTGTTTGGTCTTGATTTAACTCAATAGAATAATGACAATTATTATGTAGATGTAACTGTTTTAATCGAAATGAGAAATGGTGTTTATAAACTAAGTTAAAACTTCAGCGGTTCAAGTTATTATTGTGGCTTCCTTTAAACTAAACAAATGAATGAAAGTTCCTCTGTCACAGTCAATAGTTATCATTGTTTGAAATCAAATCGTTACAAAATATACGACATTTATCTTGTAAGTTAATTACCTTATTTGTTAATAAGAATAGTATTCTGTAATAATAATAATAAATGAGTTGATTAAATAAACATAAAAATTTGTCTTTTATTTTGAGACGGTCTTATTATACTTCTTATGTATCATTGAATTGTATACGTTTGCTTTTGGAAATTATTCATAAGTAGAAGAATTTTGAATACAACTTCTAATATACTACTTCCGTTCCAGTCAATAGTTATCTATGTTTGAATTCTCCCTCACATAAAAAGATAATAGATAACTATTGATTAGGACGGAGGGAGTATAGTATAACATTAAAAATAGTCATGTGAGATCTTGTTTAAATTACCGACATAATGAATATCAAATTTTTATTATTTTTTGCAATAGATAACTAAAGATATGAGCAAAAGAAAAAAAATGTTAATATACATGTATAAATTAATCTATACAATTCATTGGAACAGAAGTAATATAATTTTGTGAATATAATGATGATATGAATTCCACAAAATCTAATGTGGTATATTTAATGTTGTAGGTCCTTCATGATTCTTGATGTTTTGTAGTTGCATGATTCTAATATGATATGCTGAAATTAATGGGACTCCAATTGATTGGTGAATGATGGGTTTTAGCTTTTGATGAAAGTATGGACTCTATGGAGGCAGGATACTCAGTAACCACTGGCACTACATTGTCCATATATGTCCTTTTCTGCCAAATATTGTTGTCCCTTGCCTATTTGAATTTACAATCCGCCTCTCGGAGGACGGACATAATCCATCTTTAATTGCAGAGAGTAAGTGGAGGGCACACTCTTTCACTCACTTGGCCTCCCACTTGCGTTCTTTGAGAGATCTTCAACCGATTTCAATGAGATTTGGGGTTGAATGTATTTTTCTCAGATTTTACGAAAAATATTAATTTGGGTAGGTTTAGAAAATATTGTTGTATGCTTATCAAATTGGGTATCTAAAACCTAATTTATACTTGTGTTGTATAACACCACCTTTATAACACAAAAGAATATTGTAAAGAAACACGAAAATGTCAAACACGACGTAAATTTTAGGAGTAGAAATGAACGACGATAAGGCATTTGCGACAAATTTCCACATTCTCAAAATCCTCCTTATGGTGTAATACTGATCTTCGCACGGGGCAAAGAAACAGTAAGAGTAGACACATGCTAGTCATGAAGATCGCCCTGAAGAACATACTCTTCCTCCAAATCGATCCAGGGAGTTTCTTCCAACTTAAGCAGCATAATTTCTCGACGACTTCCTGGACTCGATATCCCCTGATTAATAGGCTCGTTGTTCTTGATGCATGAGATGCATAAGAGTTTCTTTTTACAGTATCTATGTATGCAGGTTGCATATACTCGTACACCAAATACGTGTATTCCCCCAACAAATTGTGTCGCTTTGAAGGTTTGCGCATCAGTTAAGCAAAAAATATACAATCATTTTGAATTATGTAAGGCTAACTGTCCAGAACTATATTTCGTATAAGTGAATCTTGATCTGTTAGTTTGAAGTATAACTTTTTAGTATAAACTATGTACAATATATAATCAGTATCAGTACATCTCTGGTACCTAAAACAACCAGTATTTCTTCCTTGGTTTTGGCGGAGGGATTGCTGCAACAAATTAACTCGGGATTAGTACCGATATATATTAAAGAGTTCTATGGCATGAAAGCTTCCATAAAAAACGAACAAACCTCGTATTTCATAAAGTGAATTATAGTGAACCTCAGACCAGAAGCTCAACCATAGCTCTGCAATGTAAATTTGAAATCAAATTAAGTGTCAGTATTATATGGAAGTTCTGAATCTTTTTTTTTCCGAAAAGAAAGTTCTGAGCTGTCTCACACATATGAGGTAATCTGACCGAGCCAAGCCTGCTTAAGCTTAGGCTGTGTGGTTCAAAAACTTCAAACTGACCCTTTTTTTTCTTTTACTGGTTTGCACCATCCGATTTAGTCCGGATTCGACCAGGTAGGATCACAAGAGCAACAAAGCTCTCTCATATGAGTAACATATTTGCATTTCCGATGATTTCGGCGAGTCGAAGTGGAGATCTTTGCTTAAGCTAAAATAATATTCCGAGTTTGACCCCTTTTCTTAAACCGTCATAAAAGCAGGATAACTAACACCTAGTCAATTGACACCACCTACACTCCTCTTAGAGTCCCCTATGACCTTGTACTGAGCATTGCCACACAGGCAGTAGCAGCTAAAGAGGAAAACAAGGAGCAGATTTGAAATGACTAATTCAGAAGAAAAAAAATGCTAAAAGTCGCACTCATGGCCCAAAAACGTCGCGATTAACCTGAGCTGACCCATTTTTCGAATTGACCCATCAGCGCACTCAAAATGACCCGATACCGGCCCCAACGATGTGTTTGCCGAGACTGGCCAGTGGCGGTTGTTTGTTTGCTTCATTTCTGTAAATTCTCGGTTCCATCGTAGCTTAAACTAGACCACACTCAAAACCGGGGCCAAGCGTTGCAATGAACAATTGAACCAACCCCAGCCTAAGGTCTTTACTTTTTGATAATCATGTACATGGAACAACATTCCTCTGATGTCATAATGGTCAGTCACTAACGTGTTCGTGGTAGCGTTATTCATTATAATATTGCACAAAGTAAAGCACTAACCTCGTCTGGGTGCCTGGTTTTGTGGAACAATCTCAATAAAACACGTGTCTCTGAAGGAAGTTAAAAGGCATATCTTGGCAGCAAACTACACGATGAATAACAACACTTGGTAAAAATACAGTATCGTCCAGAGCAGAAATCACAGCATATAGCAAAATTGTTGCAAGCAAGATAGTTTTTTTCATTTTGAGGACTACGTTAGTTCCATGTCTAAATTAACTTTTCTGATCTCTTTAATTATTTTTCGTAAAATCAGCTTCAAGTTATGCCGTGTTAAATTACGGGCATAGTATATACATATTCTGTCAAATTCAGATAATTAGGTCTCGGATTTGGATCCACGGTATCGGTTATTGCGGCCTAATCTCGCTAAATGAGGGTAGGATGTGGTTGCGGTAAACTTCAATTTCCCAAGAATTTCGAGATAATTCCTTTGGCTAATTAACAAAATAGAGGTGCAGGGATTTCAAGGGGAAAGAAAATGGCTCCCCTCCATTTCTCTCTTGCAAGGCAAATTGACATCCTTTCACCCTGGGAAATATTGCCCATTCATACATATCTGGTTCCACAGTTTCATCCCTTACTGGGCGTAGATCAAGCTATTTAGTTTTCACTACAGTTCGTCACTGACAACCTAACTATCTTAATCATGATCATGAACGCGTGAAAAGAAGAAAAGAAAGTAATACATGACCTAACTCAGGCATGATGAAAAATACTGACCCTATCGGCGGCTGCCTGAAGTGTTACATGATCTCCCCATTCACCAGATCTGCAATATGTAGAGTGAAGGAGTCCCCAAAAGTTTCAGCAAACTATCACTAACAAAACTACACAAGAAAGTAAATTAATCAAGGAATACTGAAATTAATATCCTACTTTCCCATCTTCTTGTAATAACGCTTGTACTTCATGGGGATATAGCCTTCATACAACGACTTGTATTCCTTTAGCTGAAACAAAACAAGGTAACAGCATTCACTGTATCAGTGTACATCAAAAAGTTCTGTAACCAAATATCAAAGCAGAGTGGCTGAAAATCGTCTAAAAATTTTTAATGTTATGTCAAACTTGTTGAGCTGCTTTTAAAACAAATAAAACCATAAGCCTAAAACTCTAAGTCTCTGATTACTGAAAGCCTCTTAGCTTCCAGATCTGCAATAATGATATAAGAAACGGTTAGGACCCACATCCAATGACACCAACAGCATTGCTCAGCTCGATAAAATGCATTTGACTTTTGTTTTATTTTGAGTTATTGTCGAATATTTTGAATCTTCTTAAATTTGGTTCCCTTCTAGTTTTCTATCATTAAAGTTTTTCTTAAATTCAGAAGATAGATGTGTGTATGGCTGTACAATTGTACCTGCTTAACCACTTCTTTACGCACAAACTTGTGATGCTGAGGCGACTTAAACATTTGATCTGAGAGTGCACGAAACTGCAAGAAATAATAGAAAGTTGGCAAAAGTACAAAAACAATCATTTGCAACTAAAAGCCCAGCTCCACTAACCTGACAATTTCCATCACCAGCTACTCGAACCTCGAAAAGACCATAAACCTGTAGTCTGAAAAGATTTCAAGAAATTAAAAGGAAGCGTGAAGCAGCAACAACAGTTCATCAAAGGCCAAATCACTAGCTTTAATCTTTAACTACAATTGCATACATGTGCCAGAAAATAAGTACTTCTAAAAAGAAAAATGATCCTCGCAGTTCATGAAAAATGTAATATCAACTGAGGATTTAATTTTGTGACAAGTTCTGCGACATGTACTCAAGTTGGACGGAGGCAAATTCGGAAGGTATTATTTATGGGATTTTCCTAAGATCTCCTACAGGGAACATTGATACAGTAAGAATGAGACTAGGTTGCTGATTTTCGGCACTAATTGCAAAATTTACAGCAGATATAAATGGTTTTGATTAAAAAGGATATAGGGCAAGGAAGTCTGAGCGAATCTAGTCAAGACACTAAAGCAAGCTTTACCTCTGGAAGAGTCGCTGATGATCCGAACTGGCATCATTGAATGTCGGAAAAAAGGAGTTTACTCTTGGGACAACCTGAAATTGGGAAGGTATTGAATTGAAATAAACCCTTAAATTTGGCTTTTAACCAAGTAATTAAGGAATATTTTATAACTAGGACTCCAAAAATATATAGTCTGTCATAATAGTTGGTATACTAAAACAATAGTAATCGATTAAGCTGTGCAACGGCAATTTGATTATAAAGGCGCAAGAATCTGGAATGGTTTGATCAGGAAGGAAGCTTAGAAGAAGTCAAAATACTAATTAAGACCCTACATACATAAATGGAAAATAGAGGCATAACCAGTGTGAACGATAAAGAAAGACATCAACACTTGAACAGTGAGCAGAGTAAGGCAAGGCATCAAGATTACACATTTAAAATTGACACATGTCGTGTTTAAAAGAAATGCCTAGTACATAAGATTAAATCAAACCAAAAGATCTCAGAGACTGACTGTTGTAGCCTGATTAAACTATCTCTCATTATGCATTTATCCCATGAAACAGCAAAATGCGATGTTTCTGAAGAAGTATCCCGGACCATAAAAATCAGACATCGAAGCCACTGAAGTATAGATCTGGCAAAAGGCAGGGGAGTCGGGCGCAACTTGCTCGGCCTTGAACCAGCCCTTCGGCGAGTCATGGGTGGGCCAGGCCACGGGTCTTGTCCATATATCATATTTTTTTGGTTTTAACAGGCCAGGTGGCGGGCCGGGGCAGGTCGCACCGTGTCTCAAGCACACCAGCTAGGCCACCTCTACTAAACTTACATTCACCTATAGGACACGGGTTCAAGTAGGAAGCCTAAAATAATTTATACTAGCTAATAACTTTAGCCTGGAGAGGAGTATCTAAGATTCTAAGAGCTATGTTACTCAGACAAGGGTAAAAGTGCAGTACATGAGTGCAATCAGTGCATATCCAAGTATCGGGCTCGACATGAATCAATTATGAATTATATAAACATGAGGACCCTGTCCTAATGAAGGATACGGGTGAGGGGCAATTCTTCAAACCAAAATAAGTAAATTTTAATAGTTAAGAGCTTAAAAGCGAAATAAAGCGACATTTGAGAAATAAGGCTTAAAATCATCACATATCATACTCAATGTTTCATAAGTCTCTTCTAAGACATGAAAGAATGAAGATTTTACCGGAATAGGAGCGAGGTTAGAGAGACGTCGAGCGATAGCGCCATCTAATTTAGAATACTCTTCTGTTAGCATAAGAGCTATCATTCTATCGTCGTCTGTATCAGGCTGACTACCTCGTGACGTTGAGCTGGAACATTCACTCTGAAACCCACTTGTCATGATTTAAGACTACAACCTTCTAATATCAACAAAAGCTATGGAAAATTAGGAATATGTCAACTTTGATAAGCGAGACAAAGAACTCGAAGAGGTGTATCTGCAAAAATTATTGTGAGAAAAATTAAGATATAGTTAGACGGAGTCAAGAAACAAAGATTAATTCCAAAATGTACCAACACATCATGAGGAAGACACTTTCAGAATTAGACACATATTCTCAATGGTATACGGGATAAAACACTAATAACAAACCTTCGAAGCATTTTTTTTAAAACTTAGAGAATGCATATACAGATTTAGCGATTTTGAAACAATACAACTAAAAGAGACAACACAGGTTACATGAGATGAGCACCACTACAACGGATTCAGGTAAAAAAGAAGCTCCATAGTCCATACCGATTGCATTTGAAACAATAATTCAGAATCTAATGTAAATCAGTAAATGTTAACCTTATACCTAACATGTAGCTTTCTCAAACCCAATAAAAACCGAGCACTTTCACCAATAACATAGATATTGGTTTATACGTCAAATACTCGTTTACTGCAACATAGTCCGAAGACTATGTGACACTAGGTGGTGATGTTGTATTGGCGCATTGGCTAGCTACACTAAGGTCTAAAACTGCATCATACCCAAAATACTATGACTAACCCACCAAAGGTTAAAAAAATGATTGGGATGGGGAGCAGGGGATCAACATAGTAAGCAAGTGGTAGCACTCGCAACCCTAAAACCCAAAAAACAGTTCAAATTATCGATTTCTGCTATCCGCAAATCTCTGAATATGATGATGAGATCATAGCAACCATATTGGATTACAAGATGAATATTTTTGCTACCCAAATTTCATTTCTAGCTTTGCCCCACACTATTACATAATCGAATAAGAAACTCATCAATTGATGATAACAATGATAAAGAAACTAATCTATGAAACATTCTATTATTCTAAAGAGTTCGTCTTGCTTACGACCGTCTTAAGTTTACAACATGTTCAATTGGCATTAATTATTTAATTGAACCATATAGCATGAAAAGATAGCGTCTTTAACTTAAGACGGTATCAAATCAAATCCAATAATGAACATCAATAAAAACCAAATCTTTTGCCCATTAATAAATAAAAAACCAACGTAAATGCATAAATATTAAACAATATCAAAAGAAATAATAAGGAAATTCATGATGCTGAATTACCTTGGGTGTGAATCAACAATGTCTGACAAATGATTATAAATAAACAAAAACCCAGAAATCAAAAGGGTGGAAAAATAATGATAGAAAGTTGAAGGGATGATATAACTACAAAAAAGGGTTGAATTATATGGGTGAATAGTTGGAAGAAGACGTGTGAGAGGTGGAAAAAGTAAGGATTATTATGTAAGAGAGTAGAGTATGTTTGAATTGTTTATTGTATTGTATTTGTATTTGTATTTGTATTTTGTAATTGCGCGTATTTCATTAATAATAACTTGTCAAATTGGACCAACTTTTATGGAAGACGGGGTAACCCGTCTTAAGCTTAAGACGCGTCAAGAACCCTTTACAAAGAGCAAGTGGGACCTTCTCTCATTGAAAGATGGAGACACACCTAGACCTCATCCTTCGTTTCACCTCTCATTTTGTCTTAGACTTGACCCCACCTACTTAAGTGAACCCGAGACCCTAGCCACCTCTCCTCATTTGTGTTCTTTGTTTAGTTTATGTTTACTAGTTTTTAATTCATTAGCTTATTATTATCACTCACATTGTTTGTTTGACTAAACTAGAACAAAACCGAGACTTATAGCCTAACCCCACCGTCCTTTGTGGTTCGACCCCGACTTCCGCTATCGCATTAGTTGGGTTTTACAAATTGTTTTTGCTTGGGCGGTACGCGACAAAAAACCGCCCATCAAAATGGCGCCATTTGATGGTCGGTTCGTCGTCAAAACAAACATCAAAAATAACCCAATAAAAGTAGTATAAAGGGGTCGAAATCCACGAGGATGGTGGGGTCAACTACTAGTTCGATTGAATCCTATTCTAGCCTAAAATATGACGGATTGGAAAGTTAACTAAAAATTAGGAAAAACAAGTAATCGCTAAGTAATAAAGATGAAAACAATTAAGGGAAAGACTAGGGTGAAGGGTTCACCTTAGGGGGATTTAATGGGTTAGTCGGGTAACTAGCAAATGGGTAAATAATTCGAGTAAAATCGATTGCTAATGTCTCAACAATCGATAATCATCAACAAAGCTATCGCATTTGTCTCAAATCACCCATATAAACACTTAGTCTAATCGTCTCTACCACCGTCGCTTAAGAGAAGATCAAACCATGTTTGATAAAAAGGCAACTTTCGTTCACCATTTCATCAAACACTTGGTGTTCATATGGGCAATACCCAAATCATTTACCACAAACTTACTAATTAACCAACCTAATACCCCACATGATCCACCCTTAGGCTCCCCCTAAACCCTAGAGGATAATCTACTCACACATGGCAAAGGGAATCAAAGCACTAAAGGGAAGGGGGAGTTCAATCAACATCATGCTATGAGAAGAATAAAGATAACAATCAAAAGATGAACTATAAACTAGAAATGGAAATTAATTGCATAAACAATAAAAAAGATGAGAAATTTAATACCAAACAAAACTTATATTGATGAATATGGGGGAATGTCTTCACCCAAGTCTTCAATACAAACCCCAAAAATGAAATGAAAGACTAGATTCAACAACTTGAAATGAGAAACTAAACTAGATTAGGGAAATATTAGGAGAGTAATTAGGGATTAATTTGGGTTACAAATTTCTAGGGTTTCGTGCTAAGGAGAATGTCAAAAAACTGCTTACAAAATAATAAGGGGGGGTATATATAGGTATCCCGAAATTAAGGAAGAAATTAGAAGAAGAGGCGAATTTTTCAGTCTTGTGTTCCCGGCCGGTCGACCGGCCGCCGGGCCTCTGACCGGCCTGGGACACATCAGTGTCTTCAGGAACTCCGTCTTCAAAAATCCCAAAATTTCACTAAGTATGGAAAATGGGGGTCTGGGCCGGTCGACCGGCCGCCGGTCCCCCACCGGCCTGGAGCACATTTAAACTCTCTTGTGGCTTCTGATGTAGGTGCAGGCCGGGTAGTCGACCGGCCGCCGGTAGGCCGGCCGGCGCTACCTGGGCCTTTTCTTCCTTTTCTCAACTTCTTCAAATGTGGAGCCGATGTCTGGGCCGGTGGACCGGCCGCCGGTCTGGGGACCGGCCAGCACCACCTGATGACTCATATCTTCATTTTTCATCTCATCTTCGAATCCCGACTCATGCAAGGTCTTTATGCACCGATTTCCTCATTTCCGCCTTAATTCCTGCAAATTGAGATCGATATTCATAGCGCGGGAAATCGGGAAATAAAATGCAATTAAAGACACGCAAATCCGTGTAAACGGACCAAAATGGGGACGAAAATGAGGTAAAAATGTGACTAAATAATGCTTATCAAAATTCCCCACACTTAAGACTTACTCGTCCCCGAGTAAGTAAACAAAATTCGAGACCCATAAGTACCCTTATTCAATACTACTCTAATATTAAGGCTACAACCTAAACTATTAATAATATCCGACGGTAGGCAATTAACGGGCCTCCTCCGTCCCTTCAACTCACAACGAGATACTCATGAGGTAGAGTACTTCCTTGCAAGGCAAGTAGGGGCTTGCTCAAAACCTCGACGCATCCAAATGAAAAACACGTAAGAACACGACAAAGATGCATCTAACAAAAGAAAAATCACATGCCTCATCCATGTGACGGAAATATCTAAAAGGAAAACCGTTTAAATAATGCATGATCCTTGTAAGCCACTAATATCATAAAGCATGGAAAAATATTCGCCTCCAAGCGGTGCAAGTCTAATGAAAATTTCGAACCCCGTCTACTATTTGCTTGGCCAAAAGCGATAAAATGGAAGATGGAAATGAAATCCTCGTGACGTTATTAAGCACAATAGCATATGGAATTCACGTTTCTCAAATAAATGAGACACAAGGGTCGTCCCGTCTCACTATGCAACTTCAAAGGTAAATGATTCAAGAAGGATAAAAGGAAATTGAGATTTGAGTCTAAGTGCTTGCAAAACTTTTCATTTCACACTTTGCTTTCTTTTTCTTTTTCTTTCTTTTTGATTTGCATTTTGGTTTGCAATTTTTGGCATGAAAGCACACGGTTTCCGTCAAGGACATGCGGTCGGAACCAACAATAGGGGTATCCCCACCGTAGTGGCATCGAAAGGGGGCCTAGATATGGGCCCACTAGAATCCCTAGAAGTTCCGTTTTGCATTTCCTCGACGAAAACAAGAAAAGATGATAATTGACTCAATATTTTCAGCTTGTTTGATTTGTTTCCTTTTTTGATCAAAAGTGGAAGAACAATGAATCATGGTTGGTTGCATAGCAAGAACGGTCACCTAAGAATTCTTTCTACTATCGGAATATTCACATCAATCGAGGTTGTCGAGGTGGAATAAGCGCAAACTCGTGACTCGGCATTAGTAGACGGGTTAAAACTCACTAAAAATGCACAACCCAGGGCGTCTAAAATTCCACGATTAAGATGAACACTTTATGAATAAAAAAGTAGCAAAAAGGGACTATGCACATTCAACAAGTTTTCCAAAAAGACAATTATTAAAACATTTTTCTAAATGCAACTATATGCCATGATGCAATCTAGCATATATACAACTTAAATGCACATGCTCTAACCGACTATATGACACATAAGCTAATGCTATCTCCTAACAGCACACAAGTGGCACACACGCCAATCAACAAAATTCACACCATCGTCATCAACACATCCCGTCCTCAAGTAAGAAGGAAAGGAGATAAGGGAGAAGAGAAATAGGAAAGATCTCACCAAAGCGTCTTCATTTTCCCTTTTTCGTGCCTCATATGATGTGGGGCGCACCTATGGATGGAGATAAAAAGAAACACACGGCAATATATACAAAATAAACTATATACAAACTAATCTAAACATATATTTTTTGGAAAATTTTCAATTTTTTTCGATTTTTAGGCATTTTTCAACTTTTTTCAAAAATCAACGATATATACAAAGGAAATAAAGTCCTCCCCACACTTAAGTCTTACTCGTCCCCGAGTAAGTGACTCAAATATGAAAGGAGAGAAAAAAGAAAAGGAAAAACAAAACAAAAAAAAAATTTGGGTTTTTTCAATTTTTTGGGAATTCCCTCCCCACACTTGGTATTTACATGGTGTGAGGGGTGAATTCAAAGCAAATAACATGTTTTTGGGTTTTTAAATATTTTGAAAAATAAAAACTTGTTTTTGGGGTTTTTGATTTTTGATGAATAATCACAATATGAACAATATATACAAGAGGGTTAGCTCTAAGTAAATGCATGAACTAAATAAAATTCCTAAAACTAAATGCAAAATGATATAATACAATGTCATGATCTAAGTAAATGCAAACTACACTATATGCTAATCTAGAGTCTCGCTGCGGTGGTAAGGTGCATAAATGCAAGCCCCTCATGGGGGTACCTCCCACAGGAAAGTCTAGTGTGCCATATCGGAGTCTCGTCGTGGCGGTAAAATGCATAAATGCACGCCCCTCATGGGGGTACCAACCACGGGAAAGTCTAAAAATGACACCAAACAAAATGCAACTACGCTATATGGATGCAAGGCTAATATGTGACGATATGTTACAAAATTAAATTCTAATGCAAGCCTAAATGGATGCAACTAAATGGATGACTAAGCTAAGATATAATACAACTATCTAAATGCATGCGAAAATATAAATATGATGAAGATTTGGATTAAAAGGGATCATACTCATGGGTTTCCGGCCTCAAGAGTATCCAGTGAAATCAGAGGATGTAGTATCAAATTGGCCATGACTGGCCTCAGCAAAAGACGCATCTACATCCTGGGCTCCCGAACCAGAGCCGCCCCCCTCCACAATCTCGAACCGTGGACCCATCCTGTCAAACCACTCGGCATTCTGAGCCGCAATCTCTGGGTCCACCTCCTCCTCATCAACTACCGGCTGAGTAAAACCCGGCGCAGAAGAATAATAGTCTGGCTGAACATTGAAATCTCCGAACACCCTAGAACCCTGGTCATACCCGCCCTCTGGCCACATGAAATAGGACGGATGTGGGCCAACTGGCTCCATATACCCCTCCCTACACCAATTATCGTAAGAAGGGTATTGGCCAAGAGCCAAGTCGTAATACATCCTGTCCATCCGCTGCGACAAAAGAGCTCTATCCCGGGCTTCCTCCTCACGCCACTTAGCTGCCGCCTCTCTCTCCCTAGCCGCTGCCTCTCTCTCCGTAGCTGCTGCCTCGGAGGCCAAAGTCATATCGGCCATGAACTGGATCAAGGAAGGATCCAAAGGAGGGTAACTGGTAGTGGTGGAAGTGGATGCGTCGGGTTGGGATGAATTGGGCCAAGGACGCCACTGCTGCTGATGATAGAAGGGGCTCATATAGGGTAAGGTGGTGGAAGTGGGGCCCCGCTCCTCTCTCCTATATGTAGTGACGGGGGCAGTAGGATCTCGCCTAAATGCGGTAACTGGAGCTAAAGGATCTTCCGGGGTTTCCTCAGGTGGTGGTGGAGGGTTCTCCTCCTGTAGGGGGAGAAGATAGTGCGCGCTATCAGGAACCACTTTCATAGCCGCACTATTAGGGAGGGGAATAGAATTTACCCCTCGAATCCTCCAATAAGTCTTCCCGTCCTCAACTCTCTTTATTACCCACTCAAGCTTCTTTGAAATGTAATCCTCCGTCAACAATGAGCATCCCCCTAAACACCTCAAATTACGCTCATCCAGAGCATCTCTACATAGGACATGGGCAATCTTGGTAACAATCCCCCCTAAATGGATTCCGGTAGGGCTAAACGGGTCATTGGCAATTTTCTGGAAGTGGATAACGACATGATGACCGATGTTGATCCCAAATTTATTCGGCTGTTGGAACAAGTAAGCCGCCAAAATCGAAAGCTCATCGGCCCTAAAATTATGACACTCCTCTCTCCCAAACAACGTCCAACCCATAAACCTATGCCAAAACCTAATAGGGGCATTGTGGCAAGCATTTGCCGGCCTCTTAGTTCCCTTCGCAAATTCAAAACCCGATATAGCAGTCCACACATCATTCACATTAAAGTTTTCGGGGACCTTGTACGACTTATGAAATTTGACCCCTAAAACCTTACAAAATTTCTCAAGGGGAAGGTTAAAAGCAGTATTAAGAAGGCGAAAGGAAACAATTTTGACCATACCCGTATTTCTATCCTTCTCATGACTAAACGAACTCAAAAATTCCCAAGTGAGACGGGGGTAAGTACGGAAGTGCTGACCGTATAGTTCCCCCATCCCCAACCCTTTGAAAAGCTCAAGAGTGACCGTATCAAGGCCGAGGTTCCGCATAGTATTCCGACAAATAAAACGGGAGTGGGGAAGAGGTCTACGCTTTAAACATTGAAATTTACCTCTTGCGATTTCGCTTACGAAGACGATATCCGGAAAATCGTTATCCGGACCCATTCCCGCCGTCACTTGCTGGAGCCTAGCTTCTAACTCCGCCTCAAGTTGAGCCCTTGTCCTTTTCCGAGGTGGTTGTTGAGCCATGTAGTTTATTTTCGTGTTGGTCAATTGAAAGAGGGAAAAGTTGGGTTTTTGAGGTGTGGGATGAATTTGGGTGATGTTGTGGGTTAATTAGTGGGTGGAATGTTGGAGTGGTGGAGTTTTGGTGAGATTTTAGTGAGTTTTTTGTGGGTTTTTGTGGAGGTTTGAAGGAAGGAAGAAGAAGTAATTAGAAGATATGAAGAAGAATGATGGAAAAATAAGGGCTCACGAGTTGTTATTACCCTCGGGTGGGGTTCTGGGCCGGTCCAGGCACCGGCCGCCGGTCGACCGGCCTGGAACCCAGTTCAAAAAAATTGATTTTTTTGATGTTTGAAATTTCTCGTGTTCAGGTGGTCTAGGCCGGTCGGCACCCCGGCTGCCGGTCGACCGTCCTGGACTACAGCTCAAAATAATCAACTTTCTAATTTTCAGTTATACGCGCTCTGGGCCGGTCGTCAGACCGGCCGCCGGTCCACCGGCACAGACTACAGCTCAAAAATTTCCCAAAAAACCTTCTCCTATGATAATGTGCTCCAGGCCGGTTGGCACCCCGGCTGCCGGTCGACCGGCCTGGAACACCTGCACTTCAAATTTCAAACTTCAGAATCCACCTTCTGGAGTGCTCTGGGCCGGTCGGCACCCCGGCTGCCGGTCGACCGGCCTGGAACACTTCTCCACTTCTTCACTTTGCCTTCAAAATCACAACAAACTCCCAAAGAAACCCAAGTCACCAACAAACTCGACCCTACCAACATAAGCCCAATGATACGGTTTCAAACCAAACCCGACTACAAGTGTTTCAAACCTTCCTAAAACTTCTTCCTAAAGACGAAAAACCCGAGTACACAAATCCAAATCTTCACAACTATTCCTAATATGCATGCTATATACAAAAAAATTGGTGGTTGTTGAGGGACTCCACCAAACCTATCAAATCACGAGAGTTTACAAACAAGACTCCTCCTCGGGAAGTGGATCCCCAAGGAAGAGTACTTCCACCGTTCCTTTTTCATCTCCATCGAAATATCTTTTCACTCGATGCCCATTGACCTTGAAATTACCACCTTCTTCGCTCCAAAGTTCAAAAGCTCCATGTGGTGAAATGTCGATAACTTTGAAAGGACCCGACCATCTAGAGCGTAGCTTTCCCGGAAACAACTTGACTCTAGAATTATAGAGTAAGACTTGGTCACCCACTTTTACATCTTTATCAACCAATTTGGCATCATGCCATTTCTTTGTTTGCTCCTTGTAGATCTTTGAGCTCTCGTAGGCATCAAGTCTTAGCTCTTCAAGTTCATTCATTTGGAGAAATCGTAGCTCTCCGGCCATATCAATATCAAAGTTCATCTCCTTTAAGGCCCACCATGCCTTGTGCTCCAACTCGATTGGCAAGTGACAAGCTTTTCCATAAACAAGCTTGTAGGGAGTTGTGCCGAGTGGAGTTTTGAAAGCGGTGCGAAGGGCCCATAGAACATCCGGAAGCTTTTGAGACCAATCCTTCCTACCTTTGCTTGTAGTCTTCTCCAAGATAGCTTTTATTTGACGGTTTGAGACCTCTACTTGCCCACTAGTTTGAGGGTGGTAGGCAAGAGCGGTCTTATGAGTGACACCATGGGAAGAAAGTAAGAACTTGAAAGTGCTCTTCCTAAAGTGCGAACCCCCGTCGCTAATCACCACCCTTGGGGTCCCAAATCTCGGAAATATAGTGTTCTTGAAGAGCTTGATAACAACCTTAGCATCATTTGTTGGGGTGGCGACGGCTTCAATCCACTTGGACACATAGTCCACCGCTACCAAAATGTACTCATTCCCGCAAGAGTTGGGAAATGGTCCCATGAAATCAACTCCCCAACAATCAAAAAGCTCAATCTCAAGAATGTTTTGAAGGGGCATCTCATTCCTTTGACTAATATTCCCCGTTCTTTGGCACCGATCACAAGATTTGACAAAGTAGTGGATATCCTTGAACATAGATGGCCAATAGAAACCACCTTGTAACACCTTTGCAATGGTGCGAGATGTACCAAGGTGGCCCCCATAGGCCGAGTTGTGAATTCTATCAACTATCTCCATACCTTCTTCTCTAGGAACACATCTTCGAAACATGCCATCACCACACTTGCGAAAAAGATGTGGGTCATTCCAAAAATAGCGTTTTGAGTCATGCTTCAACTTCCTCCTAGCTCTAGCATCCAACTCCTCCGGAATGAACCCGCTCACAATCAAATTTGCCAAGTCCGCAAACCATGGTGATTTACCACCTATCATCATCAAACTATCTTCTCTCAACCACTCATTGATCGGGCCAATCTCATCCTTCAACCCATGATCTTCGGTAGTCAATCTAGATAGGTGGTCGGCAACAACATTCTCCGACCCCGCCTTGTCTTTAATTTCCAAGTCAAACTCTTGAAGTAAAAGAATCCACCTCAAGAGCCTTGGCTTTGCATCCTTTTTCACTAACAATTGCCTCTCATCGGATATTATTAGAATAAGTTAGTTAATTACTCATCTTACATTAAGGGTCTTTATTTTATTGAATGAGCTTACTCGAGGACGAGTAAGGTTTAAGTGTGGGGATATTTGATAAGTATAATTTTAGTAGCGTTTTATTCCGTATTTAAACCATTACTTGACTCGATTTTGCGTGCTTTCATGTGTAAAAAGCTCATTCTAATATTTAAATAGAAATAATTATTTTCCTAAGAACAATTGCTAGTAGTCTTCATAAATCGAGAATTAGTATTGTCTTTTTTGTTATTTTGATATTGTAGGTATTAAGTCGAGGAAACTCAAGCGGTAAAGACGGGTCAAAGAAAGACGAAAAGGAATCAAGTCGATGAAAACTTGGGCAGTCCATTTTTTTTATCATGCTCTCGTCTTTCCTTGGTTTTCCTGCAAAGTCCAAGCTAGGCATGGGCTATTTAAATGGGCCGGACATTTTTTGGAGACAAGCAAAAAACAAGATAGCATGTGGGCCTTTTGTTGTTGGTCCACTGGAGAAACAAAAAAACCAAAGAGGAGCCTTCACTTGTTTTGGTTGGCTGGGACAAAAAGACAAGAAAAGGGCTTGGTTTTTGGGCTTAGGAAGAAAACGAGTATGCAGCCAAAAAAGAAAGAGAAAAGCAGAAGAAAAGAGAAAAAAAAGATGAGAAGAAGACAGAAAATAGTGGAGACGAAAAGTAGAGACGCAGGAGAACAGTAGGGGTAGGAAAGAGTAGGATAGACTAGAAAATCACATTTTCTTCCCTCTCAAAATTAGTTTAGATCTAGTTTTATTATATGTAATAGACTAATTATTCCGGGACAAGATTCAATCTTTATGCAATTAATTCTGCATTCTAGTTCACTACACAATTTTCTTCAAGTTGGGTATAATTTTCTTTCCCTTTTCATTTTATTATTGTTAATCTCATGTCTTTGTTTAAGTTTATTTTAGTTGCTAATTTCATTAAAGTTTGTTACTTTGTTATTTAAATCATGTTTATGTTCTTTTTATTGTTAGTGAGTGGTTTAATTACTTTAGTTTTCACCATGTTAGAGTAGATTATTGCTAGGGTTAAAGGGGATCTTAAGTGGGATTAAATGGGTTTAATTATTGTGTTTTGTTAAGAATAATTTTGTGGGTTACTTGTCTTTAATCTTATGCACACTCCATGTTCGATGAAATGCTTGAAGTGAAAACTTGAGTCTTTCTCTATTTTTATTCACTACTCTTTAAAGCGAAAGCTTAGACTAGTAGTAATTAGACGACATGATTTTGATAGGATTGGCCTAATATGAGCAATAGCTTGCTTAGACCCGACCTAAGGGACCTCTTAGACCGAAAGGTTGAGACTTTACCTAGACTTGTACCCATCTTAATTACCTTATTTTGTATATGTTGAGCGTTTGATGTTTTCCTCTTGTCTTGTGCATTTAATATGTTTGTTGAATTGCTTAAATGAAAGTTTGGCATTTCTTATCGTGTAGACTCGTCATGGGCGAAAGCCTTGCTTTTTTGTTGATCGCACTTGACCAGTGGGTTGAGAATGGCTAAGGCGAAAGCTTGGCTAGACTCGACTCAAGGACCTTCTCTCATTGAAAGATGGAGACACACCTAGACCTCATCCTTCGTTTCACCTCTCATTTTGTCTTAGACTTGCCCCCACCTACTTAAGTGAACCCGAGACCCTAGCCACCTCTCCTCATTTGTGTTCTTTGTTTAGTTTATGTTTACTAGTTTTTAATTCATTAGCTTATTATTATCACTCACATTGTTTGTTTGACTAAACTAGAACAAAACCGAGACTTATAGCCTAACCCCACCGTCCTTTGTGGTTCGACCCCGACTTCCGCTATCGCATTAGTTGGGTTTTACAAATTGTTTTTGCTTGGGCGGTACGCGACAAAAAACCGCCCATCAAAATGGCGCCATTTTATGGTCGGTTCGTCGTCAAAACAAACATCAAAAATAACCCAATAAAAGTAGTATAAAGGGGTCGAAATCCACGAGGATGGTGGGGTCAACTACTAGTTCGATTGAATCCTATTCTAGCCTAAAATATGACGGATTGGAAAGTTAACTAAAAATTAGGAAAAACAAGTAATTGCTAAGTAATAAAGACGAAAACAATTAAGGGAAAGACTAAGGTGAAGGGTTCACCTTAGGGGGATTAATGGGTTAGTCGGGTAACTAGCAAATGGGTAACAAATTCGAGTAAAATCGATTGCTAATGTCTCAACAATCGATAATCATCAACAAAGCCATCGCATTTGTCTCAAATCACCCTTATAAACACTTAGTCTAATCGTCTCTACCACCGTCGCTTAAGAGAAAATCAAACCATGCTTGATAAAATGGCAACTTTCGTTCACACATTTCATCAAACACTTGGTGCGCATATGGGTAATACCCAAATAATTACCACAAATCTACTAATTACCCAACTAATTACCCCACATGATACTCCCTTAGGCTCCCCCTAAACCCTAGAAGGGAATCTACTCACACATGGTAAAGGGAATCAAAGCACTAAAGAGAAGGAGGAGTTCAATCAACATTATGCTATGAGAAGAATAATGATAACAATCAAAAGATGAACAATAAACTAGAAATGGAAATTAATTGCATAAACAATAAAAAAGATGAGAAATTTATACCAAACAAAACTTATATTGATGAATAGGGGGAATGTCTTCACCCAAGTCTTCAATACAAACCCCAAAACTGAAAAAAAAGACTAGATTCAACAACTTGAAATGAGAAACTAAACTAGATTAGAGAAGGATTAGGAGAGCGATTAGGGACTAATTTAGGTTACAAATTTCTAGGGTTTTGTGCTAAGAGGAATGTCAAAAAACTGCTTACAAAATAATAGGGGGGGTATATATAGGTATCTCAAAATTAAGGAAGAAATTAGAAGAGGAGGCGGATTTTGCGATGTTGCGTTCCTGGCCGGTCGACCGGCCGCCGGGCCTCTGACCGGCCTGGGGCACATCAGTGACTTCAGCCTCTTCGTCTTCAAAATCCTCAAAATTTCACTAAGTATGGAAAAATGGGGGTCTGGGCCGGTCGACCGGCCGCCGGTCCCCCACCGGCCTGGAGCACATTTAAACTCTCTTGTGGCTTCTGATGTAGGTGCAGGCCGGGTAGTCGACCGGCCGCCGGTAGGCCGGCCGGCGCTACCTGGGCCTTTTCTTCCTTTTCTCAACTTCTTCAAATGTGGAGCCGAGGTCTGGGACGGTGGACCGGCCGCCGGTCTGGGGACCGGCCAGCACCACCTGATGACTCATATCTTCATTTTTCATCTCATCTTCGAATCCCGACTCATGCAAGGTCTTTAGGCACCGATTTCCTCATTTCCGCCTTAATTCCTGCAAATTGAGATCGATATTCATAGCGCGGGAAATCGGGAAATAAAATGCAATTAAAGACACGCAAATCCGTGTAAACGGACCAAAATGGGGACGAAAATGAGGTAAAAATGTGACTAAATAAATGCTTATCAAGTATAAGGCAAGGAACGCTTAATCTCACTGCAATACTCGTACTTAAAATGTTTGTTAGAACATGTTATTGAGTTGCGTACTACAGTCATTCTCGTGGCACAAGAGTTTTTGAGGTTCAATGCTTGATCTCATAATCTCTTCTCATGGCTTGTTCTTTGTCGTCGTACAATAAATTACCATTACCACGTCAAAATGTGACCTAGATGACCATCGTGTTTTGTTGTAATGCTATAAACCTTCGGCTCTTGTACTGTTGGCTCCATCAGCGGAGCTATGTGTTAGGCTTCAGGTTCAGGACACGGGAGAACATTTTTTTGTGTATGTATTGTCCATTTTAAAGGAGAAAATTAAAATTAAAGGTTGTTAAACTTTAGTTTTCTTCGTAAAAATAGCTTCGTGTCATCGATCTCGTCTCGGAATCCATAAAGCGGAGCTATGCTTATTTTTTGATTGCGTATTAATTAGTGTATCGGTACAATGTTTATGCATTTGTGTAAAGACTATTAGGAGTTAATATGGTCTTAAGCAATAAATAGGAATTATGACACATAATTCCTAGTTCAATGGATTGTGTTTTCCTAGTTCAATAACCTTTCTACATAAAATAATAATAACCGGGTCTCTAGAAAAACATAATGAAAAGCCCGGAATTATGTTTTGTGGCCTTTGAGATGCCAATGTATTGTGTATAAAAACCAAGCAAGATGAAAGAAATACAATCAAGCAATTCACAACACAAACTATCTTATCTATATCTAATTCTTAACAAAGACGCACAGCGAATTAGACAATCGTTCTAAATACTACTCCTAATGGAATAGTGGAGAATCCATAAAGCCGTCTCGTCCCGTCCCCACTTTGTACGTGGAGGCTTGGTTGAGGATATACTAAAACTCTAAAAGCTTCGTCTTTGTTATGCTAGTATTTGGACCGTCTTAAATTTTAGACGGATAGTATCCGATCCGTCTACCGTTAAAAAAAAAATAGACAGACAGTACACCTAAAAAATAGAGAGCGTGTCGTCTCGCCTCAACAACGGGCAAGTGGAGAACGAGAGGAGGAAGAATAAAGGAGGAGCAAAGGCAAGAGGCAGTGGTGTCTGGTCTGTTGTGACGGCGGCAACAGGTGGCTGTGGGGTATGATCGGTGAGGAAGGAGGGTGCGTGGGTGAGTGAGGTAATGAAAACTAAGGACAAAATTAAGGAAGTAATAAGTCAAAATTAAGGGTTAAGTAAAGAGGGGGTAAAAAGTGACCTTATACTATCAGTCAAAATTTAAGTGAGTTTGTTTTGGGAATGGAGAGGGGATAGGAGGGATTAAATTAGGATTACTTGAAGGATGAAGTAATTTAAGTAGAGTACTAATAGGTTGGATTATTCATGTGAAATAATCCAATAATATATTATCAACAATTAATGCAGCAATTAATAATGAAAAAGCCCTCAACATTTCTTTATATTTTAACGCTTTTATTGACATAGAAAATAGCTTGGACTATTGGTAGGCGTTAAGTTTGAAGTATGGCAGAATTGAACATAAGTTCTGCGGTTCGATTTCTATAGGTGTTTTTCTTTTTTTTGGCATTTGCTATGGTCGCTCAGCCACCCGGCGACTGGCACTAAAGTCACCTTCCCGGTGAGCGACCTTAATCCAAGTTACAGGTTCGCTGAAACCGAATCTACGTGGACCCATTTTTGGTAATTACTTTCAAAGTAAGCCCAATCCGTTAAATAGTTGGTTACATAACAACATTTTAGAAAGCATGTCATTTGTATTTGATTTATTAATAAAAAATTATTGATTAACTTAATATTTGCTTCTATGGTTTTTAGTTTATTTTTATAGTCATGGTTTTAGCCTTTTGGGTTCTTTAAGTGGTCGTTGGGTAGCGGTATGATTTGTGGTGTGGGTTGAAGATGGCAAAGAAAACGCCCAACATCGGTCGCCTTGGTCAGTCTATGTGTGGGGGCGTGGTGGTGTCTAGGTTGTGTTTAAGGCGTTCGTCGAGGGTGATTGGTGATCTGGGTAGGGGGCGGTAGTAAGGGAAGTTATTGGTGGTGGGGTGGTGAATGTTGCATTTTTTTCTATACAGTAGCGTAAATTATATTCCGTAATATGATAGGATTAAGTATTTACTCTGATTTAATTTTTCATTAAAAGAATTTTTGTGCATGGGTGGCTGGTGGTAGTGATTGGTGACAGGCGGTGGTGGAAGGGTTGGACCGGTCCTGGGATGAAGAGGAGATGTGATGAGAAAGAAGGTAGAGAGTTGAGAGGAGAGGAAATGAGGGTGTGAAATGAGACTATGAGAGGGGTAATATCGGAAAACTCGTATTATAATGAGTAAAATACGTACTGCGAAAATTAACATCCTAAATTAATTACAATTTATAATAGATACGATTTAATTAGTTTATAGAAAATTTAATGTATAAACTATTTCACAAATTCTCATTGAAGAAGGGCATATCTGTTTTCAATGAAAACGGGTCAGATTGCATCTCGCAAAAAGACAAGTGGGAAGGCCTTCACACTTGTCTTTTTGTGAGAGACAATACGACCTGTTTTCATTAAAAACAGATATACCAGTCTTCATTGAAAATGGGTATCGTTTCAATGAAAACGGATAATGAGACCAACTGAAACTATTTAAACTATTTTGGCATTATTATTTAACCAATTGTTAAACCATTATTGACATTTATTGTCATGTCCCCTATAACACTCTATTCTCTTTCTTAAGATGCATCTTGTACAGTAACTCACCTGTCTCAGCCGCATTTTTTAGTTTATTTAATGTGCTCTGTAATTTTTTTTTGTTTTCTAGTTTTTGTTTGTTTTATACTTCGTACTTGATAGTCAAAATCACCTACTACTGGCAGTTACTATTCCCATTGTAGTGAAACATGTATTTTCTCACTTTTTATTTACCCTTTAAAATTCTTGCAATATTTGGTGAATTGCATAACTTCAAGTCTTCAACCTAGATGTTAGACTCATAGGCCATAGCATGCTTAAAACATTATACACAAATTCTTATTTCAGATGGACCATTTCCGTCTGAAAAATAAGACGGGATTATGTTGCCACTTTTTGATAAAATGTAACCACAGCTTATATTAATTTGTTTTCAATAGTGGTTACATCTAACTGTAAAGTGGTTACAAAATCCCGTCTTATTGCTTCAGACCAAAATGGTCCGTCTGAAGCAAGACCAACTGAACATTATATTGTGTTCATTTTTTTTATTGTTGCTCACATTAAGTAGCCAAATGACGTTACTTGGAAAGAAGAAACGACAAGTAATAGTCACTGATCACAAATTCTCATTTAAGATGTTGGGTTAGTGATGGGTAATAAGTTAGGGAAGGGTAGTTTAGGTATTTTGTCTAAGTTTAAGGTGTAATGTCGTATATGATGCGGGTTTGATAAAAATCGTCAACGTTATGCAATTTTGGGGGTAAGTTTTTGCATTAAGTGATATTTAAGGTGGTTATTAGTAAGAATGGACAGATAAGGGGGTTATTTGTGAAAAAAAAGGTACATAAAAGGGGGTTATTTACAAAAAACACTTATATTAATTTATTTCATATATATCTCGTTAGCCATGGGAATTATTAGCCACAGGAAAAGTTGTGGTTAAAAATTGAAATTTAGCCACGAGAATATTTTTCCCGTGGCTATCAGTGAGCCACGGCCACTTGGGCCACGAAAGGTATTCCCGTGGCAATATGCTTTAGCCACGGAAATTTAGCACTTGCGCCACGAATTTTATCGTGGCCCAAGTGCTAAATTGTAGTAGTGGAAACAATACAACTAAAAGAGACAACAGAGGTTACATGAGATGAACACCCACTACATCGAATTCAGGTAAAAAAGAACCTCCATAGTCCATACCGATTGCATTTGAAACAATAATTCAGAATCTAATGTAAATCAGTAAATGTTAACCTTATCAATTTCTGCTATCCGCAAAATCTCTGAATACGATGAGATCATTGCAACCACATTAAATTACGATGGTATGTTGTATTACATTACGGACATAGTATATATATATATATATATATATACTCTGTCAAATTCAGATAATTAAGTCTCGGTTTTGGGTTCACGGTATCGGTTTTGGGTTCACGGTATCGAAACCCTGATTTTCCTCAAAAACCTCTCCCTCCACCCATTTCCATCACCACAGTATCTGCTGAAAAAATCGAAACCAAAACCGAAACCACCAAGGAAGAGTACACCACCACCAACACCAACCCACTCATCAAAATCTCTAAGCCTGAGAATGCAAACATGTACGCACTAATAGCAGGACCCTGCTTCGTGACAGCTGCGACTCTTCAATTTTCCTCAAGACTATTATGCACTTACTAATCCTCCATATATTAAGAGATTAAGAAAATTGAAATATTTTGGACTAAAATTGTCTAAACTGAATTGAGTTTATTAGAACTGAATTTATCAGAGCTCAACTTAACTGAACTGAACTGATCTGAACAGAAATAGTAAAAATATTATGATAGATAATAATAATAACAATAATAAATATTATAATAATATTATTTTTAAGTAATAATATTATTATAATATTATTACTTACTAAAAAAAGCTAATGTTGACTGAAATTAGGAACATTTAACTGAAATTAGGAACATTTAACTGCTACTCCGTGCATTGCACGTATTAAAAGCTAATGTTGCTTTTGCCTATAAAAAGGCGTTGCATTACAGGATCATTTAACTGCTACTCCCTAAACAATTCCTCTCTCCTTAACCTGTTTCTTCTTCTTCAATGGCAGCCATGGCAACTTGCCTCAACATCAATCCCAAAATGTTTTTCAAAATCAAACTTACCCGAAACCCTTCTTCCATTCCCATTCCAAACCCTGATTTTCCTCAAAAATCTCTCCCTCCACCCATTTCCATCACCACAGTCCCGGCTGAAAAAATCGAAGTCGAAACCAAAACCACCCAGGAAGAGTACACTACCACCACCACCAACCCACTCATCAAAATCTCTATTCGTGATATTTCAGACATGTACCCACCCATAGCATTAGTCTGCCTCCTGATAGCTGCGGCTTTTCACTTTGTGAAGAAGAAGAGTCTTGCTCTGTTTTTCCAGCTTTTACCTTGTTGGATGAATTTTTTAAAGGAAGCCCTCCCCAAACCACTCAAGCTCACATTGTCTCTGGTTAAGTTCTTCACTGAAATATTGGACAAGAGGTTTGAGTTAGGTAATGGAGAGAACAAGAAGACTAAGTAGAAGGGTGAACGGGTGAAGAAGAGGTAGACATTATCTAACCAGGAATTAATTAAGTAAATAATTAGTTAGTGTCTAATCCTCATGCGCTTTATAACTGCAAATCACAACTTTTTGGTAAAAATCATGTATTCACAAGCATGAAGTATTTTTAATTTAGCTTTAGAGCAACTCCAATGGCAAGCTACAACGCCTTGTAACTTGCCTTTTCCCATCACTTTTCTAAGCAACATAGCTTTCGAGCTACATTGTTCTCCAATGGTAAACTACAATTCATTGTAGCTTAAAATACCCATCATGGCTATAAATATAATATTTTAATTTAATTTATTATTTTTTAATAAATATTTTTTCTATTTTAAAGGCAAGCCATGTAGCTTGGTAGAGCTACAATAGCTTACAAGCATGAACACATTTTTTGTCTCCAATGGTAAGCATGTAGCTTGACAATTTTTAATAATTGCAAGCAAGTCCCTAATTGCAACCATTGGAGTAACTCTCAATGGCAAGCCGAAAAGGCCATGTAACTTGTCTTATCACATACATTTTTTAAGCAACAATGCCTTTAAGCTACAACATACTCCAATGGTAAACTACAACAAATGTAGCTTAAAAGGTCTCACATACAAATAAATAATGTGATATAAATTATTTTTATTATTTTTTTATTATTTATTTTATTATTTTTTAAATCTAAGATACGTAGCTTGACAAAGTTACACCGCTTGCAAGCAGGAACGTATTTTTCTACTCCAATGGTGAGCATACCGCTTGATTATTTACAATATTTGCAGGCATGTCCCTAAATTACAACCATTGGAGTTGCTCTAAGTATCTAATTATCTAATTAATGGCTTGATGTTTTAATTGTATCATCTGTTGCAACACCTAATCATATATAAATTATTATTGTTTTTTTTTTGTTTTTTTGTTTTTATGTTTTTTTTACGAGTACAATTTCGTGTTTGCGGAATCCGGATCAAATATCCGGTTTTAGAATTCTAGATCAAGTTTAATCGGAAAAAATCGGATCGGATATCCAATTTAAATGGAATCCGGATATTCTGATTTTTAAATTCGGAGAGTGTATCGGATTGGGATAAAAAATCCGTATCGGATTTAACATTTTATTTTAAGAGAAATTAAAAACAAGGAAAACTTCGAAGTAGGCTCTGACCCCTGGATTCCCCTCAATGGACATTAGCTCAGTGTGTATTACGTGAGCAAGGTGGCTTTGCAGTTTTTATGTTCACATTTTCAGGCTATTTAATTTAAGGCCTTGTTCAGATTGGATTTTTGTGGGTAAATTTTAAAGTATCTGACTTTATTTTTTGGAGCCCAACACCAAACTGCATACATCATATGTTCTAGAAAATAAACAATTGTGAAAACAAGTTAATCCTCACAATTCATCATAAAAGTAATTCTAAATGAATACCCTGTTTAGTTTTATGACAAATTTTGCGACATGTATTCGAGTTGGACGGAGGCAGATTCAGAAGGTATTATTTATCGGACTTTCCTAAGGACTCCTATAGTAAACATTGATACAGTAACTGAAGAATAAGACTATGTTGCTGATTTTCAGCTCTAATGAAAAATTTACAACAGGGTTAAAATTGGCGGATATAGAGCCAGGAAGTCATCGCGATTCTATTCAAGACACTAAAGCAGGCAATTACTGCTGAAGAAGTTGCGGATGATCCAAAGTTTCGAACTGGCATCACTGAAAGTGGGAAAAAAGAAATTTACTCTTGGGACAACCTGCAATTGGGAAGGTAAAATAGTCTGTCATAATATTCGGAATACTAAAAGAGTAATAATCGATACAACCATGCAAGTACAGCAATCTGGAATGGTTTGATCAAGAACGGAGCTTAAAAGAACGTAAAATACTAGTTAAGACCCCATATACATAAAGGGAAAATCGAGGCATAACCAGTGTGAAGGATAAAGAAAGACTATCAACACTTGAACAGTGAGCAAAGTAAGGCAATGCATCCAGATTACACATTTAAAATAAAGACATCACCCCTATATGGCTATATATAAAAGCCAAGTCTTTTAAAGACTTTCTACTAGTTTTAAGCCCGTGCAAAATTGCACGGGTATGTAATTAAATTTTATTATAATAAAATAATAATTAAGTGTTGCACCAAACAAACCTTTTAAATTATAGTAATATTAGCAAATTTGTAATTTACATTCAATACAAAAATATAATAAAGATAAAATAATAATAATAAAGTTATACTCCCTCGTCCCGGTCATTTGTTTACCTTTTCTTTTGGCGCAATTATTAAGAAAATTGTAGGGGACCTCTTGTGGACGTGTTTGGTGGATGACATGTGGACAATAGTCCCATTGGGTGATCTAAATACTCATAGGTTACCATCCAAATATAGAAAGGTAAACAAATGAATGAGACACCCTAAAATATAAATGGTAAACAAATGACTGAGACGGAGGAAGTACAATATACAATTATGAGTAAAATATATTATAAATTCTAAATAGTTTATCTATACATAACATTATATGTTTTTTTTTATATCAAAAACTTCACTTTCTTTTTTGTTTGTGACCCTTGGACTTGTGCCAGTAATCATCAGATCATATTCTCGATAATATGGTAAGTATCATGGCTTTTTGTAGGTGAACTATATAGACTCACACTTTTTTCATTGATTACTAAAGTTATCACATAAAGTTTAATGAAAATGTAAAATGTTGAAAAAGGTACATGAGTAAAAAATGTTCTAAAGATGTAACCCTATTTAGATATATACAGGGTAATAATTAAAAATGAATTAGTAATGTTGAATACTGAATATTGAAGAAATTCATTAAAATAAAAGTAGCACGCACGATCATTATATATAAAAGATTATTATAATCACTCACATTCACTCTATCTCGACTAACTATTAAATGATAGATAAATTACTATATTAAACCCGTATTATACTTCCCTTGTCTCAATCTTATGTCATTTTATTATATCTTTTTTATTCTTTCCTAGAAATATTTTAATCAAAAATTTACAAAATAATGAGACGGATGAAATATAAACTAATCACTCGTAAATAAACCCAATAATCCGTATCGGATTACTTGTAATAGGTGAATGAGTCCAAACAATTTTGAATGACTCGTAAATTGATACCAAAAGCAAAACCCATTCAAACATAAGGCGCACAAATTCTCATTTAAGACAGATACTATTCGTGTTAAGTTTAAGACGAATAAATATTTCTAACATTCGATTTTAATTATTTTAATTAGTTTAATTATTTTTAATTATTTTTAATTATTTTTAATTATTTCTAACATAAGGCGCACAATCGTTTATTCACATGATTATTTTAATTATTTTTCTTTAAAAAAACTAAACCCTCTAGTTTTGAACTATTTTTTCTTCAATGTAGTCCAATATCTAAATCATTAGTCAATTTTAAATTAAGAATTACATAAGAGTTGGTATAATGTTAATATTTTGATTGCCTAAATCACGATTCGATGAACATGTTACTGTATTGATAACACAAATTCATGAGGTTCAAAATAATATTTGCCCAAAATTTTAGTAACTGTAAGAATATTTATATTGTTAAGAATAATGTCTATGATGTTCTTTTTCCGTTGGAGTTTATGTCTCACCACAAATTTAAGATTTATTTTTTATGAGACGGTGACGCTTTTTTTATTACTCTTTTTTATTTTTTTTGCAACTGACCACTTAAATAAATTTTCTATAAAATTACGGAGATATGACAAAAAAAATTAAAGAATAGTCACATATAAATGGCTATCTAAATAAATGAAGTATATATTTTCTATGATAATGAAAAATGGTCCCACCAAAAACCCCACATATTTCAAACAACTTGCAAAAAGAAAAAGGTTGAGCGATGACGTGGGTTAAGGAGAAAGCTTGAAATGTTTCTATTTTAATAAAAGTAAGATTGGCTGCTTAATTTTAGGTTTTTGCTTTTCTGTGGGACCCACTCTAAATGCAATTTTTTTTGTTCCCATTCTCTTTCAATTTTAAGATTTATGCTTACTTCATAGGATAAAATGATGTAGTCTTTGAATGAGTAAAAAATAATTTGCTCTCTAGATTTTTACACAAAAGAAAAATAAGGTTGCATAATAACATAAAAATTTAAATAAGAGTAATTATTGAGCCCATACTATTAATATCAACATTCAATAAAAAAAAAAGTTACGTTCTCACTATTATAATAGTTACTTTATTAAACAAAAAATCATTAAAATTAAAGCAAATCATTCAATCAAACAAGATGCATGTGTTTGATAAAAAAATCATATATCCGAACCATTATTAAACTAAAAATTAAAAAACAAAATCATTAATCAAAATAAAAAATAAAATCATTAATGAAAAAAAATTATTAACCATAACTCTACATCGCATATCGCAAAAGAAAAAAAAAATCACATCGACCACATGCATGTAATTTACCTGATCGACCAATTAATCAAACTCAAATACACATTGAATATCATTCCAAAAAATCACAAGATTCGTCACAATTCACTATATTTTTATAATTTTCACATAATCGTAATTTTTTTCCGTTAAATATTTTGATAATCATTTTAACGTGTGAGAGATAGAAGCGGTGAATTAATAAAGAGAGTATTTGAGAGAATTGAATGTGCAAACTTGTATGAGAATTTGTATGGGAGACTGAGAGAGTATGAGACTACATATTTCGCAATAACCTCTTTTTTTTCCATTTGTTGAATTATATTTGTAGTAGGTTACAAACTTAGGGTTATGTTCACACCATTTTTCTTCAAAGTCTAATCAAATAAGTTTGGCAGATAACCACGAAATAATTATGGTATTTGGTTGCTCGGTTAGTCTTTCGACCGATATATTCGTGTTAAGACTTAAAATGAATAAATACTACGGAGTAAATATATTAATTATTTATATATAATTCATAATTATACAACAGATGGAATACAACTGGTTGTCTAATTTATGAATTTTATAATAAAGTTTTCGAGTTTTGTTTTAAAAATTATGAGTTTTATTATAAAGTTGTTGAGCTCTTTTACTTTAACATTAAGCTAAAATAAATACAATATTGCTCAAAAACCACACGTATCAGTTAAGTTTAATTTTTGAAGTCAAAAAAAATTAAATATAACTTATATATTTTAAAAGCTATAAAAATGTAAACTCAAATAATGAAGGAGCCTAAAGTAATATATCAGATATATGTTCCTTTTTTCCGTGCACATATGACATATGACGATTCTATTTTTTCTCTCTATAAATTTTGCTTTTTGTCTTATTCGTACTACTTTAGTTGTCATAAGTTTTAGACAATTACACCCGTTTTAAATAAGAATTTATATTTCTTAATAATTTTAGACATTCTTTTAATTGTTTTATAAGGGTTGTTTTTTTTTTTGCAAGAAATTTTCATTTTATTCATCCATGAAGGGTAAACAAAGGAAAAAAAATCAATACAAGGAATAACCACTAAGCTAAAGAAGCTAAAACCTATTTAGACTATTCACTAAGAGATTATAATGATAAGGGTTATTTTAGATAACTAAGGTCTTATCTTTATTTGTCGAGGGTCTATTCTCTGTCACCGCTGTAGATTCTTTTTTTTTTTGCAGCGATCTAACGGTTCAAGTTTTACCATGAAAAATAAATGTAAAAGGAAATGAAATGAAAAAAATATATAAAATTTATTTGTGAGATAGAAAGGAAGATTCATTTTTGTAGGGAATGATGAGCAGCCCAACATTATTTTAAGATGATAAGTCGTATATTAAATTGTCTTACAAAATTTGGCAACCTTTAGATAAATTGTTTTGTAAAACAATTTTGGTGTCTTACTATAATCCATTTCAGTAAGAGCAAAGTCCAGACGTATATTCTTATGGTTATTTGGTTTTCATATCTCACTAGCTCTTTATAATGTTATCCTCTTAAATCATTCATTATTTTTCCCACGCTCTGATTACTAATTTGAGGGGATGAAGATTTGTATCCACCACTCCACAAAGGTAAGCGCATACCTAATATGACAAATGATATTGTGTATAAGTAATTAAAGGGGCCGAAGATTCTTATTTGCGTCTTATTTTACATTTTTATGTTTTGATGGTGATTTTTTTTTGGTGATTTTGTATTTTGAAATTCAAAAACAACTATGATTAGATATATTAAGGATGTAAAAACCCCATCTTTATTAGATATGTGGTTTTCAAACTTTTAATTTCAAATGTAATTCCTCCAATTTTTAGCGTTCTTCCCACTTCTATTTTTAGGGTTAAAGTAATATATTATTCAGCAAAAAAGTTATACACATGTCGAAAACTACCATCAAACCAACATTTTGGAGACCGCGCAAAAATTAATGGGAAGTACATTAAGATTGTGAGTGAGAGACAGAGTAATTTATAAATCAAAACTTTAAAATGACATAATATAAAAATGAATACATTTTTCTATGCTATAAAATAACATCGTTTACAAAAATAGACCCGTGCAAATTTGCACGGGTTTAAAACTAGTGTGATGTTTAAAAGGAATGCCTAGTACATAAGATTATATCAAACCAAAAGATCTCAGAGACTGACTGTTGTAGCCTGATCATACTATCTCTCAATATGCATTTATCCCATGAAGAAGCAAAATGCGATGTTTCTGAAGAAGTATCTCATACCTATGTTGCTCAGACTCGTTTAGAAATATCCGACTCGGGTGCGTGTCCAAGTGTCGGACTCGGTCATTTTTATGAAAAATATGCATATTTTAGCTTAAAATGAAGTGTCATAGACTCATAGTGTCATACCCTTGTCTGAGTGTCGAGTGCCAGACACATGTAAGGGAGCGAATCAGAAATCAGACTAAGAAACCACCGCGTCTCAAACACACCAGCCAGGCCATGTTTTCAATAACCCAAGAGGCGGGTGGTACCGGGTCAACCCGTGCAATTGGCCACCTCTACTAAACTTACATTCACCTACAGGACACGGGTTCAAGTGTAGGACGCCCAAAATAATTTATACTAGTTAATAACTTTAGCCTGGAGAGAAGTATCCATGATTCTAAGAGCTATGTTACTCAGACAAGGGTACAAGTGCAGTACATGAATACATATCCAAGTTTCGGACTCGACATCAATCAATTATATAAACATGAGGACCCTGTCCTATCAGAGGGAGCACTTCTTCAAACCAAAATAACTAAATTTTAATAGTAGAGAGCTTTAAAAGCGCGAATAGAGTGAATTTGAGAAATAAGGCTTAAAATCATCAAATATCATACTCAATGTTTCATAAGTCTATTCTAAGTCATGAAAGAATGATGATCTTACCGGAATAGGAGCGAGATTAGAGGGACGTCGAGCGATAGCGCCATCTAATTTAGAATACTCTTCTGTTAGCATAAGAGCTACCATTCTATCGTCTTCTGTATCAGGCTTACTACTTTGTGACGTTGAGCTGAAACATTTACTCTGAAACCCATACAACCTTCTAATATCAACAATAGATGTGGAAAATCAGGAATATGTCAACTTTGATAAGCGAGACAAAGAACTCGAGGTGCATCTGCAAAAATGATTGTGAGAAAAATTACGATATTGTTAGACAGAGTCAAGAAACAAACATAAATTATAAATGTACAACAAACACATCATGAGGATACAAAAAGAAAGTTCATCAAGAACATTGTACTGGAAGACATGTTCAGAATAAGACACATATTCTCAATGGTATACAGGATGAAACACTAATAACAAACCTTCTAAGCATTTTTTTAATCTTAGAGAATGCACATACGAATTTAACGACTTTGAAACAATACAAGTAAAAGAGACAACAGAGGTTACAAGGATGAGCACCCACTCCAGTGGATTCAAGTAAAAAAGAAGCTCATGTCGATTGCATTTGAAACAGTGAAAGGAATGATCATCTATTCTTTGGCAGATAGCTTTAAAAAAAATCCGAAATTTTTATATATAGGTTCATTATTCAACTTACCAAAATATTGTCACTTAAGGCCTAACTCGACCGAGATTTGAGCTTATTTTATCAACCAGCTAAGTGAAGTTTGTAAAGCTCACTTTTTGAGCTTTTATTAAGATAAGTCAAGGTGTGAACTGTGAACTGTGAACTGTGAGTGATACTATTTGTTTATTTGGTTGTATTTGTTTTAAGAAAGTTGATTCTATTTTTATACAAGAGAGACAAATTTTCATTCGAGGACACAAGGGGGTGACACTCTACACAAAATAAGCCATGGTGGTGACGCGGATGCCAATATAAAAATGAGAGTGAGATCATTATGCTCTCTATCTCATCGTTACCGGATTCGCTCGGTACCCTACAAATCGCGAATCGTTAAAAGCGAATTTTATCATGTTGCTTACTGAAAATACATGTAACACACATTCTATAGGAGCTAAAGTGTTCATGGTAGCGTTATTCATTGTAATATTGCACAAAGTAAAGCAGTAACCTCGTCTGGGTGCCTGGTTTTGTGGAACAATCTCAATAAAACACGTGTCTCTGAAGGATGTTAAAAGGCATATCTTGGCAGCAAACTACACAATAAATGACACCACTTAGTAAAAATACATTATCATCTCAACAAAACTGAAGAGCAAAATTCACAGCATATAGCAAAATTGTTGCAAGCAAGATAGTTTTTTTCATTTTGGGAACTACGTTAGTTCCATGTCTAAATTAACATTTCTGATCTCTTTTATTATTTTTCGTAAAGTCAGCTCCATGTTATGTTGTATTACATTACGGGCATATTATATACTCCCTCCAATTTACCATGTTCTTCCCCTTTCTTTTGGACATAAGGATTAAGGAAATCAATTTGGACCACACAAAACACACTACCCCACATTCAATTAAATTTGGACCACACAACTACTCACAAATAAGGAAAGAGGGAACATCACCACAATTGGCCCAATATGGAAAGAGGGAAGAAGATGAAAAATTGGAGGGAGGAGATAGAGAGTAGGATAGAGAGATATTAGGATAGATAGATATCTATATGATCGAGACGAGATAGAGATAGATAGATGAGATATATATATATAGATATAAATAGATAGAGATATCTATGATTAGTATATCTATATATATATATATATATATATATATTCTGTTAAATTCAGATAACTAAGTCTCGGTTTTGGATTCACGGTATCGGTTATTGTGGCCTAATCTCGCTAAATAAAGGTAGAATGTAGCTGCGGTAAACTTCAAAAAATTTCTTTGGCTGATTAGCAAAATACAGAGGAGAGATTTGAAGGGGAATGAAAATGTTCCCCCGCCATTTCCCTCCTGCAAGGCAAATTAACATCCTTTCAACATGGGAAAGATTGCCCATCCATACATATTTGGTGCTCAATTATCAATCTTCCACGGTTTCATCCCTTACTGGGCATTGATCAAGCTACTTCAATGACAACCTGACTTTCTTAATCATAGTCATGAACGCGTGAAAAGAAGGAAAGAACGTAATACATGACCTAACTTGGGCATGATGAAAAATACTGACCCTATCTGCGGCTGCCTGAAGTGTTATATGATCTCCCCATTCACTAGACCTGCAATATGTAGAGTGGAGGAGTACCCAAAAGTTTCAGCAAACTATAACTAACAAAACTACACAAGAAAATAAATTAAGCAAGGGGTATTGAATATCCTACTTTCTCATCTTCTTGTAATAACGCTTGTACTTCATTGGGATATAGCTTTCATACAACGACTTGTATTCCTTTAGCTGAAACAAAACAAGGTATCAACATTCATTGTATCAGTGTACATAAAAAAGTTCTGAAACCAACTATCAAAGTAGGGTGGCTGAAAATCCGTCTAAATTTTTTTAATGTTATGTCAAACTTGTTCAGTAGGGGATCAAGTAGGTCTGCTTTTAAAACAAACTAGTTGTTGCACCGCGCGCGTTGCGCACGGTACACCAAGATACCTTAATTGTTGACGTTTCATGTGCATGTTAATATTTAATTTTTTTTGTTGGTTGTACCCTTGTAAAAGAATACCCGCATTGCCAACTAAACTATTCAATTTATCAAGATGTACAATGACGATTGTATCCATATGATTTTGCAATTCTCGACAAATATAATATGTTTCCTTATTTTAAGTAGTCATTCTATTCTAGTAAAAATTGTCGAAGTATAAAAACCAGCGTTGGGCATATATAGAACAAATGTCTTTTGTACAAGACAAGAAACTGGGATAAATGCTTATAGAAGAGGCTAAATTCATATTATTCCAACTGTTACTTAGTGGGTTGAAATCTGAACACAAGAACACAAATTTCTACAAGGTCCATAGTTCCACTAACGGTTAATCCTAATGATGATAACACTGGCCTCGCTAATGATCAGATAAAATGCACCAGCGCATAGCAAAGCGGAGGACAACATACGCCTGATTTCATGACTCTAAATAGCTCCCATGCAATCCAATCTGAAGACATGAGAATGTTGTAAAAATAATACACCATAGTGTCAATATGATATGCAACAATCCAACTAAGAGAACTTTACTCACTAATTTATCACTAACTCTATTTGAAATAGAACTTTACTGATGTTATTTAGGTTTCTAATAGCCTTAACTCATGACAATGGTTAACCAACTATGTGAGACATTCACTTTAAACAATGGCCTATAGAAATCAGCCATGGACATTAACTTCGGTAATACGTTGTTTTAGATCCGTCACCTTTCAGACATAATATAGCATGAGTAGCTAATGGGTTAAACGCAAATTAAAATCAAATAAGAAGTGTCCGAAACCTTGATCCTTAACTTGGTCTTAGAATATAACTTCAAAATATGAACATGAATGTGGAGATTGTGCATAACCCCTCGAATTAATTCCCTAATTACTAAGTCTGTTCTTTTTCCCTATAATATTATTCAAATCCCTCCTAACCTCACCAAAATCAACTCAAAATCACTGAAAAAGAAAACTAGAAATATATCTAAGAGTGGGTGAAAGGATATATGTTATACACCAATCGTGCTAAAGGTCAAACAAAACATGCTATCGAAAATGTGAAATTAAGCGTCGGATAAACTTGCTTCACTCAATACTACTTGGACAATGACTTTTAACAAATGACTGAGACGGAGCAAGTGCATACTGCACAGTATAAAAGTTAGTTTGGATCACTATAAAATAACAAAGCAACTCTTAGCTTTAATAAAATAACAAGGTGGAAAAAAAAGGTGGAAAATTAAAAAATAGGGAAACTTAAACCTGGAAAACAAGATTTACAATCAAGAAGGACATACAAATATAGAACTTGAGTGAGGAAGAGGAGCAAATAATTGATGAGAGAGAAGTAGCAAATAAGGGATGTATTGATGAGAGGAGCATGTGGTGAGAGTGTCAATAATTGATGAGAGAGAAGTAGCAAATACTTCCTCCATTCAACTCCACTCTACCAAAAAACTTTTTCACATTTGTCGAGACGTGTTTTACACGGTAAATATCGTTAGCTACGTGTTTGCAAAAATTATAAAAGTTAGATATTAATAATGTACTCGTAAAGACGAATCAAACAAGATCACACATGAATATATTTTTTACTTATATATTGAGAGAAAATTGCAATTATATGATCGCTTGTGAATAGTGTACAAAAAAGAAAGTGGTAGAGTGGAGTTGAATGTAGGAAGTAGTAACTAATAAGGGCATGTGTTGAAAATATGCTGCACAAAGTTACAAGCACAACAGAAAGCCAGCCCAACAAAGGGCAAAATGTTAACTCTTCAAAATGAATAGTAACCGTAACCCTAAAACTCCCAAGTCTGAAGTAGAGGAATACGTACGTCAATTTTGATATGCGAGACAAACAACTCCAAGACATAGTCAAGAAACAAAGATTAGTTTAGTTCCAGACGTACAACAAACATATTATGAGGATACAAAAGGATTTGAAAGAGTAATGTATGTTAACCTCAAGTAGGACCACTACGGCAGTAAAGCTCTCCCTCATGAGTTTTTAACACGGCTTTATTCCCGCTTGAACCTTAGACCTCTTGTTAAGCTACAACAACAACCACCCAGATCCGCCCCCTTCACCACTCCCCCGTAACATCGCCCCAAACATGGTTTTAATGCAACCAACACACCACATCACACAACACACTTTTATTTGAAACTGGCATCAAGATTTACCCTACTATATTTCAATAACATTATCAACAGTATTCATTAAAAGAAAAAAAAAGTAATTCAACATTTTATTTGACAACGTCAAAGAAACTAAAAACTAAAACAATGTTGGATCATTAAAAAGCTACTTCATATTAAGTACGACACCTTTTATTAACAGTAAATAAAAAATAATGTTGATCAACAGTTAATAAATTTGTACTCAACACTAAGCAATAATGTAGTATTGATCATTGAAAAGAAAATAAAGGTACATGGACAATTTGATTTATCGAAGATCAATTACCTTAAAATGTTGTACATATTAATATTTGGTATAAAATTTATACGGAGTACCGAATACCAATAGCATTTGTACTAAAAATATTTGTAAAATGAAATCAAAAAATATTATTAACTGAAATTAAGCATTTGAGACATACAAAACACAGATCTCCTTTTCTATATTAGATTACTTGATTTCACCAATTAAAGTAAATAACAAAATAAAAAAATATAGAAAGGATGGTTAGGATTCGGAATTTTGTAAATCGGATTAGAAGGCGATGTCAGGGGGATGAGCTTCAGGATTTTGGATTTAGTAAGTCTCTTGTAAAACGGATATATCCGTTGTATCAATGATACGGGTCAAGTAATTATCGTATAGGAAGAAATGGTAGGGTATAATTTAAATATATTGGGCACAATTAATGAAGGAAAATATTGCTTAAAAAAGGAAAACGTAATCATTAATGAATTACTTATTCCTATTTTTCAGCATAATTTTCTTTCCCCCTAACGCATAGGAGATTGCAATCTCCTTTCGTCTCCATCCCTATTTCGGTTTAGCTTTCATCATTGTGCATGTGCTATTTGATTAACCGATTGTCTTTTAATAAAATAAAAAAGGTAATCCTAGAAAGAAGATTGCAATGAAGGGGAAAACCCTAGAAGCAGATTAAATGGTGGCAGATGCGGAGGACGAAGAAGATGGGAAAGACAATTGAAAAAGACGGAGAAGATGAGAGGGTACCGGTGCCAAATAACCCTAGAAATGGTGGTTTGAAGAGAGATGGTAAGATGATGATGTCTACTGATGGGACTGTGGTTAAGTAAGTACACAACTAAGTTATTGTTTTTAGTTTACGTTAATTTACGTAGACTACACATACATGTTAACGTTTGCGCAATGATGTTCAATGAGGATGTTAGTTGCCGTTAGTAAATTATAAAACAGGTATATTACGAAAGAGTAGACCACTAAAGAAGATATATCGAGTACAAAATCAATAACGACTGGAAAAATAGTAACGTTCAAAAATAAAAATACTACTACGTACAAAACATCAACAAATTAAGGCGATTTGTTGTAAATATCCATGCACCTCAACTTGATTTGTGTTAATGAAACGTTTCGTATTTCCTTTTCTTACCCCGTTTTTCTTCCTTTGGATATGGCACTTTGTAATTGATTGTTTGCGATCAAGAATGATCACTATTTGTAGGACATTGCGACGTTTGCATATTGTTGAAGAAAGATTGAACCACCATCGTAAAAGGCTACAATACGTAAAGATGACAAATTAGTTGTGAGATTATGTAATCATTAAGGTTTAACAAGAAAAAAATATTATTTAAGCAAATTAGTTGATCCATCAGTCTAAATAATGGAACCACCGTCAACAACATCATTGCCATCGACTTGATCATCTTCATGTACAACGGCATAGTTTAAAGATATATTATTATTGTCTTTAAGAAATTCGACGTCATTGACCATCTTCGTGAAAAAAAAATGATGAAAATGAGCTATTGTAAAAATGGCAGAGTAGAGGGGGAACCTAATTAATAATGGAGTAGATGTTAAGAATTTTACATAACTGAAATTTGTGTAAACTCAAATTGAATATATCTCAGTATAGAAAATAATTATTGGTCCTATAATTATGGTAACTGTATTGATAGTGATTTGCTAATTTATTGCTAATTGAGAATTTGCCTCAATTAGTAAAATGCCTGCTCACCCGTTTCAATTATCATATGGGTTAAATAACCTATATTCGGGTCCGTTTCATTATTGTCTTATTTACTACCGTTGTAAACAAGAATTTGTGATTTCTCATTCATGGACAAGAATGACCACCATGGGCGCCGCCACTGCACCTCACGCCCTACCCTTCCCCTTTAAATGCTAATTTCGACAAACCCTAATCTAATTAGTCTAATTAATATAATCTAACATCAATAATGAAGTAAAAAAATTTACAAGTATTACTTGATTGACATAGGAATTATGGTCCATAATTGATTGATCGATATGAGAACTATGGTTCATTATTGAATAATTTTCAGATTTGATTAACTTGAGTGAGAGGAAGGAATTAGAGAGTGTCTTTTTTTTGTTTTTTGGGGGAAGGGTAAGGTATGGAAAATAAATGGTAAAATGTCCATCAATGAGTAATTTGCGTCCATGAATGAGCAATTACGAAAATAAAATGTTTAGATATTAACAAGCACCTTGACCTTGTCTTTATCAATGTAAGTGATAAATATTTGATCTGTTTTAATCTTAAAATGGGTATATCCGACTTAAGAGACATTTATTGATTATATGTTGACAATGGATAAAAAATTATTAAAAATATAATTTGAGAGGGGTGAAAAACTATATGATTTGTATTTTATTTGTACATTTAGGAATTAGGATTAGTGGGTGGTAATTTTAATTTTTCTTTTTAAATAAATACAAGATAACTTGTTGAAAATTTTAAACTATAAAAACAAAATAATTTATTTAAGAAATACACGAGGCTTAATAAACATGACAACGGGGATTGGTTAGGTCATTTCATGATCGGTGGCTATGAAGTTACTTACGGAGATTGGTTACGTCAAACTAAGATCATGTTAATTTCATGTTGCACCCTTACATGTCAAATTTTGGTCTTGTGTTCAACTGACTCGATTTATTCGAGCTCACCGATTGAGTCATCCTGGTCATGCCAATTTTGCCAACTCAACCTTCAACTACTTTTACCAAATTGAACGATAGAGGTCTATTACTATAAATGGAAAATTCCCACGATACCCTCTAACTTTGACGTTTTGCCGAATATACAAAATTTTTACCCGAAATACATTGGGTGATCATAACTCGGGTTTACAAACTCGGAAAATGACGATTTTTTTTTCAAATCGTTCATCTTTTCGGGAGCTACGATTTGAAAAAAAATTAGTCGAATTTGGATTCCGTAGCTAGGAATTTTTGTATATCAAAGTTATTTCTACCGAACAAACTTTGAGTGGCTATATCTCTTGCTCACGATTTCAGAACTCGCTAATTTTTTTTTCAAATCGTAGTTCTCGGAAAGATGAACAATTGGAAATAAAAAATTGTCATTTTCCGAGTTTGTAAACCCGAGTTATGGTCACTCAAAGGTTTTCGGGTAAAAAATTTGGGTATTTCGGGCGGGCAAAATGTCAAACTTGAGGGGTACCGTGAGAATTTTCCGTACTATTAATCCAAGAGGTTCTCCATAATTCTTTCAAAACAGATCACCAACGGAAGATATAAAGAAACGAGAAAAACACGGTGAGACAAGTAAAAAGTTTAGCAAAAGTGTGTTGTGAGCCTCGAGCCGTGTATCTCAGTTATATGACGGGACAAGTCTTTGTGGATATTTGACTAGAAACCCACCGAGACTTCGAGCCAATGGGATATTTGGATCAAAATCCGCCGAGATCTTGATCAAATGGTTGCCCAAGTTAAATACCTATTTCACTAGAGACGGTGAATTAAATTAAAGACCTATTTAATTTCAATAGAAGATTCGAAGTACTTCTCAAATTATGATTGGTGACAAATTATGATTGGTGATAAAAGTAATCGGATTTTCTAAATTTTATTTATCAAACTTCAAGTTTAAAACTGAAATACAACAATCTTGATACAACAATTTTGTAGTTTCTAATGATTATCTAACTGGGAGTGGGAAACTAATAACTTAACTCGACACCTTATTCTTATCGACTACTAAACTTATAATGGCACAGAACTGCCTTATTTCAACTCTACTAGAAAATGTTTAATAAAAAAAACTAATCCTAGTCGAGCTACGTCATCCATAATCGTATCACTCAGAGTAAGAGTTCTGTGATTCAGCTGAATCTAATGTTCTACGAACTGGATCTTTCCATGGCACATTTGAATCTAAGCATCTCTGGGAAATGAAACAAACTGAAATTCACGGTATTTAAACATCAGCCACAATTCTAGCCACGATTCTTGGAGCAGATATATAAGTGAAGGCCAACATTGTGGAAGAAGTTTGTTTTGAGAGCCTACCATTTGTTTTGGTAACGAGGGAACCCGCAACCGCTACCTTGAGCCTACCATTGACATGATCTAGCTGTTCATATTTCCAAAGCATACGTATTTCATCTGCAGCAGGAAACATAATAAGAAGAATTGCAGTAGCATTACAGCAAGAAGATTACATACTTGTCGAGCAAGCATTAGGGCTGCAATTTCAGACATGACACGGAGACTTCCAGCAGCGTCAAAGCTAACAAAAATCTTGTAATTACACTTACAGATCATAGCTTAGGTTGAAAACTAAAAGGAATTCATGACATACTGCTATATCCTGTATGGGATGATATTTAAAACTAAAAGAGTTAAAAAAACACAGGTTGATATTAACTGCTTTCAAGTAATATGGTAAAACCATACGTCTAGGTTAGAACAGATAGTATGTGGGTACATTAGAGAGGATTCATGACATACAACTTATATCGTATTATTGCGCTCTTCCATTTTGCTTGGTATTCCTTCGCCTCAAACTTGTTGTTTCAAGGAGGAAATATTGTTTTACACAATAAGGAGGATAATTTAGTTTCACATAAGGAAGAGTTAACATGCCAAGAAACCCTTTCATTAACAGCTTCCTACCAAATGAACCTTTTATTACGTATGAGTTCTAACGGTAGAGTAATTGGATGTAAGAACTTGTGAGTATTTAAGTGTCCCAATTCCAACAGATGCAGATTTAAGTGCCTTAATTCCAACAGCGATATAAATAAGAACAACTTAGAAAGAAGCTTGAGAAAATACATTGACCACACAAGAAATAAACTTTACAAATGAATGCTTATTTATCACCTTACGAATAATTCTATAGCATGTTACGAACCTAGTTGGAATTGAATTCCGTACTTCATACATTTCGGGAACCTCAAAATTTGTAATTGGAATTGGGCTCAATTCCGACTTCATTAAAATATGGGGCTCTAAAATTCGTACCTTATAGACTAATAAAAGACATATCATGACCAACTCGACCCAGACCGGATCAAGCGAGTGTTGAAAGTGAGTGCACTGAATACAAAACAAATTACATGACACTGAATTATTCCAAGTGGATCTAACTCCAACGCCATATAATCAACACACAATATGTTCCTGTCTAAAGATATGAAGAAGGCTGATATTCTCATATAAGCATTTCAATTTACCAAGGCGGCTAAAGTTCTCATGCAATAGTGTTCAAAGGGGTAGAATCTTTAACATGTTAATATTTTTTGATTTACTTGGCAAAATAATCCTCTTGATTTTGTATGTAAAATTTTAAGTAATCACCAATAAAACCTGCAAGATTCTTGGTTGTAGAAACAACAAAGTTGCTCCACATAGATGTTCCTTAAAGTACAATACTATTAACTCCATTATGACATTGTTTTTATAATTTCCCTAAGCACAGAGAGGAGCATATAACTTACTTCGAGGTATTCATCCATACCATACTTTGAACCCTCTCGTCCAATACCAGATTGTTTGAATCCTCCAAATGGAGCCACCTGTTTGGCATAGAATTCTATATTAAGAAAGAAAATACTCGCCATGTGTGCTAAGGTCAAGAATTATATACAAACCTCTGTGGACACTAATCCTTCGTTAACCCCGACGATACCATATTCAAGAGCCTCAGTGACGCGCCAAGAGCGCTGAATATTTGTTGTGAATATATATGCAGCTAATCCTGCATTTGATGCAAACTATAGTTAGGAAATAATCCTGCATTTGGTGCAAACATGAGCGAGTCTTTGTTTATGGATTATGATGGAATACGTCAAAATGGCTCGCTAAAGTGGATGCGCTACTTTCTCTTGTCAAGTAGCGGTCCTTTGATGCAGTTCTCGACGCAATTTTCATCTTGGGTCATTCGGAAACAGCCTCTTTGTGTTGCTAACACAAGGATAAGGCTGCGTACATCCGACCGCCCACCCCGCAAAATGCGGGAGCCATTGAGGAACTGGGATAACGTTAATTTCATACAGGAACATTAAGTCCCCACCAGTGCATCAACCTAAGTGAGGACAAAGTAAATTTGTAGCAAAAAAAGAAAAGCTCACCTGCATTGGTGTCATTGGCCATGTGGATAGCTTCTTCCTCTGTTTTGAAAGGCAGAAGAGGAGCGACCGGACCAAAAATTTCATCCCTGCATATTATAATTAGAGCAGTCTCAAGATTAACAAGTGACACCCTGTGACTATGGTGTTGATGATTGAATTTTGCAGAGAAGAGTCTGACATCATGGTAAAATAGAAGAAGCCAACTTAATTAAGAAAGATATAAATCCTAAACGAGTTATCATCAGTACGGCCCATTAAGTTTACAGGAATACTTATGTTTAATTCAAACCATTAAGTTTACAGGAATGTGCTTTTCTTTTCACTAACTAGCTTAGATAGGTATTTGATCAATTGAGCGGTTTGGACTATAGGTTGATTTATAAAGAATCAGATTGAGATAATAAATGGGGGATTTCAAGAGTCAGCTTTATTCAAGTACATACATTATATAAATCCTACATAGTTCTTAAGCTCCCTTTAAATGAAGGAATAGAATCACTTCAAACAAATGGAACTATTTTTCATTGAAAAACTTTTTGATCTAGATATTGAGGTACATGCACAGATACACTGTGGACTGTCCCTCTAGTTTTTAGTTTTATGCATCTGCTATTTATTTTCAGTCTAGATAATACGTTATGCATGCTGGACTCTTCCTGGAAGCTGATTCAGAAGTCTTGACATTAGTGTTATTTCATTTTCTATAATGTTAGATTTAGGTACGATATTCTACAAATAAGTTCCGTCTCTTCAATTTCGGTACAACGAAAATTTCTTCTTTCAGAGGTGAAAGTCAATCAAATTCAATTTTTGACTCAAACCATCATTTTACGGTCAATAACTTATGATTGTTAGCATTCAAAATGGGCATGGCCATACCCCAAAGGAGAGAGTGCCCACCTCATAGTCCCAAGGGAACTCCATCTTTCCTAAACATTACCAACAAGACGAGAACCCCAAGGCCTTATAAAGTGAGAACTCTCCACTACACCAATGTAGGACTTATAAAAGCGAAGATAGGCATCTCCTCTTTCATCAAAATGGTCACATTACAAATATGCATTTAATTTTCTATATCCGTGGGTAAAGTCAGCACCATTTTAACACTTGGAAGAGTTAATTTGACGACGATATGGAGCAACCACTGCACCAAACAGGGAACACCTCTAACTTACTGTATAGTAATATAAACACCAGACAAATAGACATATTATCAAGATACCTTGACAATAGCATCTCGCTGTTGACGCCAGTCATGACTGTGGGCTCAAAAAATGTCATCCCAAGATGATGCCTACTACCGCCTAGCAGCACCTTTGCTCCCTTCAGAACGAAATGAAGAGTTATCAGGAAAAGTTCAAGGAATGAGTAAATATTAGCTATGAAGGGTCAATGGAAGCCTGGAAGGAGTATATGCATGTGCATCAAATGCTATCAGTGAGTCATAGTCTATTTTTTTAAGTTCAGACTTCAGAGATCACAATCTACAGGGAAGAAACGCAAGCACAACACAAACCATGATTGTACTTTAATAAAATGAACGTTGAGTTACCTTTGAAATGGCATCTTCAACAAATTTTTCGACCTGTTCCGTAGCATTACACAAGTTAAATAATGAGTACCCTTTCAATTGGTTCAGTAGGATTATTTAATAGAATCAAAAGAAGTTCAAATCCAAACTTACCTTCTGAACCGCAGCTTCATTAATAAGTGGTCCCTGCATCAAGATATTTTTTACATAATGCTTATGTGGAAATCATTGTAATAGCTAAAAATTAACTGTGAATGTTGCAACAAACGTTAATATTTTTATCATTACTAATTTAATGCCAACACAAAGGCACCATTTAAATGCTATGCGAGATAATGTACATCTAACAGCTATCATTAATGGTAAATATGAAGTTATAATCTAAAAAATACCGTTAGTTAACAAACTCCTTTGACAACAATTATAAGTAAGAGAGATGTTTTAACAGGCCCATGGCTTATCAGCATTCCACCGTGAAAAATAGGCCTAAGGGCTCGCATGGGATTGGGGTAATAATTACCGGAGTAATGGAGGCTAAGACAAGAAGAAATGGGAGGAGATTGGTGGTTGTGGAGGCCTGGAGGATGGAAAGAGGAGGCGAAGGGCTATTACACTATCTCCCCCCATTTCTATCTCCAACTACCATCATTTCCCTCCATTTTTTTAGTTCATTTAGGCTCTAATACCCTAGTAACAATTACCCCCATCCCAAGCAAGCTCTTAAAGGGTAACCTTCAATACACTCGCTGTCATTTTAGCATGAGCCTCATGGTTATCATCATCCCCTCTGCTCAAAGTCCTACAGGAGCTAAACTACCAAATACATGACGCAGCTTCAGCAACTTATAGTTATAGATAGAACCAGGCACACTTGCTGCAAATTACAAGTATTAACACCATATATTTAATTAGTTTCACTACAAAATCAAATGACAATTATCACCTGGACAACACCATCACCAAAGCCATTTCCAACTTCTAATTCCCGGACAGCTTTTGAAAATGCATTTGCAAATTTTTCATAAATACCTGCAAGTTATAATAGTTGTTATCAATCACATGACAAAGACAAGAAATTTTATCGCACGTGTTCCAATAGTCTGTTTAGAACCAACATGTACCTTCTTGAACAAGAATCCGATTTGAACATACACATGTTTGCCCACTATTACGGAACTTTGATCCAAGCTGCAAAAGTATGTTTTAGTCTGTAAATCTTTATTCAGCAATAAATAGAAGCCACCGCGTAATTATGAGCTAGTGACAAAAGAGAAGGAGAAACCGTAAAAATCCATTGGAGAGAGCAAACTTTGATCGATACAGCAAGTAACAAACAGCATGGACAAAAAGAAGCTTCCAACAAGTGAGTGAACGTAAGAAAACAAAGAATCCAAATTTGAGAAAATCAAATAAGAAATTTACAAAAAAGAAAAATATTACCTGTGTGTTTCTTACATGATTTTGACAGAAATAAAGATTTTCTAGGGAACATATATATAACCTACAATTAAAATGTTTTTGGGATCTTCTACATGTTACTCATTAAGTACAGAACTATAATTAATTAAATATTATTATCAAAGTGAATCATATGAACTTAAGAGTGTAACTATAACGCATAAGAACTTGCATAGGAGTACATGTTTAATATCCTTAGTGGCTCGTGTTTAAAGTCAGGCAAGACTCAAGTGATCGGCGGAATTTCGACAGACATGTTACTATGTGAGATACGTGGTATAGTATTGTTTCTCTTTTTAAAAGCAAAAAGACCAGTCTACCCTTAATTATAAAACCCGAACAACCCCCTGTTATAGTCCTCTTCTATTGCCGTCATTTTAATGTACCCAGATATCGCTCTCATCTTCCTACCTCACCGTCTACACCTGGCATTAGACACCATTTTTCCACCAAGATACTTATGATTGTTATGAAACAACCCTACAATACCACCCCTGTCCACCGCTAACAATATAGTACCACCACTATCCGCCACTAATAGTAATATTAGAGTACAACCACCAGGAGCGTCTTGGCTGCTACCATTCAACCACGCTTCACCTGAGCCAAGTGTCCAGTCCATTTTCACCAATCCATATCCGACCCGTATGCTGTCTTCGCACTCCGGCTGGGTTGTGGCAACACGGGTACGTCAAGGCAGAATGACGAGTCCGAGCATCAGAGGTTAAATCTAATCTCTCACCATCAATGCCATTACACGTCATATCTTTCCACCGTTAAACCCACCTTAAAGCTTTATACATCACAACATCCACTCTCTTAATCACCACCTCTTTCATTCATTCAGATCACCATTAACATTAACACAACCTTCAAGCTTTTCCCATCCAGGCATCACCATAATCAATAGATTATATTGGTGTTGGAGTTTGAGATGGACATGTTCAGTGGTTTGGAGTAGGTTGCGGTGATGGATGGTAGGGTAGAGTGGGGTGGGCGCTTCTTAGAAGTGGTTTCAATTATGCTGTTTTGGCTACAGGTGATAGGCTGATGAAAGAGATAGGTGGTCGTAAAGGTGTTAGCAACCAGGGTTAAATTTAATGGACCTAATCGCAGGAATACGAACTTCGGGTCACATAAACCTTTAACGTAGAATTTGACAAAATATAGGGGTACCATGTAGAAAAACCCCAATGTTTTTCCAGGGAACTGTGAAGGGCTAAATCAGATAAATTATAAAAATTGAGTAAACTATAGGGCTACACCAGATAAATTATTCTGTACTGTTTTTTTTAGTAAAATAAGCTCAAACAAGAGATGTCTCAACTATATCATAAACGCAAACCTAAATGACAATAATGCAGTATCTCCTCCTATTTTAAAGAATCTGTAAAGATGCATGACCCAGGAAAGAACGATCTGTCGCAACTCAAAAGGATTAAATGAAGTTCGATTCTCAGAAAGTTCAGAATATTGGAGAAAGAAAATTACTAGACATTCAGAAGAAAGACCCTTTTAAGGCCAGAAATTTTAAAAATTGAGTGGGAAAATTTTAGAAAAAATTCCAGCTGAGCAAAAGATTAAAATCAGGCTATTTTCCTGCAGTTTTGATGATACAAGACAAGAGAAAACAGCATATATCCTTTACCAGTTTACTTAAATAACCGCTTTCAACTATAATATGACAGCTGAAGATAATATATGAGAAGTGATTCATAATATAGGGCTTCTTTGGATGGACAAAAGGAGGGAAGGATACAAATTCCAGTGTTTGGCTAGAAAATAGGGTAGTACGAAAGGCAGAGGAAGAGGAAACAGAGGGATCTATTTGCCCTCCTCGAGTAAAATTATAATCCCTCGCTCCAACATGGAAAGATTAGGAGGAAAACTCCTTTGTGTTATTTCCCATTTGCTCCCTTTCCCTCCTAAAATGCTATTAAAAGTTGAAACACACCCTTAACATTCCTTATACCATATAATGAAAAGACAAATGTACCCCTTGTTTTTAGATATTAAGTGGTGAAAAACAATTTCCAAATGTAATCTGAAAATGTACCAGTGACAGGTGAGCCTGAGCAAGAGTTACAGGCTTACAGCATTAACTTAATCTCAGTCACCACTTACGCATAAGCAACATAGACGATGAGCTCATTTTGAACCTTGGTCCAAATTTATGAATGAATACTAGAAGAGTACCCTGTGTACGGCTAACGGCCTTAGTAGCAAGTACTTTGGGACTCAGCTCCAACATGATAATTCCTTACTAAATAATCCAAACTAAATCTGTAAATAATTTCCACAAGAAAGAAGAAGATATTTTCTGTTTTCAATCTACTTTTCTGCTCTACTGTTTTTCATCTCATTGTAGTTATGCAATTAACATTCGACTGAGAAAAACCTGATACTGATATCAAATTCTTGAACTAGCCGCACCGTCACTAATATATCTCTGATAAATTTGTAAAATTTCTACTGCAAATTCTACCAAACTGAATTTTCAAGATATTTCGTAATTTCCCACAAGTGAAGCAGCTTGTCTAAGTAAATTCATCTTCTATTCTATATGGCAATATGACCATCATCAAGTCTTTCCTGTACAGAACAGAAGAAAGGTATAACATCACTATTGCACAGCTATGGCACGTCCTTCATTTTGTATGAGCAGGCTGCAACCTATAAATGTCATTTGTCAACTGTACATCCTATCCTCAGCGTGCCCTAAAATGGAGGACTCTCTAGAAACACTGATTTAATGGTATGATTACGAGTAGTACAATAAATCAATAATATTAATAACATATCTCATGTAGCCTTCTATTCCCATTCGGAGAAACAAGGGGCACATTTTTCTGTGCTTTCTATATCTTGAGCAATTTGTGACAGAGAGGACTAAGTAAAACAGATATTTACTATTTTTCTGGGTTTATTATTCCATAGGACCACGTCTTCGAAAGAATAATTCCCACCAGTTGATGACTTCATTTGTGAAACCACGTCTTTGAATGAATGTTACTTTCTATTTTTCTGGGTTTATTATTCCATAGGACCAATAACAAAATTTTACAGGACCCATCTTTCGAACTGGTTTTATTATTCCACAGGAAACAAAAAAACAAATCTTACAGGACCCATCTTTTGAAAAACACAAATTAGTTTACTAAATTCTCACCAGTATCACACTCACCCGGGTAGTGCATAGCCTCTATGTATACCCATGTAGATACCCACCGTTGTATCCGGGATGGTTTCGCCCTTGACTGTTAATGTTCAACTTAGCTTGTTAATCTATCTCTTAGCTTGCAACTATATTAAACATGAGTTAGGCTCATGTCTCTTCTCTCGAGGTTTTCTAAAAACAAGAAAAAAGAAATCTCCTTCCTAGTGTCAGTTCTACACATGTTTGGGATTGCATCACCAATTCACCATCAAAGATAGTTCCAAGAAGCTATAGATATCTTGAATTAAATAATAAAAGAATAAGCACATAAAAAAATAAAAAAATATTAAGCACATAAAAAAAGCGCGGTCTTAATTCTTACAGCTCCTTTCACTGCTACTTCCAAGTCTGCATCATCAAACACTATACAGGGTGCATTTCCACCAAGCTCCAAGGAAACCTAAAGACAACACTGAGATACATGAGGAAATAATTTACACAATTAAGAAAGTTTATAGGGCTGTACCATACCCTCTTCACAGTAGCGGCAGCGCCAGCCATTAACTTTTTCCCAACAGCAGTAGAACCCGTGAAGGTAATCTTTCTCACCTACGAAATCAACAGCATATTGTCATCCATGTTTCTACCTCTTCTGATACTTAATAAAGCTCATATAAAAGTGCCACGTTCAGAAGCAAACCTGTGTGCTTCCTACTAATGTGTCGCCAATTTCTGGAGCATTGCCCATAACAATATTCACTGTACCCTAAATAATAACAAATTAAACACTGCCCTTATTAGAGGTTAACTAAAATCCAGTCACAGTAAAGCCCAGGGAGAAAGATAGTTTTCAAGTTCATCAAATCGACCCACGCTAAAGAATCTGATAGATTAATTTAAACGAGGAGGGCTTTAAGATTAGTACTTCTTCACAGGATCATTTCCACAAAAGATGGATTTAACCCATAATAAGGTGAACAAAAACTTGTTATTAGGACTTGTTTGACATGTAGTTATACATTTTTTAATAGTAGTTTCAAGTTTCAGTGAAAACTTCACAAACCACAAAAGTTAATAGCAACTTATGAGCTTAAGCAACGATCAATATCAAGAATCCTAAAGTCTAACGAAAGTATCCAATTTTAAGTGAAAACCACAAACAGAATTGATGCCAATATCCATTTGTTTATACTCCGGGTAACTGTCATCTATGTTACTCACTACCTCGGGTACATGTGCTCCACAATTCGACACAAGTGTGAGTTAAATGACGATTGGACACTTCAATTAAGCAATTAACATGAGGATGCTAGATAAAATAGTTGACTCCAACACTTGAGCACGCGCCTGTCTCATATACTTCTAACCGAGTCCAAGTGACAGCTCGTCAAACAGAATTTCGCAAATTAAAATCATTACCGGTGGTATCCCAGCCTGAATAGAGAGCTCGGCTGCTGCCAAAGCTGTCAATGGGGTAAGCTCAGATGGCTTTATCACCACAGTACAACCACTAGCAAGAGCAGGACCAACCTAACGCAAAATAAGAACCAGTAGAAAAAAAAATCATGGGGAGATGTATTATTTTATATATGAAGAATGTCCAGACAAAATTGCTTAGATTTCATAGCAAATAAGGGAGGAGGACTTGTACCTTTCGGGTAATCATTGCCAGAGGAAAATTCCAAGGTGTAATTACCCCAACAACACCAACTGGCTGTAGACAGAATTACACCATATACATAAGCACAAGTTCGTACACAAGATATAAGACATTCTAACACAGCACAACGACACTGAATTCAATGCTCAACCTTGCATGAGGAGCACATTTGAAACTTTAGACAAAAAAGACGTTGGAACTTTACAAAATTGTTCTGTAGCTTTACATTTTTGCCCCTTCTAACTCTTCATCCTAAGTTGCATCATATGACTTTTTTCTGAATTGTAGGTCCAAAACTGAAAACACGCATTAGAAATTTTAGACGAGAACAGAAGTTGAACTTTACATAATTCTTCTCTAGCTTTACATTTTTGCCCATTCTAACTCTTCATCCTAACTTGCATCATATGACTTTTTTCTGAGTTGTAGGTCAAGAACTGAAAACACCTAGTTCACATTATTAAGGTTCATTGTGGGTCAAGAACTTTTTTTTTCATACATGTTGTGGGTCAAGAACTAAAAACACATATACTGCTATATCAAGCTAGGAACAATCCTTTGTCCATACAAAACTTGAACACAAGGTAAAACATCCAAGATATGGCAAAGTTAGTAGAATTAGGATTTCCCAATCCGGAGAATACACAGAGAAAGACATCCAAGAAATGGAAATGTGTCTGTGTGCGCACGCTATACTAATTAGGAACAATCCTTTGTCCATACAAAACTTGGACAAAAGGAAAGACATCCAAGAAAATGGCAAAGCCAGTGGGATTATTATTTTCAATCTCGAGAATACACAATAATCAACCATAAGAGTTCATTTAGAAACCTGTTTCAGAACCAACAATCGGCGATCAGATAGAGGAGCTGGAATGATGTCCCCATAAATACGTTTTGCTTCCTCTGAGAAGAATTCAATAAAGCCAGCCCCATATGTAACCTGTAACAACCATCTTCAGTATCTGCTGTAATTCTCATCATAAAAAAAAAATTAAAAAAAAAATAGACCAGAGGTTTGCAAATTGAAAATATAAGTTATTAATTAAATGGCTACTGAGGCTCAAGTAACACATCATAACAAGAAACACACGTAGCAATCATTATGACCCACATTCTCCAAAGTCCGGGAAATTTGCCAAAGATCACCAAAGCTTCATCTTATACAAGTCTACAGTCGTTGATCGAGCACATTCCAATACCACTTGATTGATGCATATCTATATTTTTTGGAAGGAAAAAAACTAGGGGAGAGGGTACTAATGCAGATATTGATAAAAATGAAGGGTTCTAGTAGGGTTTCGAAACAATGATATAACAAAACTACTCAAGGATGAAAATAGAGGAGCTAAGTACTGTGAACCGTAACCGTATGTAAACACATAAAGGCTGAAAAATGTCTCATTTTACTTGGGAAATTTTGATCCTCGTTATGTTCTGGACTTCTGGTTGACTAAAAATTACTCACCTTTGATTTTTACAACTCTTTATATAGGGGAAGAGCAGAATCCTGAGACGCTTTCAGTAACATAGCTGAGCGAAGTCCTTACAAGGCATTGCAACTTGTAATTAGTAAGACTAAAAACGAACACCTAACTCATCATGTACATGAGAATTAGCCCATTAAACATTACCCGAGTCTTAAACAATTGAAGCACTCAAAACATAAGCGGCTCACAAAATTAAAGCACTCAACACATTCCAACAATATCACACTGTCCCACTTGCATTGTGTCCAATTGCACACCAAAAGTCTCGTTGTTTCTATCATCTTCAATTGAAAATAAGGTGGGATAACTATCATCCTTATGAATCTCACTCACTTTTCCAACTGAATTATTAAGCTAGACGACTAATATCACCTCCTCATAGCATGACCATGCATCTTCACAGCTCACGCCTTTAGAGAGGCCAGTGATGATAAAGCTCTAAGCCAAGGGATGAGCAAATGCCATCTTGTTTACAAACAATTTTATCACATGCTTCATGACAAATATAAACACCATATTCATGGTCAAAATATGCCTGACATGTAAAGAATAGTGAGAATACTTATCAAAGTTTTTTTGGTGGGACACTCTAACATGCACCCACGAGCCTAGTTTGGCCTCTCTATACCATCAGCTATGATACCTAGTTACTAACCAACTCAGAGTAATCATGTGATGCCTTTCACATGTCGCTAAATATTGTCACGATTGGAGATTTCAATAGAAATACATCACCATATTCAAATGGAGCTCTATGACAAAGTCACGCATATAGTTATTTACTCCCTCAGAACTTTCTATTATTTTAAAATGAACACTTTTAAAAGTGGTCACTTTTTAACATGGAATAGTCATTGTTCATCTTAAAGTGGTCACATTTTATCCAAATCGCACAATACGACGGTTGCACGCAATAACTACTACAGCTAACGTGTTTAAGTGTGTTTCCCTTCTTAAACATCATCATTATCTGGAGCAAGCCACCCCAGCAAGCATGTTTCCCTTAAAACATGCCCCTCAAAGTAGCATGTTCGGTCAGAACCTGATTTTGCTAAAACTTATTGGTTAACCTAGTTTTGCAAAATATCGTATTTTCAAGCATTATTTTAGAAGCAATATTCAGATATCAGTTATAATACCGCCTTATTTCAGCTGAGAATGTATGTCGCAAATATTTTTAGCAGACTATATTCCAAATCTTACATCCTGCTTTATGTTAACACATGCATTTGAAACTGGGACACATTCCTTATTTAATTCCTCATTTCTCAAGCGCACATCTAGTTTGTATCTAGACTCAAAAGTTTAAAATTTAGAATATGCTCGTTCCTAATTAGTAGATACCACAAATGAGGAGGAATTTTGTGCTATAACCTGTTTGGTCCTTGTGGCTACAACTTAATTCTGTGTGGTGTCAACTGAAAAAGGCTTCTCCATCAGCATTTTCAATTTGTCAAATTATGTTCATGTCATATGTAAAAGTGTGTAAGACACGACCTTACTTGAACATGATAACTTCTATATGCTCGTTAACTCTGTAAAAGTACAAATGACCAGCATTTTTTTTCTGTTGACAGAAACGTCCGCCAACACAAACCCCATATGTCTCAAAGGCTCCTCTCTACGGTAAGGAGTCAAATGAACACAGCCGTACCATGTAGTTGATTTTACACAGGCATAATTGAAATTCCCATCATGCAAATTAAGTCGAAAACAACTACCTCTCCTATTGCTTCTTTTAGAGGTTTTCCTTGCTCTAGAGTAATAAGTTGTCCCAGCTCTTCCTTGTGAGCAATCAGCAAATCATACCTAAGATGCACCATTTGAAGATAAAAAAATAATAAAGCATAGACAACTATGAAGGAAAAGAATCAAACATTCACAAAAGACATATGTGGAGCAGCCAGAAAACATATAAATAGTAACAAGTCTGCAGACCACCAAAGGAAGAAGAATATATGAAGCTGTCAGAAAACATATAAATAATAACAAGTCTTTTGCTACCAAATGTCAATGTTTAATAATTAGAGAAGGAGTCATCGGAATGGAAAATAAGAGAATATAATAAGCTATGACAGTCTGCAGACCCCTAAAGGAGGAAGAATATAATGAGCTATGACAGCCTGCAGACAACCAAAGGAAGAAGCTTCTATTTGGAAGAGCGGCTTGTGAGAATACTTCATGATGTTTAAGTGGTCAGAAATTTTAGTGGATTCAAGGTGCACGTATCAGCTTGAAGTTGTTACAACCAACGTACCAGCTCATTAGGTCTACTACCCTCAGTTTCAGATATCAAGAAACTTTTTTAGGTAATATGGGATGATACAGAACTACAGAAGTTGGCATTATAATAATTTTATTTCAAGAGAGTACGCCAAAGTCTTTCTCAGTAAGATACTCAATGATGGCAAAACGCAATTCTTTACCTATGAGAAGTGTCCGATATGAAGGGTTGCATACTTGCATACCCATATCCTTCAGTGTCCTATCTGACACATATACATCTCCAAAATTAAATAGTTGAAGAAACATGGAGCACAATTAGATGAATTTCAGATCTCTAGTGTTCTCCTCCCTCTAAATTCACGCACAATGCCACTTGGCTCATTGATTATGTTTCTCCCTCTCCTCCTCTTGAGCATCTCTCATCTCTTTTGTTTCTCATATTTGAAAAATGCCATAAATAGTATGAAGTAGGAACAGGTGATAAGGCCTGCAAAGTACCAAATTAAGGAAACAAAGTCCCACTCAACGAGGGATTTTTAGGCTTATTCATCATACTGTAAATTCTAGAGTGTGATCAGCTCACTATGACCTTTTACTATTTCACCCAAATATATTCTTACCATTCATTTGGGTGCACTACATTTTCCATTTTCAGTCATCTACTTAATTCACTAAGTTTCTCTTTTTGGGTAAATTTGACGGTAAAAAGACCACAATATCCATCCATTTGCTTATTTGCTTACACTCTCCATCCATTTGACAGATTTGCCCTTCTCCCATGACCCTTTCATAAAACTCGTGCATTTGAGCATGTAGTGAATCCAAATGAATGGAGGAATTATATTTTTCCATTATATATTAGAGTCACATTCAAGCAACAAGCAGCGCCACCAAAACCTCTTGTTTACTTTATAAGCTCAAACAGAGAGAAGCTAAATCGTTGGATAGAAATATATCCATTCAAACTCTCATCTGCATAACGTGAGTTTAATCAATGTTGGCATGCAAGCAATAGAAGCAATTAACTAGAAATCAGTGACAAGTTATGACATAATATAGTGATACCATTTCCGTAGACATTTGCTCCTTTCTGAGGCTGTTGTTTTGCTCCAGGCTACAGAGAAAAAGAAAGGAAAAAGATAGGAAATTGCTGATTAGGGTCATTGTATAAATCGAGCAAGTCTATTACCAATATAAACAACATTACCCTCATGCATCAACTGTTCCCGACTATGGTCGAGTTATAGTTCGAATGTATGCAGCCTTACTCATTGTTAAAACAAAGAAAAACGGCATTGCTTGTCGGGTTGCATTGAATGACTCGTACATCATATATATAAGAAGTGAAAATGTTTAGAGAGACATGTCTGACAATGCATAAAAATCAGTATCGACTATGGAGATTGTACTCACTTGTAGGCTAAGCTTTCTAGAAATTAGCATTTCTGACAATATGCTGGATCTGTCAGCTCTTTTTTTTCCTCTTTTTTCATATCCCAACCTACCCCATGAACCACTGCTTCACCACCCCCCTACTAGCACTAACGCACCCTACCAACAGTACTCAGGAGAACCAAACTAGAATGCGAACGGTGAATGAAGCATAACACAAAGTAGAATGATATTGTATTAGAATGTAGGATGTGATCTCCTAGAGAATATTATATCGATGGCTCAGAGGTTACCACTTTTGTAGGTCTCATATTGTAATGGTATCACGTCTCATTGTTAAGATCACACAACCACCATCTTGCTTTAAGAAAACCTGCGCTTATCTTGGGTGTGAATAACTCTCTACATTCCAACGACAGTCTTTCTTAGTAGTAGCACTGCTATTCATTTAAAATGGATGCTGACCGACCCAAAACATGAGACCAAAAAAAAACGGTGAATGGTTGGAAAGACGGCAGCTGTTGCAAAAAGCTTCAAGAAATTCTTGGATCTTCATCTATTATTAGGATAAGCTAAGCACACAATTTGCAACTAAAATGAGCGACTAAAAAATTTTCCAAGTGAGACTTCAACCAAATCAACCCATGTATTACACAGAATACCACCATCATAGTATATTACAAATTAGGAGCTTAATCACAAAACTAAGATGATCAAGCATATATTTTCGTGTGATTTTCATTAATCAACAATTAATCAAACATGCATCGAAATCGAGTAACGTACAACTGAAAGCGTCAGAAGCTGCAGATATCGCATCATTTGTCTCTTTTGTACCCACACATGCAACATTTGCTATGACATCCCCTGAGGCAGGATTAGTTACCTGAGCATATCAAGTAATTTCTAAATACAGGCAGGTAAACTGTGGATACAGAAATTCAGGGATCAACCAATAGAAAATAGATTTAAACCGTCTAGCAGCAGTCAACAATCATGGCTGTCACACTTCAAGCATTTAAACTCCTCATTGTTGCATTCTAAAAATGAGCTTATGAATACACATACTATCAAGACTGCCAGACACAAGCACTTAGCTAACAGGATTTGTTTCTTTTACACAACATAGTATTACTTTATAAATATATAAAACCCATAAAACAAACACAGATTTAAGAACTAAGACACAGACATCTTCCCCCAAAAGACTAATTCTCCCTAAGAAAATGATGGAAGAAAATTGTACAGTATTTTTCAATAACACCAACACAAAAAAAAAACATCATATAGAATACGTGTTTCATCCATTTCAATTCCCAAGTTTGTGCCTGTTTAAAACAATCCCATGTGCGTTAAAATTATTTTGATAGTATTTGACTATATCAGACATTTGCTATTTAAATATTCGTTATAGTTGTTTTTTTCTTTCCCATTTTAAATCATCTTCTAACCGCAAATCCTCACTCTTTGCTACCACCCAACCTCACCCACAGCGTTACGTCTCTAGAACGGAACACTACCCAAGGTGAACTCGATTCAAATGAATCATCGTCATGTTGGACAAAATTCACATTTAAATGAAATTCTCATCTAGTAAACCTCGTAACTACATTATGTTCTCTAGTCCTACATCTATGATCTACCTACCCATATTTTCGCACTCTCCCCACATCTCTAGACAAAGAGGTGAAATTTAAAAAGGGTGTTTTAGAGCACCCACAGGCCACAATGGTATTTATATAGAGCTAACAACAGACAAGCAACATTGAGTAGAAAATTGTATCAATTTAAACAAGTGATTTTTGAACTAATAATAATGACTTTGTTTACCCTCACCAACAGCTTCTTCTAATGCTTGTCCACATAATATCTATCAGTCGAGAGTTTCAGACACTCAATTTTCTTAAACAACAACATTACCCCAGTGCTTCAATGGCTCCCGCAAATTGTGGGGTAAGTGTAACTCAGCCTTACCCTGGTGTTAGCTACACAAAGACACTTAATTTTCTTAAACAACAACAACATTATTATCCCAGTGACTCAATAACTTCCGCAAATTGCGGGGTAATCGGAACGCATCGGAACGCAGTCCTACCCTTATGTTAGCAACACAAAGACACTCAATTTTCTTAAACAACAACAACAGCATTACCTACCCCAGTGCCTCAATAGCTCCCGCAAATTGCAGGGTAATCGGGACGCAGTCTTACCCTTATGTTAGCAACACAAACACAAAGACACTCACTTTTCTTAAATAGAAATAATAAACATCATAAATTGCAACAACTCCAACCTCCACTTTAAATAATAAACTCAACAATAATGAAAGAATTATACCTCCATAACCTTCCCATCATACGCATCCCTCCATTTTCCACCAATCAAAGCTTGATTTTTCAACAAACCCGAGTTTTTAAGCCGTGCAACGACATTATCCGCTTCACTACTCATCTACACAAATCAATTCTAACATCAGAATAAACTTTTGTATGAAAAAATCAATCAAATTAAGTTCTATATTAAGAAAATGCACATAATCAATCAATCAAATTTAACATGCCTGGCGAAATTGACACATGTAGGCAACAGTTCGCGAAGAATGCGAAAGTAATTTGATTGATAAGCTTGAGATCCTCATTGCTCTACTCATCATCATCATCATCATCATCACCATTTTTATTTTCTTTGATTAAAACAAAACAGAATTGCCTCTGTGTCTCTTGATATATGTACGTGTCTCAACCCAGCTTATCGGGGCTCTTCTCACTCGACTATGTCGGTACTTGGTAGACCGTAGACCTGTCAAAACTTGACTCGATTTCACCTGCTTCGTTTTCGGGTTTAAGGACTCGTAAATGTTGGTTGTGGCTAAACCAAGCTAACTCATTATCTTAGGCTCAAAATATGACCTGAATCACCTGATCCATTTGATACGTTCAGTAAACATAATTTAAGATAAATTAAGAACATTATTAAAATATTAATATTTATATATTATATTTCAAATTATTTCTTTAATGCTTTAAATTTAAAACCCATTTTTTATAACTTATGTCATTTAATAATTAAGAAATATTATAATTATTAATTTTATGAATTCTGTAATACAGTTATAGTAATTAATGAATATAATTATACTACTAATATTAACTATGATTTAATTTTAAAAAATAAGTTTTTTTTTTGCTTGAAAATTGTAAAATAATATTCCAAAGTCTCGGTCAATTGTTTACTTTCTCTTCGGAAAATTTACATAATACTCCCGATGTTTGCCATTTTGTCGTTTTAGTGATCTAGTGACGTGTGAGACTATCTTACAACTAATTGTTACAACTAATTGTTGCTCAGGCGCCCAGCGACCGAAGTTCAAGTCGCCTTCCTGGTTAGCGATTATAATCCAAGTTTCAGTTTTGCTGAACCGAGCCTACGTGAACCCATTTTGGGTAATTACTTTCAAAGTAAGCTCAATCCGTTAAATAGTTGGTTACATAACACCATTTTAGAAAAAAAAAAAACTCGAGTAATAAATCACAAATTATTAATCACAATTAATGGGAGGAATTTTATTAATTTGAGGCATTACACGAGTTTTGATTGCGAGAATTAGGTTTAGAGGGTTTTTTTATGAGGGGTATGCAAATGGAAATTGTACAAAGAGTACTGAAATGAGTAAAAATTGTACTGCGAAAATAAACTCTGTTAAATTATAGAAAATTTATACGAGCTCAAAAATATTTATCGGGTACTTACGGAGATACCGATTAAAACAACTTATTTGCCTACCACTAAGTAGCACAAACATTGCATGATTATTAATGGTTATGGTTAAGTCAGGTCAAGCCAGACATATTCTAAATTTTTAAGTCACTAAATTTGTACAATCCGTCGAGTTTGGTTGAAGATGATTGCTAAGAGCGTAATGTATATTAGCTTAGGTGAGCTCGATATCGGCTTTTTCCTTAATATGTTGGCATTCCTTTTTGTTTTTCTCATCCTACTCGTAGTTGTTAAGACGGGAATAGGGTTAAATTACTCATATAATGTGTTGGTGTAAATTAATCCTAATTGAATGCATCGCGAGAATGAGAAGCTTGAGCAACCATTTCCCAAAACGTAAAAATAGAAGTAATTATTGGAATAATTGGTCAAACCCAACTTCAGCTAGAATGGAGCTCGGTTTATTTGAGATATTGCTACACACATAGAGCCCATTATAAGACAATTCTATAACATAAGACACAATTCTATTTTAAAAAGTTAGCCCAATAACATAAGATAAAAATGTGTGTTTGATTTTGGATGGAGGGAATAAAATATTAACAATAATCAATATGATAATAATAATCAATATCAATATCAATATCAATATAAATTGGGTCATTTGGGATCATTTCAAATTGGGTCGTCTGTAGGTCGGTGTTTTCGGATTGAGTTATTTTGGGTCGTGTCTCTTTCGGGTCAGTCAAGGTTCGGGTCGGGCCAGTTCGGGTTTCGGGTCAACCTCGTGTCAGGTAATTCCGGGTTGCTTTCGGGTCTTGGGTCGGTCTTATCGGGTCGGGTTATTCGAGTCAGATGAGTTTTGCCGGGTCTAATTGCAAGCAAAGCCTATCAACACAAATATACAAAGACCCTCAGTAATTAACAATCCCAAGCAATAAGTGAATACATTTACCACATGGTAATTTTTTTTTTTACGAACTTCAATGTGTAAATTTCACATGTTATGTTCTCCTGGCTACTATCCTAGATTCCTAGTTTCCCAAACAAGTATTTGAAATACTGATTTTAGCAAGTTACATCATACACTTGTTTCACCCCAATAAGAGAAATGACAATCAAAATTAATATTTAGTAGATAACGATTGGCGGCCAAGGCAGAGACAAGCAGTAGAAAGTTAAGAAACCATATGGACGTTGAAGAAGTAGCTGCCTTTTCTGAGACATCACAAAAATGCTTTTAGTTGTACTCTATGTCTATTTTCTTTTTTTTTCCTTTTTTTTACGGTAGACGGATCGGATACGATCCGTCTAAAATTTAAGACGGGCCAAATACTAGTATAACAAAGACAAAGCTTTTAGAGTTTTAGTATATCCTCAACCAAGCCTCCACGTACAAAGTGGGGACTGGACGAGACGAGACTGCTTTATGGATTCCGAGAAGAGATGAGACGGCTTTATGGATTCTACACTATTCCATTAGGAGTAGTATTTAGAACGATTGTCTAATTCGTTGTGCGTCTTTAAACATCGTACCGATACACTAATTAATATGCAATCAAAAAATAAGCATAGCTCCGCTTTATGGATTCCGAGACGAGATTGATGAGACGAAGCTATTTTTACGAGGAAAACTAATGTTTAACAATTTTTAATTTTAATTTTCTCCTTTAAAATGGACAATACATACACAAAAAAATGTTCTCCCGTGTCCTGAACCTGAAGCCTAACACATAGCTCCGCTGATGGAGCCAACAGTACAAGAGCCGAAGGTTTATAGCATTACAACAAAACACGATGGTCATCTAGGTCACATTTTGACGTGGTAATGGTAATTTATTGTACGACGACAAAGAACAAGCCATGAGAACAGATTATGAGATCAAGCATTGAACCTCAAAAACTCTTTTGCCACGAGAATGGCTGCAGTACGCAACTCAATAACATGTTCTAACAAACATTTTAAGTACGAGTATTGCAGTGAGATTAAGCGTTCCTTGCAGCCTTATACTCCTACGGTCAGTCGTTCAGATGTACTTGCATTTATCGCCAAGTTCTTCACTTCACCAGCATCATATCATCATAATAGATTTAGCCTGTCTAGTTATTAAATCAATCTCCAGTCTCATGAGGAATACACACCTGCAAATGCAGTACAAATTTAAAACCAACATTTCCTAGATTAATATTGATGTAAAACAGTCATATAATCATAAATATAGAATCGACTTACATCTCTAAATAACGTCCGCAACTCTGTAAAAGGCATTAGCTTTCCTCTCAGCGCAAATGCAGAAGAAGCTGACCGACACTGTGGCGAATTTGGTATCAGCAAGGTGTTTGCAGGGACACTTGATATGCGTAAATTTCCGAGGAATTGTCTCCCTGCATTCAAGTTAGTTCATATTGTCTTCATTCCATGAAAGTCTTCCATTCTTGTAGTAGCCCAGTACAAACACCGAAAACCCATCCGATTTTCTGATGATTTCTGCAAAAAGCAGGTGGACAATCCGTCACCATACTAATCCCGATGCTGCAAACAAGGTCAATCACAGGGAAGTAACGCTTCGTGAAGATGTTTCCGGCCCTTTAACTGATAATAATGATGCAGAAGGTGACCAAGTATCAGACGCCAAGAACGTGTTTCGCGAAACACTTCTTTCAAACTTCCATCCGAATATATTTCAGCGTTTGCAATTGAATAATGGTAGACTCTGTGAACCTATTCCCTAAACCTGAGACTACCATGGTTTCGATGGTTGGCTCGTTGTGTAACACCCTAGAATTTCCGCTATTTATTTTATTCGAATTAATTAATTATTTCTCGGAAATCCTAATTTTATTAGTCTAGGTTGTGCCTAATATTAGTATAACTTAATTGTTGGGCCAAATCCTCCTTATTATTTGTTATTGGGCCTATTTTCTAAATAAACCCTAGTGCCCATTAGCTTCTCTATAAATATCAAGCTAAACCTAGCCTCCTTCCCTTTCTTTTATTTGAAAACCTTAAACCTAATTCTCTCCTCTCTTCCTCTCCTTTGTGCTGTGTGGGGGCTGCCTATTCCCTAGGGTTTCGTGCCCCTTGTTCCATATTTCTTCACCATAAATCATTCATCTTCGTTCCTAGATCGATCCTAGCCAATCTACTCTTCAATCGTTGTAAGTTTTATATTTTATTTCCATCTTTTCATAGTTTTATGCGCTAGATTATTAATTAGGATCATTATTATTGTTGGCACGTGTTGATGATGATGGTGAAGGCTTCGTGGACAATCGGGAGGAAGATTGTTATATTCTAGAAGAAGATTTATCGTAGATTTTACGCTAAAAAGGTAACTAGGTGTTTTCCTTTAATTGTGTTTATAGAAAGTGAATTATTGACATGATATAATGATTGATTGTATGATTAATTGTTTGTGTAGTTATTTATGCTTATGATTCACATGTTTAATTGCATTTAATATTTATGTTGTTATTCTATTTTCAATTATTTATTTGGTGCGCGAACTAGGGTTCAACTCGCGAACCCTAGCGTTGTTGGTGGTGGCGCGGCCGTGAGGTTGTCGTGGCCTAGGGTTTCGGCCTCCTCCTTGTGGGAGAGGCTAGGGTTGTTTATGTTGAGAAATTAGGGTTTGGTTTACATCATCGAGGTTATAGCTGAAGTTGCTATAACTTTGCATGTAAGTTACCCTAATTATACCTTTTTGAGTTATAACTTTGAAAGTGACGTTATGGTGCGGTGAACTATAACAAGACTCGTTGTGGTGACATGGCGGTTTGTACCGTGGAGTCGACCCCTCGGTGATGGTGTTATAGAGGACTAACCCGTGACGGAAGAGAGTTATAGTTGATGATACTATAACCTCGCACGTATAAAGTTATAGCTTGAAGTGCTATAACTTCACTAAAGTTAAGTGAAAGTTATAGCTGAAGGTACTATAACTTTGATGAAGTTAAGTGAAGGTTATGGTTGATGATACTATAACCTGATAAGCTTAACCAAAGTTATAGGTGGTGTACTTTAACTTTGCTGAAGTTAAGCGAAGGTTATAGTTGATGATACTATAACCTGACACGCTTAACTAAGGTTATAGTTGAGTTGCTATAACTTCACTAAAGTTGAGTGAAGGTTATAGCTGAAGTTGCTATAACTTCACTAAAGCTGAGTGAAGGTTATAGCTGAAGTTACTATAACTTCACTAAAGCTGAGTGAAGGTTATAGCTGAAGTTACTATAACTTCACTAAGGTTATGTGAAGGTTATAGTTTGTGGTATTATAACATTGGATGTTATATGCTTTTGTGTATGGTATTATGGTAACTCGAACTATAACATGACCTTCGAGGTGTAATGTTATAGGATGAGATACTATAACCTTGGTCATCTGTGCTTGTTTTGTGTAGTGTTATAGTCAGTTGGATTATAACGCTATGTTTGCATATTGTATTGGTTATTCTTATTCTTATATTGTTGGACAGTCGGTTATACTATTCTTGAGTTTAGTCGTGACGTTGCTCACGCATTGTTGGACAGTCAGTTATACTTGTTCCTGAGTTGAGTCGTGACGTTGTTCACGCAGTGGTTAGTACAGTCAGTTATACTGTGCATTTGTTTGTCACTGGTTGAATAGATGACGATAGTATCAATTAGATACTATCGGAATGAACTAACGCTACCCTTCGGGGATTCGGTTTTATGGTCTATGTTCGGGGGGGTATCAGAGGCAGTTCGTTATACGCTCTGGTCCCCGAGTGTCGTTCGATGTACAGTTAATGCATCGAGGGTCTGGCCAGGTCTTAGACATATAGGCAGTGGTTATACGTTATACATAGTATCGTGGATGCAGTTCGTTATACGGTCCACAGTGGATGTAGTTCGTTATACGGTCCACACCGATGGAGGCAGTTCGTTATACGCTCCATTAGCTAGAGGTAGTTCGTTAATCGCTCTAGTGGTTAGAGGCAGTTCGTTAATCGCTCTAACGACGTTCATTCTATTCGCTATGTCTTGTTGATTGAATTGGTGACTTTATTACTATGGATCACGTGTCTAGGGGTTTGTCTAGTTGCATTCGTTTAAAAATGATGATGTCATAGTAAGTTATGTTGCACGTCATATTGTATAAATTGCTTCACATGTCTGTTATGATTACTGTCTGTTGTTATAGATTGTTATTAATTCAGCCTGTTGTAAACATGACTGGGAGAGCATCTAGTTACTCCCGACTGATTGTCGACCCCCATTCTCAGGTTGAGTTGGTTGCTGCTTGTCTGGATGTTGTGCTGGAGAGACTTGTGGCGAGAAGAATAATTTATTTAGGAATTTATTTAAGTTAAGAATTATTAATAATGTATTAGTTTAGTTTTGGATTTGAGTATCGATCCGGATTGGTCAGGTGTTTCCGCCACCTTGACCCTATTCATCTTTGTACTCTGATGGATTATTTATTATTAAGTTATTTCTTTTGTTTTAAAAATCCGGGTTGTTACAGTTGGTATCAGAGCGAACACGCTCCCAACTCTCGCTTAGTAAATGACTAAATTAAATGGATTAGTAAATGAGTGAGAGTAAATGGGGTAGAAACCAATAAGGACTAGCTGGTTACGTTTGTAGAGTGTACGAGAAGTTGCCTGAAGTGGTTCTTAGTTTTACCACTAGAAAACAAATTTCTGTTTTACAGATGGTGCGCACTGGAACTGGAAACGGAAATGGTAACGAAGCCGATGCTGAACGCATCAGAAGACTTGAGGATGCGCTAGCATCTATGGCTCAGGGATTTACTACTCATCTCAACAACAACAACAACAACAACCGTCCGCAGCAGTCTGTGTTTGATCGCTTTGCTCGTCACCGTCCCCCTACCTATGATGGTGCTAATGATCCTACTGCTTTGGAAGCTTGGATTCGGGAGATCGAGAAGTTGTTTCTTGCTACTGAGTGTCCTGATGGTCAGAAGGTGAATATTGCTACCTACTACCTGAAGGATGAGGCTGACAACTGGTGGGCTGTCGCTAGAGCTGGTTTGGAGTTTCAGCCAGATTTTGGCTGGGCTGTTTTCTCTCAGGCTCTGAAGAAGAGATTTTATCCTGAAGAGCTGAGATGGCAAAAGGAGCAAGAGTTCCTTCGTTTGTCTCAGGGTTCGATGACTGTTGAGGAGTACACCAACAAATTTGTGAGGCTATCACGATTTGTTACTTCTGTGGCTTTGGACGAGGTTTCGAGGACTCGTCGCTATGAGAAGAATTTGGCTCCTAAGGTCAGGACTGCTATGTCTGGCATTCCTTCGACTTCGTTCCAGCAAGCTTATGATCGTGCTCTCAGCATCTATGATTCTGTTCTGGCTACTGAGGCTGAGGAAAATGCAAAGACCAAGTTCGTGAAGAGACCGTATGTTGCTCCTAGTTCTTATCAGTCGTCCGGGAAGAAGCAGAAGTATGAGTCTCGTCCTTATGCTCCGCGTGATCAGGGTCAAGCTAAGAGAGGTATGACTTGCTACAGATGCGGGAAGGCTTATCATCCGGGTAAGAATTGTGTCACGGGTGCTCCTATCACCTGTTATACTTGTAAAGCTCCAGGACACAAGTCCATTGATTGTCCCCAGAAGCCTAAGGTTGATGTTCCGAAGACTGGTCGAGTGTTTGTTATGAGTCGTGCAGAGGCTGAGGCTAATCCAGATGTGGTTACAGGTACTTTTCTGGTCCAATCTTTACCTGCTTTTGTTTTATTCGATACGGGTGCATCAATGTCTTTTGTATCCGAATCCTTTGTCGTCCGTGCTGGACTTATCCCTTCCTCATCCGTCAATGCCGCAATTTCCCTCCCTACGGGTGAGATTGTTTCGTGTTCCATTCTATTCAAGGACGTTCCTGTCACTATTGTGGGAGCGATCCTTCCTGTCGATCTTGTCCAATTTAACCTAGGAGATTTTGATGTGATTTTGGGGATGGATTGGTTAGCTCGTTATGATGCTAGATTTCTGTGTAGAGATCAGAAGATTTTACTCAAGAGTCCTAGTGGTGCTAGATTGTCGTATCAGGGTGTTAGAGTAACGCCAAATGTGAAATGGGTATCTGCTATGAAAATGGTGAGCATGGGTAGAAAGGGTCATCAAATCTATCTGTGTAGTGTTCGTGATGTGTCCGCAGAACCTAAGTTGGAGGAGATTCCCATAGTTAGAGAGTTTCCTGATGTTTTCCCTGAGGATCTACCTGGTATTCCACCTGAGCGTGATGTGGAGTTCTTGATTGATTTGTTGCCTGGTACTGGTTCCATTTCGAAAGCTCCTTATCGTATGGCGCCAGCTGAGCTACAAGAGCTTAAGAAGCAACTTGAGGAAATGATCGATAAGGGTTTTATTCGTCCGAGTGCTTCGCCTTGGGGTGCTCCTGTTTTGTTCGTCAAGAAGAAGGATGGTAGCATGCGTTTAGGTATCGATTATCGTGAGCTGAATAAGGTGACTATCAAGAATAAGTATCCCTTGCCAAGGATCGAGGATTTGTTTGATCAGCTCCGTGGGGCTAGTGTGTTCTCGAAGATTGATCTGAGGTCAGGTTACCATCAGATTCCAGTTAGGAAAGAGGATATTCCGAAGACTGCTTTTCGTTCGAGGTATGGTCACTATGAGTTTGTGGTTATGCCTTTTGGTTTGACGAATGCTCCTGCGGGTTTCATGGATCAGATGAACCGCACTTTCAGCGAGTATTTGGACAAGTGTGTCGTGGTGTTCATAGACGACATACTGATTTACTCGAGAGACGAGGTTGAGCACGAGGATCATCTTCGTGTTATTTTGGAGACACTTTGCAAGCAGAAGTGGTATGCTAATTTCTCGAAGTGCGAGTTTTGGCTGAAAGAGGTGACCTTCCTAGGTCATGTGATATCTGGTGATGGAGTTATGGTTGACCCTTCGAAGATTCGAGCTGTGGTCGATTGGGAGAGTCCGAAGAATGTGAATGAGATCCGGAGTTTCCTTGGTCTGGCTGGTTACTATCGTCGATTTGTGCATGATTTCTCGAGGATCGCGAGGCCTATGACTCAACTTATGAAGAAGGAGTCCAAGTTCATTTGGACGGAAGCCTGTGAATCAGCATTTCAGGAATTAAAGATGAGGTTGACTACTGCTCCAGTGTTAACTTTGCCTGAAGAGGGTGTTGAGTTCGATGTCTACTGTGATGCGTCGAAATCTGGTTTGGGTTGTGTGTTGATGCAGAAGGGTAAGGTCGTGGCTTATGCTTCCCGTCAGCTGAAAGTCCACGAGGTGAATTATCCGACTCATGATCTTGAGTTAGCAGCTGTGGTGTTTGCACTTAAGTTGTGGAGACACTATCTGTATGGAGTTTCTTGCAACATCTATACGGACCATAAGAGCTTGAAGTATATCTTTACTCAGAGAGATCTTAACATGAGGCAGAGACGATGGTTGGAACTGTTGAATGACTATAAGATCGAGCTGCAGTACCATGAGGGTAAGGCGAACGTGGTTGCCGATGCTTTGAGTCGAAAGACTCGTCCTGTTTTGAGTTCGGTTATGGTGTTACCTGATGAGTTGAGCCGAGAGTTCCAAAGGTTGAGCCTTGAGGTAGTTCTTCCTGGTACTCTGAACTTGGGCGCAATAATTGCTGAACCTGAGATTCTACATGAGATCCGGGTTAAGCAACGAGAGGACGACTTCCTCGAAAGGAGTCCGAGTCGCTTTAAGTGAAGGTAGAGCCACAGACTTCATGGTCGCACCTGATGATGGTTTGCGATTCCGCGGTCGATGGTGTATACCTAATTGTGAGGTCTTAAAGGGTAAGATTCTCAAAGAGGCTCATAGTACGCCCTATTCCGTTCATCCTGGTGGCGATAAGATGTATAAGGATCTGAAGCTACGCTTTTGGTGGCCTAAGATGAAAAAGGAAATCGCCGAGTTTGTGAGCCGTTGTCTCATTTGTCAGAAGGTCAAGTTCGAGCATCAGAGACCTGGTGGTTTGCTTCAACCGTTGGAGATTCCTACATGGAAATGGGATTCGATTTTGATGGACTTTGTCATGAGTTTACCGAGATCGCAGAGGGGAATGAATGCTATTTGGGTTGTGGTTGATCGTTTAACCAAGGTTGCGCATTTCATTCCGATGAAGGAGACTTGGAATCTCGAGGAACTTGCTAATGCTTATCAGCGTGAGATTATTCGTCTGCATGGGGTTCCTAAGGATATTATTTCCGATCGTGATCCGAGGTTTTGTTCCCAGTTTTGGAAGAAGTTGCAATTAGCTTTGGGTAGTAAGCTTAAGATGAGTACGGCTTTCCATGCTGCTACTGATGGTCAGACCGAGCGGACCATTCAGACTTTAGAGGACATGTTGCGAGCTTGTGCATTGGAGTTCCAGGTTAATTGGGAGAAGAGTTTGCCACTCGTTGAGTTCTCTTATAATAACAGCTATCAAGCTAGTATTCAGATGGCTCCGTTTGAGGCACTTTATGGAAGAAAGTGTTGTAGTCCTTTATGTTGGGATGATTCTAGTGAAGTGGTAGTAGTTGGACCCGAGTTGATCCAGGAATCTATCAATCAGGTGAGATTGATTCGTGAAAAGTTGAAGGCAGCTCAGGATCGTCAAAAGACGTATGCAGATTTGCGTCGTAGGCCGATTGAGTTCAAAGTTGGTGATAAGGTGTTCCTTAAGGTGTCACCGATGAAAGGTGTTAAGAGATTTGGGATTAAGGGAAAGCTTAGTCCTAAGTATATTGGACCTTATGAGGTGCTCGAGAGAGTTGACGAGGTAGCCTATAGGTTGGCTTTACCTCCGAATTTGTCGAAGGTACATGACGTATTCCATGTATCTCAGTTGAGGCGTTATCGTAGTGATCCTTCTCATGTTTTGCAAGCCGACGTGGTTGAGTTTGAACCTAATTTGACCTATGAGGAGATACCCATCCGTATTTTGGATCGTCAAGAGAAGAGGTTAAGGAATAAGGTGGTACCTTTGGTACGAGTTCTTTGGAAGAGTCAGAGGTTTGAAGAATAGACTTGGGAGACTGAAGCTTCGATGAGGAAGAAGTATCCGCATCTTTTTGAGTGAGGTAGTTACCCTATCCAGTTTCGAGGACGAAACTTCTTTTTAGGGGGTTGAATTGTAACACCCTATAATTTCCGCTATTTATTTTATTCGAATTAATTAATTATTTCTCGGAAATCCTAATTTTATTAGTCTAGGTTGTGCCTAATATTAGTATAACTTAATTGTTGGGCCAAATCCTCCTTATTATTTGTTATTGGGCCTATTTTCTAAATAAACCCTAGTGCCCATTAGCTTCTCTATAAATATCAAGCTAAACCTAGCCTCCTTCCCTTTCTTTTATTTGAAAACCCTAAACCTAATTCTCTCCTCTCTTCCTCTCCTTTGTGCTGTGTGGGGGCTGCCTATTCCCTAGGGTTTCGTGCCCCTTGTTCCATATTTCTTCACCATAAATCATTCATCTTCGTTCCTAGATCGATCCTAGCCAATCTACTCTTCAATCGTTGTAAGTTTTATATTTTATTTCCATCTTTTCATAGTTTTATGCGCTAGATTATTAATTAGGATCATTATTATTGTTGGCACGTGTTGATGATGATGGTGAAGGCTTCGTGGACAATCGGGAGGAAGATTGTTATATTCTAGAAGAAGATTTATCGTAGATTTTACGCTAAAAAGGTAACTAGGTGTTTTCCTTTAATTGTGTTTATAGAAAGTGAATTATTGACATGATATAATGATTGATTGTATGATTAATTGTTTGTGTAGTTATTTATGCTTATGATTCACATGTTTAATTGCATTTAATATTTATGTTGTTATTCTATTTTCAATTATTTATTTGGTGCGCGAACTAGGGTTCAACTCGCGAACCCTAGCGTTGTTGGTGGTGGCGCGGCCGTGAGGTTGTCGTGGCCTAGGGTTTCGGCCTCCTCCTTGTGGGAGAGGCTAGGGTTGTTTATGTTGAGAAATTAGGGTTTGGTTTACATCATCGAGGTTATAGCTGAAGTTGCTATAACTTTGCATGTAAGTTACCCTAATTATACCTTTTTGAGTTATAACTTTGAAAGTGACGTTATGGTGCGGTGAACTATAACAAGACTCGTTGTGGTGACATGGCGGTTTGTACCGTGGAGTCGACCCCTCGGTGATGGTGTTATAGAGGACTAACCCGTGACGGAAGAGAGTTATAGTTGATGATACTATAACCTCGCACGTATAAAGTTATAGCTTGAAGTGCTATAACTTCACTAAAGTTAAGTGAAAGTTATAGCTGAAGGTACTATAACTTTGATGAAGTTAAGTGAAGGTTATGGTTGATGATACTATAACCTGATAAGCTTAACCAAAGTTATAGGTGGTGTACTTTAACTTTGCTGAAGTTAAGCGAAGGTTATAGTTGATGATACTATAACCTGACACGCTTAACTAAGGTTATAGTTGAGTTGCTATAACTTCACTAAAGTTGAGTGAAGGTTATAGCTGAAGTTGCTATAACTTCACTAAAGCTGAGTGAAGGTTATAGCTGAAGTTACTATAACTTCACTAAAGCTGAGTGAAGGTTATAGCTGAAGTTACTATAACTTCACTAAGGTTATGTGAAGGTTATAGTTTGTGGTATTATAACATTGGATGTTATATGCTTTTGTGTCTGGTATTATGGTAACTCGAACTATAACATGACCTTCGAGGTGTAATGTTATAGGATGAGATACTATAACCTTGGTCATCTGTGCTTGTTTTGTGTAGTGTTATAGTCAGTTGGATTATAACGCTATGTTTGCATATTGTATTGGTTATTCTTATTCTTATATTGTTGGACAGTCGGTTATACTGTTCTTGAGTTTAGTCGTGACGTTGCTCACGCATTGTTGGACAGTCAGTTATACTGTTCCTGAGTTGAGTCGTGACGTTGTTCACGCAGTGGTTAGTACAGTCAGTTATACTGTGCATTTGTTTGTCACTGGTTGAATAGATGACGATAGTATCAATTAGATACTATCGGAATGAACTAACGCTACCCTTCGGGGATTCGGTTTTATGGTCTATGTTCGGGGGGGTATCAGAGGCAGTTCGTTATACGCTCTGGTCCCCGAGTGTCGTTCGATGTACAGTTAATGCATCGAGGGTCTGGCCAGGTCTTAGACATATAGGCAGTGGTTATACGCTATACATAGTATCGTGGATGCAGTTCGTTATACGGTCCACAGTGGATGCAGTTCGTTATACGGTCCACACCGATGGAGGCAGTTCGTTATACGCTCCATTAGCTAGAGGCAGTTCGTTAATCGCTCTAGTGGTTAGAGGCAGTTCGTTAATCGCTCTAACGGCGTTCATTCTATTCGCTATGTCTTGTTGATTGAATTGGTGACTTTATTACTATGGATCACGTGTCACTTTCGGTCGAGTTAGTGTTCATGGTCTAGGGGTTTGTCTAGTTGCATTCGTTTGAAAATGATGATGTCATAGTAAGTTATGTTGCACGTCATATTGTATAAATTGCTTCACATGTCTGTTATGATTACTGTCTGTTGTTATAGATTGTTATTAATTCAGCCTATTGTAAACATGACTGGGAGAGCATCTAGTTACTCCCGACTGATTGTCGACCCCCATTCTCAGGTTGAGTTGGTTGCTGCTTGTCTGGATGTTGTGCTGGAGAGACTTGTGGCGAGAAGAATAATTTATTTAGGAATTTATTTAAGTTAAGGATTATTAATAATGTATTAGTTTAGTTTTGGTTTTGAGTATCGATCCGGATTGGTCAGGTGTTTCCGCCACCTTGACCCTATTCATCTTTGTACTCTGATGGATTATTTATTATTAAGTTATTTCTTTTGTTTTAAAAATCCGGGTTGTTACACGTTGTGTTGTACCACCTGCAGGAATCTCAAGGTTTAGACTCTTCAGAATGATCATGTCCGGCCTTGCAGGGTACACAAAAGTGACATCTCGGAATGTTATATCTCGTTTAATGTCAGTTACTATCCTTGATTAGGGATCATCAGAAATAATGTCTGGTTTTCTGTTAAGGATGCTAAATACTGAGCCAAGTGCATCAGATGATTAAGACCATAAACGACTTGATTATATCCCCAAAATTAGTGTCGCTTTGTTTCAGCAGGTTAAGAGCGTTCCAAAGAACAAAACGCGAGCAACTGTGACATCCCGTATCCCAAACCTGATATATGGCCTAGCAAAAGAGTTGTTTCTTTGGTTGGTTAAGTGCCTACAGAATTGGTTCGCGATTGTTTCTAATGTTGGAGATTGCTTCTTCAGCTAAAGAGATTGGCCTCGCAAAACCTGATATATTCTTGTATGATTCGCAAGTTTTAACTTTTTTGAACTTTACAAGTTGTCCATTAAATGGAGGTTTTGAGCAACATTATCGTAATTGCCATCGGAGTGGATTCCGATGGATGCACTCTATAATCGAGATGCGATAGTAGAGAAATCTGATGGTAATCTTGATGTATCACGTCATTGCACACAATTCGTAACTTCTAACACGTCATTTAATGAATGTAACTTTCTCATTAATTAGGATTAGGATAAACAATAACGTAGTATATACCGTATACCTAAATAATTTCTTCATTCGTAAATGATATCAAAATGGACAAAATACGACGAAAACTATACTATAAATTAAACAAGGATGGTCAGTGGAGGTTGGTGTATGTTAGTGGTGGTCATTAGTCGGTGATTGGTGGTGCTCGTTGGTCGTGGTTGGTGGTGTCACTGGTGGATGGTTTGAGTGAAAATGGTGAGCTTGGGTTATTAAAAACAAGGATACTTTGGTCGTTTACATGTTCATCGCACCTTGTCTAAAAATAAAAACGTAAACAATCAAATGACACGGTCAAATGGAATACATAAACAATGCAATAAAACAAAGAAGTATATAATATGACAAAAATGATTATAACTTGTGCAATACTTGATATACAATCATGGAAAAATAAATTCACAAAAGAAATCAAAATTTAAAATAAAGTATCATCAATTAGAGAACATTTTAAATAAATTTTTAAAAATCCAAATATTGAAGTTTTATTAAAGAACTTAATATTTTTCCTAATTTCTTGCCAACCCTTAAAAATTGAAAAATATGTATAATTTTCTTATGATTCATTTTAAAATTGAGAAACACTATGTGAAAAATATGCGCGCCTGATTTTGATTACTTAATGTTAATCTTACTTAATAAAGATATATATTTCAATCCTAGTTCCACCCTTATTGAAGATCTACTTGAATATGACTCACCAGCAATTCTCACTTAAGACGGGGCGACCCGTCCTAAGCTTAAGACGGGTCAAACACCTTCATAAAGAACAAATGAAGGGACAAGTGGGGGGATCCATTTGCGCCCACTTGTCCCCTCACTACCCGTCTTAAGCTTAAGACGGGTTGTTTCATTAAAATTTGTGATCAGTGACTATTACTTGTCGTTTCTTCTCTCCAAGTAACGTCATTTGGCTACTTAATGTGAGCAACAATGAAAAAATGAACACAATATAATGTTTTGCGCATGCTATGGCCTATGAGTCTAACATCTAGGTTGAAGTTATGCAATTCACCAAATATTGCAAGAATTTTAAAGGGTAAATAAAAAGTGAGAAAATACATGTTTCACTACAATGAGAATGTTAACTGCCAGTAGTAGGTGATTTTGACTATCAAGTACGAAGTATAAAACAAACAAAAACTAGAAAACAAAAATAAATTACAGAGCACAGTAAATAAACTAAAAAATGCGGCTGAGACAGGTGAGTTACTGTCCAAGATGCATCTTAGACTATGTCCATTGATAATTTGAGTAACATTAGTGTCATCATTATAATATTAGTTTTTTTACCTTTTTCTCAATCATCCACCTTTATAACACTCACCCTTAATTTTTCTACTCCATTAATAACATTTTGATAACACTCACTTTTCACTATTTCCTATACCCCACCTTTTATATTCTCTTTTATACATTAAAAATTTATTCTATTAACTATTAAAAAAAATTATTGTGTTACTTTTTACCCACAAATTATTAATTTTCTTAAAAATTCATAAAAAATTTTAGAATACAGTACAAGTACATTAATAATAATAAGAAAAAAAAAGACACAAAAATAATACATTTTTTAAAAATAAAAATACAATATTAATTACTACTTCCAAATTTTTGCCATATATGCTCGATCAAATCTCGTTTAAGAGCATTATGAGTTTCTCTATTTTGAAGTCGTGATTGATTGTTCATGTAAGTCGATAAACTTGCAATTCGTTGAGTTGAATATGTGGATGATTGGCTATTATCGTCATCAAGATCTTCCCCATCAAAGTCGGGAGTATCATATTGGTTAAGATATGTGTCTCGTTCATCCTCTACTATCATATTATGCATTATTATACATGCCACAATGATTTTACCCATCAAGTTAGGATCCCATACTATACTTGGTTTTTTAATAAATGCAAATCGAGCTTGTAATACCCCAAATGCACGTTCCACATCTTTTCGGACAACTTCTTGATGTTGGGCGAACAATTTGTGTTTCTGAAGCACCGGAGCACTAATTGACTTAACAAAAGAAGCCCATGATGGATATATACCATCAGTAAGATAATATCCCATATTGTATTGATTACCATTCACGTAATAGTTAACTTCTGAAGCACGCCCTTCTAAGATGTCGTCAAACACAGGAGAACGGTGAAGTACATTTATATCATTTAGCGAACCCGGTGTTCCAAAGAACGCATGCCATATCCATAGATCATAGCTTGCAACATCTTCTAAAATAATTGTTGATTTCCCACTTCTTCCTGCATATTGCCCTTGCCAAGCAGTTGGACAATTTTTCCAGTGCCAATGCATACAATCGATACTTCCCATCATACCTGGGAATCCCCTTTCTTCTCCTATATGTAATAATCTTGCCACGTCTTGTTTGGTCGGTCTTCTTAGATATTGATTCCCAAATTGTGTAATAACACCATCCACAAACTTGGTGATACATTTTGAAGTTTGTGCGGTGCTCATTCGTAAATATTTATCAACATCATCACAAGCTGATCCATAAGCTAGAACCCTTATAGCTGCAGTGCATTTTTGCAATGCTGTATGACCTTCCCGACCAGATCCATTTGGTCCTGGTTGAAAAAATGTATCAGTTACAGTGACAGCTTCCACTAATCGAAGAAAAAGAGGTTTTCGCATACGAAATCTACGCTTGAATATATGATCAGGGTAGACAGGGTTATCATGAAAATAATCTTTGAACAACCGTAGGTGACCTTCCTCTCGGTTTCTTTCATAGTATCTACACTTTTTTTTAGGGATAGGATTTGACGGTTGTGAAAATAGATTTGTATTGGAACCTATCATATCATCAACCATGTTATCCATGTGACGATTTGTTGCATATTTCTTGTTCGTTGTTCAAAGAAAGCTCTCATATCATCAACCATGTTTAAGTTTGTTTCATTTTCAGAATTAGACATGTTTTTAGTTGAAAGATAAATGTAGGTAATAGATTTTGTTGAGTTGTATATCATATTTTTGTGAGATTAAAGCATGTTATATAGATATTAGAATACTGAAACACAATAATTTGGTTTGTCATTATGTTAGACATGAAGTGATGTTATAATGACAACTAAATTGACAGTACACTCACAATAAAAAGAAATGACAATCCACTAAAATTAAGACATTACACTGACAACACACTGACAATAAAAAGAAATGACAAGACACTAATTGGACATGACAATACACTGACTTGGAAATAAATAACAATACATTACAATTGAAATGAAGTGACAATACACAACTAAAATTTTCTACCCATCACTTTCTCTGTAAGATCTTCTATCATGGCTTCTTGTGCAGGAGTTAAATGAGTTTTTGCCAATAATGTGTTCAATATTGTGGCGTAATTACTGTGCTTCACAGCTTCATCTCTTTCTTTACTAAGCCTGGCCATTTCTTGAATTTGCCTTTCTGACAATTCTAGCTCTTTTTCTCTTACCATTCTCATAGCACGATACTCTTCAGTGAACTCACTATTGTGTGAAGATTCTGTAACTTTCTGTTTTCCCCTTTTCTTCTTGGCAACATCCCTTCCTTGAGGACGACTAATAGAACTAGATGTAGGAACACTAGTTGGAGTATCAGAATTTGTAGAGAGAACATAATCTTCATTTTCATTGGTTTTTGATCTTTTCGTGCTACCTCCACTTTCTTGAATGATATCATTGCCTTCTTCCACGTACTGATTGCCTCCCATTTCCATTCCCGTCGGAACTTCCCATTTCTTTAGTTTACTCATCACTTCTTCAAAAACCACAATTTCATTGAAATTGGAGTTAGTCGCTTGAGTGTATTGTGCATGTGCGTCTTTTTTAACATCACTCATGCTCATTCCACTTGATTTTCTCGCGTATGCTTTTCTATAACAAGCAACCCACATATTGACATTTTTACAAATTCTTTGATGACGACCTTTCATCGAATCCAAATTTCTCCCACCAATTTTATCTGGATTTTCTCGTCGATATTGTTCATACATCTCCATTACCCTTGCCCACAAACCATCACCCTTTTGATTATTCCCTTTAATCTCATCACAACTATAATAACACCATGATTTCATAAGAATCATGTCCTCCTCAACACTCCATAAATTAGGGGTAGATTTTTTCCTAGATTTTTTTTTCTTTTCTTGATTCTCTTGAAATAAATTTTTTGAGATATTTTGAGAAACTTGAATATTTTGAAAATTTGTTTGATCTTGGGAGTTTGGATAAAATTGAGGGTTATGATAATATGGGGGAGATGGGTTGTGTGCAATTGGATTAATTTGAGAGTTTATAGTATAACTGTGGGGAAATAAAGAATTTTGATGGTTTGTAAAATCAAAACTTTGAGAGTTTTGATTTTGTGGAAGATTTGAGGTATTTCCAAAATTAGGGTCATTAAGATCCATAATTATATAAATTTTTAAGGAGGTATATGTATTTTTTTGTATATAATAAGTTAAAGAGGGAAAAATATGATTTTTTTTTGTGATAAAAAATATATCAATATTGGGCTCTATTTATAGAGCATGAAAAAATAGGACTAATTATGTAATTTTTTTTTTTTTAAAGCTTTTTAATAATAAAAAATAGCCGTTAATACTTTGAGGCTACTTTTACCAATGGACAATATGTGTCAGCAATTTCATTTTGTGTACAAAATTTGTGGTCCAATGACTGAAGGACATTTGGCAAGGGGAGAGAGAAATTGGGTGTCACAACCTAATGTTGCACTGCAACTCTCAAAATAACAATGTTACTCAACTTATTTTCAAATGATTTTTTTATTGTTACTTTTTAGTGATTTTTTTTTTGTCTTTTTGTGACAAAAATTATTGTTGCACATAGTCTTAAGAAAGAGAAGAGAGTGTTATAGGGGACAGGACAATAAATGTCAATAATGGTTTAACAATTGGTTAAATAATAATGCCAAAATAGTTTAAATAGTTTCAGTTGGTCTCATTATCCATTTTCATTGAAAACGGGTATATCCGTTTTCAATGAAGACGGGTATATCTGTTTTTAATGAAAACGGGTCGTATTATCTCTCACAAAAAGACAAGTGTGAAGGTCTTCCCACTTGTCTTTTTGCGAGAGCCAATCCGACCCGTCTTCATTGAAAACAGATATGCCCTTCTTCAATTAGAATTTGTGAAATAGTTTATACATTAAATTTTCTATAAACTAATTAAATCATATCTATTATAAATTGTAATTAATTTAGGGTGTTGATTTTCGCAGTACGTATTTTACTCATTATAATATGAGTTTTCCCATATTGCCCCTCTCATAGTGTCATTTCACACCCTCATTTCCTCTCCTCTCAACTCTCTACCTTCTTTCTCATCACATCTCCTCTTCATCCCATGACCGGTCCACCCCTTCCACCACCGCCTGTCACCAATCACTACCACCAGCCACCCATGCACGAAAATTCTTTTAATGAAAAATTAAATCAGAGTAAAAACTTAATCCTATCATACTGCGGAGTATAATTTACGGACTGTATAGAAAAAATGCAACATTCACTTCTAAACCACCATTTTGGGTAATTACTTTCAAAGTAAGCCCAATCCGTTAAATAGTTGGTTACATAACACCATTTTAGAAAAAAACTTGAGTAATAAATCACAATTTATTAATCACAATTAATGGGAGGAATTTGATTAATTTGAGGCATTACACGAGTTTGGATTGAGAGAATTAGGTTTAGAGGGTTTTTTTTATGAGGGGTATTCAAATGGAAATTGTGCAAAGAGTACTGAAATGAGTAAAAATCTGTTAAATTATAGAAAATTTATACGAGCTCAAAAATATTTATCGGGTACTTACGGAGATACCGATTAAAACAACTTATTTGCCTACCACTAAGTAGCACAAACATTGCATGATTATTAATGGTTATGGTTAAGTCAGGTCAAGCCAGACATATTCTAAATTTTTAAGTCACTAAATTTGTACAATCCGTCGAGTTTGGTTGAAGATGATTGCTAAGAGCGTAATGTATATTAGCTTAGGTGAGCTCGATATCGGCTTTTTCCTTAATATGTTGGCATTCCTTTTTGTTTTTCTCATCCTACTCGTAGTTGTTAAGACGGGAATAAGGTTAAATTACTCATATAATGTGTTGGTGTAAATTAATCCTAATTGAATGCATCGCGAGAATGAGAAGCTTGAGCAACCATTTCCCAAATCGTAAAAATAGAAGTAATGATTGGAATGATTGGTCAAACCCAACTTCAGCTAGAATGGAGCTCGGTTTATTTGAGATATTGCTACACACATAGAGCCCATTATAAGACAATTCTATAACATAAGACACAATCCTATTTTAAAAAGTTAGCCCAATAACATAAGATAAAAATGTGTGTTTGATTTTGGATGGAGGGAATAAAATATTAACAATAATCAATATGATAATAATAATCAATATCAATATCAATATAAATTGGGTCATTTGAGATCATTTCAAATTGGGTCGTCTGTAGGTCGGTGTTTTCGGATTGAGTTATTTTGGGTCGTGTCTCTTTCGGGTCAGTCAAGGTTCGGGTCGGGCCAGTTCGGGTTTCGGGTCAACCTCGGGTCAGGTAATTCCGGGTTGCTTTCGGGTCTTGGGTCGGCCTTATCGGATCGGGTTATTCGGGTCAGATCAGTTTTGCCGGGTCTAATTGCAAGCAAAGCCTATCAACACAAATATACAAAGACCCTCGGTAATTAACAATCCCAAGCAATAAGTGAATACATTTACCACATGGTAATTTTTTTTTTACGAACTTCAATGTGTAAATTTCACATGTTATGTTCTCCTGGCTACTATCCTAGTTTCCCAAACAAGTATTTGAAATACTGATTTTAGCAAGTTACATCGTACACTTGTTTCACCCCAATAAGAGAAATGACAATCAAAATTAATATTTAGTAGATAACGATTGGCGGCCAAGGCAGAGACAAGCAGTAGAAAGTTAAGAAACCATATGGACGTTGAAGAAGTAGCTGCCTTTTCTGAGACATCACAAAAATGCTTTTAGTTGTACTCTATGTCTATTTTCTTTTTTTTTTTCCTTTTTTTTACGGTAGACGGATCGGATACGATCCGTCTAAAATTTAAGACGGGCCAAATACTAGTATAACAAAGACAAAGCTTTTAAAGTTTTAGTATATCCTCAACCAAGCCTCCACGTACAAAGTGGGGACTGGACGAGACGAGACTGCTTTATGGATTCCGAGAAGAGATGAGACGGCTTTATGGATTCTACACTATTCCATTAGGAGTAGTATTTAGAACGATTGTCTAATTCGTTGTGCGTCTTTAAACATCGTACCGATACACTAATTAATATGCAATCAAAAAATAAGCATAGCTCCGCTTTATGGATTCCGAGACGAGATTGATGAGACGAAGCTATTTTTACGAGGAAAACTAAAGTTTAACAATTTTTAATTTTAATTTTCTCCTTTAAAATGGACAATACATACACAAAAAAATGTTCTCCCGTGTCCTGAACCTGAAGCCTAACACATAGCTCCGCTGATGGAGCCAACAGTACAAGAGCCGAAGGTTTATAGCATTACAACAAAACACGATGGTCATCTAGGTCACATTTTGACGTGGTAATGGTAATTTACTGTACGACGACAAAGAACAAGCCATGAGAACAGATTATGAGATCAAGCATTGAACCTCAAAAACTCTTTTGCCACGAGAATGGCTGCAGTACGCAACTCAATAACATGTTCTAACAAACATTTTAAGTACGAGTATTGCAGTGAGATTAAGCGTTCCTTGCTGCCTTATACTCCTACGGTCAGTCGGTCAGATGTACTTGCATTTATCGCCAAGTTCTTCACTTCACCAGCATCATATCATCATAATAGATTTAGCCTGTCTAGTTATTAAATCAATCTCCAGTCTCATGAGGAATACACACCTACAAATGCAGTACAAATTTAAAACCAACATTTCCTAGATTAATATTGATGTAAAACAGTCATATAATCATAAATATAGAATCGACTTACATCTCTAAATAACGTCCGCAACTGTGTAAAAGGCATTAGCTTTCCTCTCAGCGCAAATGCAGAAGAAGCTGACCGACACTGTGGCGACCTTGGTATCAGCAAGGTGTTTGCAGGGACACTTGATATGCGTAAATTTCCGAGGAATTGTCTCCCTGCATTCAAGTTAGTTCATATTGTCTTCATTCCATGAAAGTCTTCCATTCTTGTAGTAGCCCAGTACAAACACCGAAAACCCATCCGATTTTCTGATGATTTCTGCAAAAAGCAGGTGGACAATCCGTCACCATACTAATCCCGATCCTGCAAACAAGGTCAATCACAGGGAAGTAACGCTTCGTGAAGATGTTTCCGGCCCTTTAACTGATAATAATGATGCAGCAGGTGACCAAGTATCAGACGCCAAGAACGTGTTTCGCGAAACACTTCTTTCAAACTTCCACCCGAATATATTTCAGCGTTTGCAATTGAATAATGGTAGACTCTGTGAACCTATTCCCTAAACCTGAGACTACCATGGTTTCGATGGTTGGCTCGTTGTGTTGTACCACCTTCAGGAATCTCAAGGTTTAGACTCTTCAGAATGATCATGTCCGGCCTTGCAGGGTACACAAAAGTGACATCTCGGAATGTTATATCTCGTTTAATGTCAGTTACTATCCTTGATTAGGGATCCTCAGAAATAATGTCTGGTTTTCTGTTAAGGATGCTAAATACTGAGCCAAGTGCATTAGATGATTAAGACCATAAACGACTTGATTATATCCCCAAAATTAGTGTCGCTTTGTTTCAGCAGGTTAAGAGCGTTCCAAAGAACAAAACGCGAGCAACTGTGACATCCCGTATCCCAAACCTGATATATGGCCTAGCAAAAGAGCTGTTTCTTTGGTTGGTTAAGTGCCTACAGAATTGGTTCGCGATTGTTTCTAATGTTGGAGATTGCTTCTTCAGCTAAAGAGATTGGCCTCGCAAAACCTGATATATTCTTGTATGATTCGCAAGTTTTAACTTTTTTGAACTTTACAAGTTGTCCATTAAATGGAGGTTTTGAGCAACATTATCGTAATTGCCATCGGAGTGGATTCCGATGGATGCACTCTATAATCGAGATGCGATAGTAGAGAAATCTGATGGTACTCTTGATGTATCACGTCATTGCACACAATTCGTAACTTCTAACACGTCATTTAATGAATGTAACTTTTTCATTAATTAGGATTAGGATAAACAATAACGTAGTATATACCGTATACCTAAATACTTTCTTCATTCGTTAATGATATCAAAATGGACAAAATACGACGAAAACTATACTATAAATTAAACAAGGATGGTCAGTGGAGGTTGGTGTATGTTAGTGGTGGTCATTAGTCGGTGATTGGTGGTGCTCGTTGGTCGTGGTTGGTGGTGTCACTGGTGGATGGTTTGAGTGAAAATGGTGAGCTTGGGTTATTAAAAACAAGGATACTTTGGTCGTTTACATGTTCATCGCACCTTGTCTAAAAATAAAAACGTAAGCAATCAAATGACACGGTCAAATGGAATACATAAACAATGCAATATAACAAAGAAGTATATAATATGACAAAAATGATTATAACTTGTGCAATACTTGATATACAATCATGGAAAAATAAATTCACAAAAGAAATCAAAATTTAAAATAAATTATCATCAATTAGAGAACATTTTAAATAAATTTTTAAAAATCAAAATATTGAAGTTTTATTAAAGAACTTAATATTTTTCCTAATTTCTTGCCAACTCTTAAAAATTGAAAAATATGTATAATTTTTTTATGATTCATTTTAAAATTGAGAAACACTATGTGAAAAATATGCGCGCCTGATTTTGATTACTTAATGTTAATCTTACTCAATAAAGATATATATTTCAATCCTAGTTCCACCCTTATTGAAGATCTACTTGAATATGACTCGCTAGCAATTGAATATCACCTTTTTTTGTAACTACTTCAATTCTGAGATTTTTTTTAGTATCATTAAGAGTATCTCATATGAAAATCCGTACAATATTACATTGACGACATGGTCGACATCATCCAGATTAACGAAATTGTTGTTTTTTTTGTTTTGGCAAGAGTCCTTACCCAAAAAAATAATTTGCACTTTCTACGACTAATAACTACTCCGTATTACTCTATATCAATATATCAATATTTAGTTTATACTCCTCGCTTATAAGGCTATAACAACATTATTTCTAAGCCTGGTGTTATAGAGAGTCAAGCTTCATGAAACACTCTCGAACAATATTAGAATCAAACTACTATGAACTAATAATATATTTTTATTTTCAAATATTTATTTTGAATATGAGATAAAGTATAAAATATATTGTTAAAAAGAAAAAGATGTTGTACGGTTTATTAAAAGTAAAGATTAGAGATATGGAGATTTTTGCACATAGAACTTCTATCTTCCTTTGGGGCTATTCGTCTTAACTATTACGTATAATAGACTATTAGTAGTAGTATACTCTTATATGATAAGCATACAAAAGTCCAAATTTACTCCATATACATAGATAGATGAGGTTCTTCATGCTTATATATTAACCTGTTTTATTTATTATTCTATGTTCTGCACTTAACACATACTCCACTATACATTAGAACATGAAAGGATTATGAACTTCTTTTACGATAAGACCGTATAATAAATTATTCAAAGGGAAAATGTTATTAATACCCTCCCTTTTATCAGGTTTAACATAATGACTGCCATGAGAAGTTAGAAACCAATGAAACTGAAGTATTATTCCCTCCTTTCTTCAATATTTGCTTACCATTATTTTTTCGAGAGTATTTTAATTAAAAGGTAAACAAATAATATAGACAGAGGGAGTACTAAACTCAAACACCATGTATGTTACAGATTTTGTTTTTGTTACATTGACGAAATTATTACAATTATTTTAAATCAACGAAATTTATACACTTTAGTAACAACCGCGAGATAGCTTAGAATTTGATATACAATGAAACTTTCGTAGTATAAAATACAGTATTACTCTAAATTAGAAGTCTACACACATGTATAAAATAGTAACAATGCTTTACCTCAATTGGGGTATCAAACTTATCACGAGTAGGGATACTCTATCAAAGAATGTGTTATGAGAAGTGGAAATAGAGTCAAAGTAAAGTTCTACTTCAATTGCCATTTTCAAACGTTGTTTATCATTATTTTGTGACTAACAAATGGTTCAACTTATAAAATATAGAGTTTCTTTTTCAATTGATGAAAAGTTATTGTTCACATGTATTCCTCAGTATGATTGTGTACTTTTGAACTGGAAAATATTAAAATATTTATGGGAGCATAATATTTTAGGAACATCAGATCGAGTACGTATGAGACTCTAACGATGTCACCTCCCCTAAATTACCTAGAACATAATATAAATGGGATAAACTTTAAAATTAGTTGATGAAGACGTTATCAGTCCATCACAACCACTTTATCATTTACTTATATTATATATACACTATAGAGCACTATAAATAGGCTCGTGCATCGCACGGGCATTAAATCTAGTAAATATATAAAAGATGGGTTTTTTTAGCAATTTTATTGGTCAGATCTTATGGACGCAAATTACTCATTTATGGACATTTTACCATTTATTTTCCATACCTTATCCTTCCAAAAAAAAAACACTCTCTAATTCCTTCATCTCAAGTTGATCAAATCTGAAAATTAATCAATAATGAACCTTATTTCTCACATCGATCAATCAATTATGGACCATAATGCCTATGTCGATCAAGTAATACTTGTAATCTATTTTACTTCGTTATTGATGTTAGATTATATTAATTAGACTAATGAGATAAGGGTTTGTCGAAATTAGCATTTAAAGGGGAAGGGTACGGCGTGAGGTGCAGTGGCTGTGGCCATGGTGGCGTCGGTCAAACGGTGTAGAGCCAGGAGGTCATGGTGTAACGCAGAGCCAGGTGTCGACGGCCAAAGTGGCGTCGGTCAAACGCAGCAGAGCCAGGCGGTGCAGAGGAGGGGGAGGGGGAGGAGGAGGGGAAGGGTCAGGCGGTGCAGGGGAAGGGGAGGGAGTACACGGGAAGGAGAAAACTGTGTTTACTCTTTTCTTTTCTTTTTTTCTTTTATTTATTTTTTTCAGTTTACTCTTTTCTTTTTCTTTTTCCTTTTTTTAGATTTTAAAATGTGAAAGGTATAATGGTCATTCTTGTTCATAAATGAGTAATTCTTGTCCATAAATGAGTAATTCTTGTCCATAAATGTAAAATACCCTTCATTTTTATCTTATCTATAAAAGTGATAGCTATTTAATTGTCTAAAATTTAAGGTCCGCCTTAAATGAGAATGTGTGACATTTAATACAAGTGAACGTGATCAATTGACATCCTACCTAAAAATAAAAACCAAAAATAGTTTGAAATTGGAGATTATAGTAATAAAAACTCACACGTTTTAAATATCACCAAATCAGTCTCATACTGAAAGTTAGCAAAGATAGGTAGGACCACCCAACCTAAATAAAGTAAGACTACTACTACAAGTCAAATTTCTGTTACTCCTTTCCAATCCTAATTCCAAAATCAAACTAAACCCCCCATTCTCCTCCCTCTTCCTACCTTCCTCACTTAATTCCCTCCTTATATATATATACCGACTAGTCTTCTTTAAGACGGATATTATTATCGACGTTAAAACGAGTTAAATATATATCAGACGGATACTGACCGTTTTAAATAAGATTTTGTTTGTGTATAAAATAAAAATCTTGGCCGTCGAGGTTTCTCTTTACTTAGATCTCTTCTCTTTCTTCTTCACTTTCTCTCTCTTCACTTCGCCATCTCCTTCCTTCTCTCAAGGTTTCTTCATCGTTAATTTCATTAATTTGATTTGATTTTGATTTTATTGATTTTGATTGAATTGAATTTGATTTATTTAATGTATTTTGATTGATTTAATATTGTTTGATTTGATTTTCATGTTTGACTGTTTATGGATCTGAACTGATACTGAATTTGTAGAATTTATTAATTAATTTTATCAATTGTTTATGATATGATCATGATGATTTCTGTGTTTTTTAAGTTTGATTGAAGATGAATTGCATGTATTTTGAGTTACAAATTTTCAATGTGCTATACAATTCTTTTTTTTTTTTTTTGCAGATTTTATGAATTGATCATGTATATTTTTGATTCGTAATATTGGAATTGAATTAATTAATTGAATATGATGTGATTACTTTCATGTAATACAATGCTGGATCGATCTGCTTGTTTATTGATCATCTGTATATGATTGAATGTTATTCAATTGTGAATTTGATTGTGGTTTATGTAATAAAGAGTTTAATTTAGGCGGAATTTCGATGTAGGTTCGAGTGATAATCGGTGATGGCGGCTGCAGCGACGCAGGGAAGGTGGTTGAGGGGGAGAGTAAAGGCTGTTCCATCAGGGGACACCTTGGTTATTATGGGAATGGCTAAGGCCGATATCCCGCCTGAAAAGATGGTTACTTTAGCATCTATCATTGCTCCTCGTCTGGTTCGTGTTTTTTTATCATATTGTCTCGAGGTTTTCATATTCTGTTGTTAGTTTGTTACAATATCAAAAACCCTAAACCTTGGACACTTGCATTGTATATATAAGTATGTCAAATTGTGCAGTGATATGCTAGCGTGCTTAGTTTTTTAAAAAGCAAGAAGCTTCTCAAACGCTTTCATACTTCGTTGTTACAACATAAAAAACCCTAAACCTTAGACACTTGTACTTGCATTATATAAGTATGTCAACTTGTGCCATTTGTGATATGCTAGCGTGCTTAGTTTTTTAAAAAGCGCGAAGTTTCTCAAACTTTTCTGCTGTGATGAGTCATGCATATTGTATGGCCCGTTTTGACAAAAAAAATTGAATTTTAAAGAGTAGAAGATTGACAATATGTTTTTGGTTTTAAAGAGATCTAACGGGTAAGTTGGGGATAATGGGGGTGATTGTAAGAAATTTGCATTGCAATACACTTCACTTGGCCCGCTTTATGCAGGAGGTGCCCAAGGCGTTTCGGCTAGTGCCTCATTAAGTGGTCTTGAGCTGAGGCATACTTTTTGAAACGAATTAGTGTGAATATAGATTTTGCCAAATATGAATCTTCGTATAGCTGGACTTGTTGGGATCATCGGTATATTTTAATGTGAATTATTGTAATTTACCGAATGTTGCTAAGTTATAAACATTTTTCAGCTCATGATTCAAATTTTAATTGCTGCATAAATATTGTTATGCTATAGGCCCGTAGAGATGGAGTTGATGAGCCCTTTGCATGGGAGAGCAGAGAGTTTTTGAGGAAACTCTGCATCGGACAGGTGCAATCTTGTCTACTTTTCTAGTACATGGTCATGTTAACGCTTTTGTTTCTGTATCATTAAGCAAAAGCAAAATTTGTTTGTGAATTGATGCTATAGACATTTTAAAGTTTTGGACTTTTGACTCACATAATATTGTTTATGACTGTAGGAGATAACTTTCCTAACTCATGCAACACCGCCTACGCAATCAGGGATGCAAAGGGAGTTTGCCACCGTACTCCTTGGCGGTAGCACCACTCAGAATGTTTCAAAGCTGGTGGTTGCACAAGGCTGGGCAAAGGTCTATATCTGATATCTATGTCTGTGTATTATTCACACATCTACAATATTCTTTTTTCGCACCTTTTCTATTTCTGATTTACCTATACAAGCAGGTCAAGGAACAATCCCAGAAAAGTGAATCGAATGGGGATGTGGCAGAGTTGCTGCGCCTTGAGGAGCAAGCGAAGGAACAGGGTTTAGGAAAATGGAGCAAGGTATTCCTATTTATTTGTAATCTAGATGCTTCATTACCAATTCCATAAGTTTGCGCATCTCTGAAACAGATTTCACTTCTACTTTCCTTTTACTAAGAAGCAGACAATATGCTTAGTCTGTTATTGGTGATTTTATAGTCATTTTTATTGGTGATTTTATAGCAATATAATATTCTCATTTATGTAAGGAACCTAATGAAATTATTGGTATAACTCGGACTTACTTTTTTTTTTACAGGTGCCTGGTGCCTCAGAGGCAGCCATTAGAAATCTGCCTCCATCAGCCATCGGCGGTTACAGTGGGTTTGATGCTTTTGATTTTGCTACTAGAAATAAAGGGAGGTCGATTCAAGCAATTGTAGAGCAGGTTCGCGATGGGAGTGCTATCCGTGTCTACTTGCTTCCCGAGTTTCAGTTTGTTCAGGTTTTCGTGGCCGGAGTTCAGGTAGGACAATGTTGTAATTATTGACTTCTATGTTGTCTTGAATTTTGAGTCCAGGCTCCTGCCTGGTGTTAATTCCCAATCAGAGACTTGATCTTATAATCTGTCCTCGACTTCTCGTGACTTGATCTTCGTCATTGTGCCAAAAATGTGACCAGTACTGTCTCAAAATGTGGTCGCAGTGACCTTCAGTATCTAGATGACTGTCGTGCTTTGTTTTAGTGCTCTAAACCCTGGCTTCTGTACTGTTGGCTCAATTGCGGAGATGTGTGTTAGCTTCTGGGTCCTATGACACCGCAAAACAATTTTGTTGTGCATCTTTTGTCCATTTTTAGGGAGAAAAAAATTTGCACTTTTTTTATTCAATAAAAATAGCATCAATAAATTTTATTGCGTTATTGAGATCCTCTTTCTGGAACTCCCACTGGACTACTGGTCTCTTATACATGTTATCTTTGTGATTATTAGTCTCCTTCTATGGGAAGAAGAGCAGCTCCAGAGAACATAGCTGAAGTTCAGGAAAATTCTGATAGATCAAATGGAGAAAGTAAAGCTGAACCTCGTGCTCAGCCAACATCAGCCCAGAAACTTGCTTCGGGTCCCACAACCCCCACAATGATTGAGGTGGCACCAGACCCTTTTGGAAGGGAGGCTAAGCATTTTACAGAGTTGCGTACGTTACACAGAGATGTAAGTTGATTCTGTATCTCTGATTGTGTGTTTATCTTACATCCATGTTGATCTTTGGGAAATGTTGGTTTTTAAATTTATACTGCATTTGCAGGTGCGTATTCTCCCAGAGACTGGAGATAGATACAATAACCTGACAGGCTCAATCTATTATGATGATGCTGGTGAAGTGAAGAACTTGGCCTTAGAATTGGCGAAAAATGTAAGTACATCTGACTGGCTGACCCATTTTCGTAGGAGTATTTTTAAAGGAACTCTTAAGCTCACTGCAATACTGGTATTTTAAACTCTGTTGGAACGTGATATTGAGTTGCGTATTGCTTTCATTCCTGTGGTACACACGTGGATATGTCACTTTTTTATGTGGATATCTGTTGCGTCCATAAAGTGCTACAGTGACATGTTACTACCTGCATAAACAAGGAACAATTTTATTTGTACTATTGAAGCTGGGGTATAAACTAGGGTGTTGTTTCTAATGTGTTCTTGTGTGTTTTTGTTTTGCAATCTTATCTAACAAAGTGATGTCAATTTGCTAAATTCAGGGCTTAGCTAAATATGTTGAATGGAGTGGAAAAATGCTGGAAGAGAAGGATAAAAGAGAACTAAAAGCAGCAGAGCTAGAAGCAAAGAAAAATAGAGTCAGAATGTGGACAAACTACGTTCCCCCAGTTACAAATTCAAAACCTATACATGACCAGAATTTTACTGGGAAGGTAATATAGAGTTCTGGTTACTGTAATATACGAATATATCTTTGCACGTTACTCTTAAGCCCACTCAAGTCTTGTATCTGATGTTCACATCAGGTTGTGGAGGTTGTTAGTGGAGATTGTATTATCGTAGCTGATGATGCGGTGCCTTTTGGTAGCCCCTTGGCAGAGAGAAGGGTAAATCTTTCAAGCATTCGGTGTCCCAAAATGGGAAATCCACGAACAGGGGAAGGGCGTGAGAATTATGCTCGTGAGGCAAAAGAATTTCTTCGCCAAAAGCTCATTGGTCGTCAGGTATCCCTCTTCTGGCCTATTGTAGGATATGTAGTGATATGAGTATATGACTGATATCATAGAGTTCCTTTAAAAGTATCTGACAGTGTGCATATCCAATACTCGGACTCGGCTGTTTATATGAACAATCGACTTGTTTCTGGCTTAAATGAAGTCCAAGTGCCATACTCATATTTCATGTCCAAGTGTTGTTGGACACAGGCACCATGTAATTTAATTTTTGACGAGTCTAATCTAATATTATTAATGGTTGGGACAGGTTAATGTTTGCATGGAGTACTCGAGAAAAATTCCTGTTGGTGATAATACTAATCCCGGGGCAGTCTCAGCTGATTCCAAGGTGATTGACTTTGGATCGGTATTTCTGGCTCCTCAGTCAAAAGACGAAGGAGTTGTTTCATCTGTACCATCTACAACTGGTGGACAGCCAGCTGGATCTAATGTTGCTGAAATGTTGGTTGTGCGTGGATTAGCTGAAGCAGTAAAACATCGGGATTTCGAAGAAAGATCTAGTTATTATGATGCTCTTTTGGCTGCTGAGTCCAAAGCTATCGCTAATAGAAAAGGGAAACACTCTTCCAGTGACCCCCCTGCTCACCACATTCAAGACCTAACGACTGTAAGTAAAACTACCCTCATCCCATATGTATGTACTTTAGTGGGTAACTGGTAACGAATGTGAACTTTGACGATTAATTTCTCCAAATATGTGTAACCACAATGAAAACTGTCCCATTTTATCAAAAGAAATATTCACATATTGTCATTTTAAAGCTTTTATTGTTATAATTTGGCATATTGGGAGTAATTATTAGTCAAAGTTGACATTGTTTCACTAAAGTCGAATGGCAATTATTTAAATGGGTCAAGGGGAAGTATGTCTCTCATCTGCTTGACTTATGTGTATTGACCTTGTGAGCTGTGACACTCCTCTATACTCGTCGGTTATTTTACTGGGAAGACTCTCATCTCTAGTAACAAAATTTTTCAGGCATCAGGAAAGAAAGCCAAGGATTTCTTACCATTCTTGCAACGAAGCAGGAGGCTTTCTGCCGTAGTTGAATATGTACTAAGTGGCCATCGATTCAAGCTGGTAATTCCAAAGGAAACATGCAGCATAGCCTTCTCCCTTTCTGGCGTTAGGTGTCCTGGACGAGGTGAACCTTACTCTGAGGAGGCAATTGCTTTGATGAGGAGAAGAATACTGCAGAGAGATGTTGAGGTAATGTATAGCCTTTATTAATGAAACATGCTTCTATATTCACAGGGGTCACAACATGATTGATCCCAATATTCTTTTTTTTTTTCAGATTGAAGTGGAAACTGTGGATAGAAATGGAACTTTCTTGGGCTCCCTTTGGGAATCTAGAACAAACATGGGGGCAGTGTTATTGCAGGCTGGGCTTGCAAAGTTTCAAGCCTCTTTCGGTGCGGACAGGATAGCAGATTCCCATCTTCTTGCTCAAGCTGAGGAGTCAGCCAAACGACAGAAGTTGAAGGTAAGCAACTAGGACGTCTATCTAGGACACTCGTACCTGATTGTTTGAGGTTGTTCCTATATGACCCATAATGAAAACTGAGTTGAGAGTCGCAATGAATGACGGTACTTAATGAATACTGAACCGAGAGGTGTAGCTAATTTAGTGAGTGATATTGCTTTATATCATCATATTGCTTGTTTGATAGCATGATGAATGACATTTTCTAACTTGTCACCTGGTTCTAGATATGGGAAAACTATGTGGAAGGGCAGGAAATCGCTAATGGGTCTGCTGTTGCCGAAACAAGGAAGAAGGAAGTTCTTAAGGTAGATTCGGCAATTTATTATACGGTACCTTTTTTGCACTTGTGAGCCATTGTTTGAAACTGAACATTTTGTCTTCATCATACCTAGGTTGTTGTCACCGAAGTCCTTGGTGGTGGCAAGTTTTATGTTCAAAGTGTTGGTGATCAAATGGTCGCTTCCATTCAGCAGCAGCTTGCTTCCCTGGATATTGGGGAAGCGCCTGTACTTGGCAGCTTCAATCCCAAGAAGGGTGATCTAGTTCTTGCTCAATTCAGTGCAGATAACTCATGGAACAGGGCTATGGTAAGATATTCAGCCTTCTCCTAATGTGTAACAGAAGGGTGCAGATGATGTAGTTTAGTTTTGGGTATATCTAGCAAGCAAAACTGATACTGACCTCATAAGAATGACCCAAGGCTTAAGTTAACCCCAAGCTGTATAACCTGAAAACAGTGGAAACGTGATTGAGCCATTTTGATCTTTACCGGGCTTGAACTTTACTAGCCCTATTTTGTGCTGATCTGAAATGATTCAATACAAGCTCGAACTACCCTGCTGGGCGGCTGTAATCACCTGCTCTAGCTTAAGAATAACCCACTTAAAGAGTTATACACCCCAAAGTCATGAAGCCAAAATGATCAGACCTGGCCTAAAGTGCCTAAAATACCTTAACGGTCTTCGCTTGCCTGTTTTGACATGGTATCCCCATAATTGTATTTTTGATTACACAATTAACTGTATCTTGGTTGTTATGCTAGATTGTGAACGGTCCTCGTGGCGGTATTGCTCAATCACCGAAGGATGAGTTTGAGGTTTTCTACATAGATTACGGAAATCAAGAACTAGTTCCATACAGCCGCCTACGGCCTGCACCTCCCTCTGTACACTCTGCACCTGGATCAGCTCAGCTCTGCAGTCTGGCTTTCCTTAAGGTGCCTAGCTTAGAGGAGGATTATGGACAAGAAGCAGCTGAATATTTCAGTGAGCTAACTCTTAGCAGTTCTCCAGAATTTAACGCTGTGATAGAGGAAAGAGATACTTCGGGTGGGAAAGCAAAAGGTCAAGGAACTGGGACAGTTCTCCTTGTGTCTTTGGTCACTGAGGAAGCGAGCTCTAGCATTAGTGCCGCCATGTTAAAGGTAATGACTTTTCTTCCGTGTTAGTGCTTTATAATTTTCATGAACTTGTCCGTGGTCCCAGGACAAACATTAAAGGGAGGGTTTTTTATCCTGAAACGTGCCCTTTGTTAAGATACAAATAGGCGAGGGCATTGGAGGGGAAGAGAAGGGAAGGGTGTAGAGACTATTTTCTTCCCTCTTTTTCCTATAACTGATGAATTTTAATTTGGTTGTATTTTTCTCCAACCCTAACTTGCATTTGTTATGAATATGCTGAATCTGATACGCAACACTCTTTATTAAGTTTCTAATGTAGTTTGAAGCAAACACCATGACGGAATACCCCAAATCGATTCATGATTTGTAGGGAGTCCTGTGAATTTTGTAACCTTGAACACGATGGAAATTTTCCACTCTGGGCAAAAGTATCACCACTCTGGCCACTTATTAGTAGTTGGTAAGCTGGGAATATCTGCTATGCAAAATGTGTCCAGACTTGTTTTGCACTCGAACTAAGCAAAATTCTTGCTGAACCTGTGTATATATAAGATACATTGAAATAGGAACAATAAAACCACCAATCTGGTTTTCTTAAAAAGACTATAAAATGAGATGGAACTGTGTTTCAGGCCGGACTTGCTAGATTAGAAAAGCGGAGAAGGTGGGACAACAAGGAAAGGAAGGCTGCCTTCGATGAGCTGGAAGAATTCCAGCAAGAAGCTAAAACCAGCCGGAGTGGAATGTGGCAATACGGTGATATTCAGTCCGATGACGAGGAGTCTGCCCCCTCTACGAGGAAACCGGCTGGCAAGCGTTGAATAATACCTCGCCAATGAAGTAGCGTAACCGATGCCTCGAGAGAATCAGAGATAGAGAAGAGAGAAACTGCATGCTAAATTACACAAACTTTTTTTACTTCCCATTTTTTCAACTTTGTTTCATTTTTGTGTTTTTTTTTTACAAGTATACCCCACTTATATTTATTTCAGGCAAGTTATAGGACACAATTTTGTATTCTTATTTTTTTGTCAGCTTTCCCATAGAACCATTGCAATAATGCATAAAAGCTTTTTTCTGTGTTTGGCTTCCATTCGGAAGCTACGCGACATTTTAAGCAATAGTGATGTTAAATTTGGTAAACGTATTTTCTTTACGTTCGTAAATTATTGCAAGTTTTCCGAATTTCTTTTCCTTCTCCACTTATTGCATCGGCATGCATAGCTTGGTTTGGCCGTAAAGGGGTCACAGAGGGCTGTGCAAAAACCGTTAACATATACCAAAAGAACTGTAATAATTTAAAAAAAAAATCCGTGTTTGAGATGAACTGGAAAATGGGACACCAAATACAACATTCAGATCAAGTGTCTAAAACTGGGACTTAAGATGTTGAGGAAGACTATGGATCTTCTCTTTTGGATCTTCTCTTCCACCTTCTCCTCTAATATGCGATTGAAACAATGTTTATTTTGCGCACTTGTTTGACTTTGGTGCAATGAAAACAACTATTATTATAAATCGATGTTAGAGAAGAAGGTCAGGGAAGGTTGGTAACGTGCCTTTAAGATGTTTTAATTCATGGTTAAGGGCCGGACTACTGGAGATCAGCGTCAAGATAGCCAAATCTCCGGTGATGTAGAGGTATACAACAATACAAAGGGTTTTTTTGTTTTGGGTAAAAAACTTCTTTCTTTCAAGGGGAAACACTCCCTAAAATCTAGAGAGAGCATATTATTGTCATCGTTCTTGACCTGTTCGATTTGTATGTTGATTTTCATCTTTCATTGTACATGAGGTGTAGTCTAGTTGGTTACATATGTCGTGAGTCTCGTGACTCTAAGATGAATACCTAATTTGGTTAACCAGAATTAATGTGGTCTAACGAAATTGTTGTATGTTATTTATTTTGAGGAATAAATGATTTTATTTTGCTTTATCGTTCTTTAAGCTGTTTGTTTACTGCTGAGTTAGGTTGGACAAGTTGTAGTCCTTAGTCCAATGTCTCGAAGATTTGAGTGGTGTGAGCAATACACACTTGATGCGACTCACCAGGCTATTCTCCAATGCAATCATGAGACATAGTTTATATGGGATCTTATTTTACTTGATGAGTTGTTCTCATATTCTTGTTATCAGCAAGTTCAGGACTACGTTCACCTAGTAATAGCCAATTTCTTAATCTCTTTTCTTTCTACTTCCTCCATTCAACTCCACTCTACCAAATTTTTTTTTCACATTTGCCGAGACGGGTTTTACACGGTAAATATCGTTAGTTATGTGTTTGCAAAAATTATAAAAGTTTGATATTAATAATGTACTCGTAAAGACGAATCAAACAAGATCACACATGAATATATTTTTTACTTATATATTGAGAGAAAATTGCAATTATATGATCGCTTATGAATAGTGTACAAAAAAGAAAGTGGTAGAGTGGAGTTGAATGGAGGAAGTATTTGTTTAGGTTTGGACCAAGTGGAGACTTTGGAGTTTGAAATTGCTCCAAAAATTGTCCCACATAGTAAGAATAGGAAGTATGTGTTATCAGCTTATATATGCACTTATTATCGATTTAATTACCATTTATTGTTGGGGGTTGTACATTAAAATAACGATTCTATGCTCTTTTTCTAACTATTATACCATTTCACTCCTATGAATACCCGCTACAACTCCAGTTTACATACGCGGCAAAATCAAACACATTCTCTTCTCATTCTATTTTTATGTGCTACATAGTCGTTAACCATGGTATCTGTCTAATTGATTCCTTATGTAGGGCAATGGTCTTTCACAGCGTCTCAATTCGGTTGGTCAGATAAGTTTATATTATAACAATATTTAATCTGTTTCTTATATAAAACCAATACATCCATCTTAAATCTTAAATAACATTTGTGAAAACCAAACAGATACATCATACATCTGTCTTAAAATCCGACCAAATTGACCCGCTTACCGGGTCGAATCTGCATTGAGCCCCTCTCCGGTCACTTTCCACCCTTCATATGTGAGTATGTGACAGTAAACACAAAACATTCATATTTGAATTGAAAAGAAAAAAAAAACAAGAAGAAATGCTGAGTTTACGTTGCTGCAAAAACAACATTCAAACCCTCTACAATTTCCATCATCTTCTCCAATATTCAACAAAATCCCCAAATCAATCTTTCGCTAATTACTTAATTAATTCTCTGGGTTTCTCTCATCAACAAGCTCTATCAACTTCCACCAAGTTTCGTTCCAAGAACACTAATCACTTCAAATCCTTTGTTAATGCAAATTCTGTTGTTGATTTCTTAAAACAACATGATTTTGATGATACCCATATCAAAAAGGTTGTATCTTCTTACCCTTCAATCTTATCTGCTAATGTTGATAAAACCCTAAAACCCAAATTCAAACTTCTACAAGATCATGGTTTTTCTGGGTTTGATTTAGTTTCTGTTATTTCTTCTAGTCCTTCAATTATAACTAGACATATGAATCGTATAATTTTAGAGCTTAGGGTTGTTTTGGGTAGTGATGAAAATCTAACCAAGCTTTTTAAGAAATCTAATTCTTTTACTACAATATCTAGTCTTGAAAATTTGGTATTGAATGTTGCATTGTTGAGTAATGAGTATGGTATCGATATCGATGTTATTAGGAATGGCATTGTACAGCACGCTGGGTGTTTTTTGAGAAAACCCGAGTTTTTCCGAAATGTGTTGGTTAGGGTTGAAGAGGAATTGGGGATTCCTCGAAATTCGAGGATGTTTTTTTATGGCATATATGTGTTAACATGCTTAAGTAAGGAATGTCTTGAGTCGAAATGTGAAGTGTTTCGAAGCTTTGGATGGACTGAATATGATGTTTCTGAGTTATTGAGGATAAGTCCTAATGCTTTGCTAATATCTGAAGAAAATATCAGGATAAAGTTAGGGTTTTTGATGGCTGAGATGGGTTATAAACCAGATTACTTAATTTCACATTCTGCCTTGTTTGGTTATAGTCTCGAGAACCGTATGGTGCCTAGACGGCGTGTTTTGTTGATTTTGAAGGAGAAGGGCTTGTTAAATTACACCTTTTATAGTGCCGTCATTAAAACTGAGACTCAGTTCTTAAAGTTATTTGTTGAACCTTATAAGGAAGTTGTGCCGGATCTTCTTGAAGTTTACTTGAACAGCAAAGGTTGTTCAACAGTCGAGGCCATTTCTAGGTGATGCCGGACTGCAAAGCCTCCTAGCAGCGACGTTTCTTTTAGGTATACAAAGTTTTCTATTTATTTTTCTTTTTAGGCTGCACTGAAAAGTTTTGTGTAATATGTTCTGTACCTATAGTAAGTTAATAACATTCTATGCCTGACTGACTATCGATCGAAACATTGTTAAGCTCTATTGTATGCCTGATTTCCGATTGAAACATTGTCAGTAACAATGTATGCCTTTAGTACGTGATGCCTAATGAAGTGAGTGATTGATAATGAGTATCTATTTACCTTAACATAAAAAGGCCTCAGGCACCTTAGTGTTCAAATGAACAGTACTGAAATGCTGCGTTTTGGGGTTCTTTTGGTAAGTTTTCGTCGTTCACTCCTACACCTACCTCTCTTTTTCTATCTACTTTCACAACCACAACTTTCATTCCTTCTTTCCTTTTCCCTGATTTTTTCGACAGCCACATCCTATTTTCCTTTTTTTTTTTTTTTATCTGAACTCTTCCCACACTCTCTGTCTCAGACCGTATCCCCATTTCCACATCTCTTTTTCCTTTCTTTCCTTTCTTCTAGCTTTTCTATCTTGTAGTTTTTTCCAGTTATGTCTTCTACCCAGAATCTATTCGAAAGGGTTATTTTTTTCATCCATTCTAATTTTATTTATGCGTTTGTTATTTCATCTTGTTTGATCTCGATCTTATAAAGTTTTGTTTTTTAATTACGTTAGATTGTGTTTACAATTTGTTTTTTATCAGTTTTGAGTGATTTTGGTGGATTGTTCTTCTTTGATGAGTGATTTTCGTGGGCTGAGATTATTGGTTGCTCAAAATGATAGGAATGTTGGTCTTAAAGAGAGCCTATCTGAATAGTTATAGCCTTATAGGCAAATTCCTCTTTTTTTTTTTTATTAAATTTTGTGTATTATATATGCCTGAATGAACTGTATTTAGGAGGCACACATATTTGTAAATTTATATATTTATCCTAAGACTATAGTTTCACTTTGATGACGAAGGTAGTTTATCGTCTCTTCATCCTTTTTGTTAATTCTGATGTATCCAAGTTTATATGTGTGGAGTCTATACTTTATAGCAGTATAACACAAGGGCTGCCACAAACTTTAGTTATATATAGTATTATATATCCTCCTTTTGTCTCATTCGTATTCACAAATATTGTTAACCTTCGTTAGAAGTAGGAGACCTACAGCCTAGGTCAAAGTTAGTATAAGAAATTGTACCGTTAAGGGCAAAGACTTAGGGCGTGTTTAGGAAAAAAATAAAAAAAGAATGAAAAGAAGACGAGGGAAATGGGGGAGAAATGGAGGTAAGGGAAGGGGAGGTGAACTGAGTAAGAGAGTATTGTCTTCTAAGTATTTCTAGGCTAGACGAATTCCGTTAGATTTGCACAAAGCATTGCGAATTCCGTGAATCATCAAGATGATTTTGGATTTTATAAATATATACGAGGTGTAATGATCCATTGATCCTCGTAATCGCGGGTGTCTAGACTCTGGTCAAATGAATAGTAATAAGGAGCTAGCTGATTATTGAAAAAGACACCATGGATGTAAGCTACTCGTTGGTTCTATTAACATCAAATGGAAATTTTATTAATTAATTGGTTTGCTTGTATTAGGCATAGGTAATGCCTCGACCTACAAAGGTCATGAATGTTGGGCTGTTAGGCGTACAAACATGGCATACACTGGCTGGTAGCAACTACTTGGCATTTGTGATGATTTTGTATTGAGAGTAGGAGATGTCTAAAGCCAGACTTCCTCTAAAGCAATTCCGAGCTCAAGGAAGCTAAAACTAGGCATAATATATGATATGCTTAGGATAGAATACATTCATAAGCCTTGTACTAAAACTGATTAGTATCCAACTCAGACACTCTTTTATGGTTGTATTAGGAGCTCATAATGCTCTTGCCACCACACATAAGCTGATTGAGATGGGTCTATATCTCCTACACCCCCTTGTTCAGATGCACATAAGGAGCTGCATTTCGGGTTTTCATTTGGTGTGTTTGCTGTGTTTTTATACCCTTGACTTAACTCCTTAGTCCTTACGTTGTTCAATTCATCCCCTAACTTCACGAGTGCTTAAATGTGTCCTATTGATGAATATGACAACGCGTTCATGTGGTTTTGCAATGTCCTATTGATGAATTCATCAGGTTTATGTGTCTTGTAGTAAACATCTTGCAGATCTATAGGATTTGACAATTATTAGTTCTTTTAAAATAAGGTGGGGTTTGGTGAAGTAGTAGAAGAATTCCAATTTGATGGGTGTGAATATGGGTAGTTTTAAATTTGACTTGAATAATATGGGTTTATCTTAGATTATTCGATTTTGTTATGGATTTTTGTAAGAATTTGGGTTCTCCCTAAGTGGGTTCCATGCATTTGCCCCTACTTATGATGTTTTGAGAGATTTTTCTGAAACTTGTACGTGTAGATTGAACATCTAGATTTTGTAAGTTGTCAATATTTAATGTTTGGAGTTTCAGTATAATCCAGTATTAGCCATCGTGTTGCTCTCACTCTGATGTCTTGAAGGTTTAAACTGTGACAGCAGAGCTATAAATCTTTGAGTATTGTATTATCATTCCTTTTCGCGTGATGCCCGGCTGGCAATCAATCGTTAGGTTTTTTTGTGGGAAACTTCTATATTTGACCTGGCATCTTAAACTTATAATTTTTTGGTTACGTGAGCAACTAAAAATTGGTTATGTTTAAAGATGTTTCATCTCCGATCCAATCTAGAATATAATTGGCTGACCCTTGGCCTTTTTTGTTTGGGAACCGTAAATTCAATACTAAGAGGTAAATGTTCTTACTAGAAGATATATAGGCATCATGTTAAGTATTCTATAACTTAATCCAAACATGTCTTAGACTTCGATTTGATAAACTAGATGTATCACGTATGTCATTGTTCTAACCCTTCGGAGTGTTAGCTTTAACCTAAACTACTAAACATAGGTCATAACATTTGGTGTTGTGAAATTGTTTTCAGCTAAAACATTCTATAAATTCTATAAATGTTCTGAGATTGACATGAATGGCCATTGTTTGGTGAGTATTCTTGAAAAAACTATTGAGCTTATACTTCCTTCATCGTGTTCAAAGCCCTTATCGCCTTATGTTCTACCTTATTGATAATTCTTGTGGAATATCTACTTTTTTTGTCAAAATTATTTTTTGTCTATTTTGTCATTCAGATGTAATGAAATCTCACTCCATTACTTTGCTACACTTTTACAATATTAATGAAGGTAAAAGAGACGCCGAGACTACTCTAGCCATGGCAATTATGGATGATGTTGGCATTCTTCCCGGACCTAGAGGTAAAAAGATTAACTCTATATTTGCTATACAAAATGTGGTTGTACTAGGTTTGAATTAGATCTAAGCTTTAATTAAAACATCATCATACCATGTTTGTACGAGGCTGGGAGCTGAAATTCCACCCCCTTTATTGAAAATTGAGGACAACAGTAGAATGTAAAGTTTAGGTTTTGCAATAGCACCAAGAATAAAAAACACGTCAAACAATTTTTAAGTTTCTCTAAACAGTCCATTTAGTTCTCATATACTAAGTTTTTTTGTACTATTACGGTTCGACACTCCACCCGTTTAAACTATTTATGGTGTTACCCAATAATTATTAATTTCAAACTACTTTTGTCCTTGCGAAATTTGAATACGTTAAAATAAACCGCTAAGGAAACTAGTGATTATTAATATCTAGGGTGCGATACAACTAGTAATTAGAAAATACCATAATTATAATTTCCCAAAAATGAGCTTTTTTTATCTCAACCTTATTGATCTTGGGGTCGTTTGTATGGATCAAGCTTGGCTCGGATTATGCTCAAGATTGGCTTTGCTCTGCTCAAGCCAAGCTTTAACCATTGTACATCCCAGCCATGCAGAGACCCATATGCTTTTGCATAAGAGATTCGTCAAAGAGCCAGTGTTTCACAAAGAGCATTTGTATATGACTGACTGTATAAGAGATGTTCCATAGTTTCTTTTCGTATGAAGTCATTCATATAATGCATCGGTACATATAACAATCTTAAGTAGTCTATTTTTTGTGGACAGCTTGTTTCTGAATTAGAAAATGTTGGAAATTATTCCCATTTTTTTTAAAGGACTATGTCCTGTGAATCAGATTATATATAATCATCTCCAATGTCAAGAACTGAGAACCACCCTTACCCGATCCTCCGATATTTACAGGCATATCCTCATCTTATCAGTATGGTTATGCTGTATAGTTCAGAATCATTACTCAAGACCCCTTTCACTTTTCTCCTTTTATGTCATCGCTCACCCTTACACCAGTCACTACCGTGCTCGCGGTGGTTGTTGGGTCTAAGGGAGGGTGGTCTTAGGAATGGTCTAGCTGCAGCGGCATTGATCTGGTGTTCGTGGAGGTGGTGATGGTTTATGTCCTACGCTACTTGATAGTCCTCCTACGAAGATGTGTTTTGTTCTGCGTGAAGATATTCTAGGGGTGGCGATTCACGATTAATAGCTAGCTAGTTTTTTTGGGAGTTTGCCCATCTTATGTACCAAAAAATACAGTGTCATTGCAAAATCAACTTGATTTAAAATTTGAAGTTTGTCCATGCGCATGTGATGTTAGTGAAGACCGAAGAGCGAATGTCGTACAGGTATGCCCCCGATGAGTAATTATTGGAGTACAGTACTCTTTACACCAAAATTATTATAATATTTCGTTTTATTCCTCCTCTATTACGTATAAGGACCGTACTAAGGACGACACAAGAATTTTACGTCCCCCAATATAAAAGGGAATTCTACATACCGCAAATCCGCATAAAGTAAACCCATATACGAAACAAAGCAATTATTCTCTTCTTTAATTTATTCCTCTTTTTTTATTTTCACTTTCTATGGATTATGATATCACATGACCAATGCCTCCCATATTAATCAAGAATCAACATATATTTTTCATATTATCCATATCTTTTAAGGGCAAATCTAAAGCCATTATCTTAGCCCTTTGCGAGCATATTTTACCTACACATCGAGACATATTTCTATTATCTGAATGAAAATTATAGTAAAATTTAATTTGCACCGCGAACTCGAATTACTCTAAACTTATACCATGACAACAACATGCATAATAATTTATAAAAAATTGAAGAGTACAACGTTACTAAAACTATACTTATTTTTTCTTCGTAAAAAAAAAAAAGTTAACTATACTGTTTTAAATAAATAAATAATAAAAAAAAGGCGAGGTCACATGTGAAAGAATGATACGAACTCAATATCACCCGGAAAAAAAAACCAATTATTATCCGATATCATATTCAATACAACATATCATTGTCTGCATGAAGACGATCGTACCTTGCCATAATACGAATTAAAGCAATTACTAAATGTCTATAATTTAAATGGCACCTCCAGTAAATATAATCGTACATGAATTATGAGCAATAAAGATTAAGAGCATGTGTACGGTACTCGGAGACTTGAATCTTACTCATTTCACGTTAGTTCTTTGTCTCCGCTAAGTTCAAATCCCGGTTGCGTCCCTGCTTCCTTATACGGAACTCCGTATTTCTTTTTAAAATCTAAAAAAATTAAATAACTTAGCATTGAACTTACATCACTCTTTCTACGTACTCTAATATATGGAGTAAAAGATGATCTTATAATTAATCCAAAAATAAACTCCTTGCATGACTTACATGTCTACATACCTGCATTCCGTCATTTGTTTACCTTTATTTAACAAACCATTCACAAAGTGTAAAAAAGTGAACACACGATTGAAACGAAAGGAGTAATTGATAAAATTGAAAGTGAAAAAAAATAAGCTTTCAAGAATACTAACTCTTGATTATCCTAAAACCACACCAAATTTGTTACCCTAGCTATGGCATCATAACATATTATTTTTGCATTAAACTTGCAAGAGTTGATATTTGACCAATTAACCCGTTTTAATATCAAGACAGATACCTCCGTCTTCAGAAAGACGAGATGAAAAATATTTTTGCATTAAACTTGCAAGAGTTGATGATGCCTGTCCAAAGAAAACTGCTTCTCAAGTAGAATCTCTCTTTTAAATCTTTGTATGAATAAATCAGCTGCTTGGTCTATATCCTCCTCTTCCTCCTCCTCGTACTCGACCTCGTACTCATTCTCATTCTCATTCTCGTCCTCGTAATTTGGTTCACAAACATCATTGTAGTGCAATAACAACCCATCAGCATGGGTTTCTTCTACGACGACACGGTCGTCGTGTGTCGTCTTACGATGGTGTTGTGAAGGTGGTTGGGAAACAAGGGCATGAAGAGAATGTGTTAAGGTAGTTTTATCAATATTTTTGTGTAAGAGAAAGAATATCATAATACGTATTCTTAGTTCATTTGTTTTGTTAGAAAATGCAGTTATTATTTTCTTCAATATACTTGGTGTCTTCACCTTCATTTTTATTACTAGGGTTTTTGTTGTTTGTAAGAATTTGTGTTGCATGTATTTACTCTAATTAAGATGGTTTTATATTATTTGATTTAGTTTGAATTTTTTTGTTTAAAAAGGGAGAAATAATAAAGCATATACTATAATAGGGTAAAATGAGTGGATACGATATGTTATTATATACTCCATATATATATATATAGTTGTAAGTGGAAGAAGGGTCACGCACTCACGCCGTCACAGTGTGTCCAAATGAATTTCAATTTTTTTTTATTTGACGACGGTAAAGATAATTGTTTGTTGATTACGTAATTGATCGTATAGAAAATTTAGAAAATACAAATAGTAATAGACTAAGAGTTAAAATGGAAATTATGATACAATAAACTATCGTAACTACGTCTATTAATAACGGCCTTTGAGTTGCTTTATTGACTTGTATTAATAGTTCGGTTGGATGAATGAAATAACACAAGCAATTCCAAACAATATCAAAACAACATTACTTTAACGTACTACCACCATACAAAAAATACAAATAAATTTCATGAGACTATTATATTTACGTATAACCAAGTTATCAAGTTATTTACATAAAGTTAGACGAGAGTTGAGAAATTGTTGCTCGCTACTTGTTGTCTAGTTATATGAAATAGGTTATATATATATTTAACGAAAACATATAATCTTATATTATTAAATATCTCAAACTTAATTACATCCATTTCTTTATCATCAAAGTTATAACTTTCTAGAAAATTAGATTTTCTAAGAACTTATATATAATACTATATATCAATCTAAATAACTCTTATTTAATTTGTAACATGGCATTACCCATGACATAAACATATGTATATAATAATATATATTCATGAACACTTTAAGAAAGACAAAGCATGATGTTACATGATGAAAATATAAAAGTTAACTCAATATAATTAGCTTGAATAGGAAGCCGACTAGTTGATACAAGGAAAGGTTAAAGGCTAAGGAATTAAGTGGAGATTTTACTACTTTAAAATGATATATATAAAATGAGTGTGACACGTGGCACAAGATCTTAGAGTTTAGGGTTTTAGATTGTAAAATGGAGGGCTAAGATTGAAGCCAATATTATATTAAATGAGTGTGTAGTTTTAAGAGTGGAAGTATAATGGAGCCATAGTTTTGGGTGCAAATTGAAGGGATAGTGTCCCATTTGATTGAGGTTAGACTTGAAGACTTAGTTGGGAAGGCTTTTGCTTTATTGCTTTTTGTTTTTGTGTGTGGATCAAGTGACCCATGTCTTCAAAGACAAGACCAAAAGTTTAGTTAAGATTCTTATTAATGATTACTTTTACTTAAGATTGTGTAATTAATTAAGTTTCTCATGCAATTTATTTTTTATTTGGTAAAATATCGGGTATGGTTTGTAGTCTGGCTGAGTAGGATCACAAGGATGGTAAGACTCTGCCTTACAAGATTAACGTTACTGTATTTTCTGAATTCAAACTCAAAATTTGTGGTTAAGTTACAACAATAGATTATCAACTCCGGCTCTAAATGCTCAAATAGGTTGCAATAGTGATTTTATTGAGCTATTGACATTGCAACTACAACTGATCTTACATTGGTGATGAATTTAGTTCGTTGAATGACTTCTTTACCAATGTTTTTTTTTATTTCGGTTTTTCTAACGTGTGCCCTAAGGGCACACATTAATAACCTTAATTTGGAAAGATTTACAACATATTCTCACTAATTATGGTAAAATGTTTATACTTGCATTTGTGATGAGAATATGTTGTAAAGCTTACCAAATTAAGGTTATTAATGTGTGCCCTTAGGGCACACGTTAAAAAAACCGTTTTTATTTAACCGTTTTATTTTGTAAGAATTGAACAAATTTAATAGGTTGAAACAATTACAAGATTATGTTTAGATATCGGTTCAATTTAATCCTAGAGGGATAATTGTGAAGAATAAGCCAACCAATCAATATGTGTACATGTAAGGGGTTGTTTGGTTACTCATTCTAAAACACATGAATTGTAATTCATGAAATTTGTAAAATTGTTGTGTTGTTTGTTTGCTCCAAATCCGAACTTCAATTCCTCCATCATGAGGGAAGTTGCTTACCTAGGCCCCCCTAGGTAAGTGTTAATTCCTTTGGAAGTCACTTCCCGCATTCCAATCAAACGACATTTTTACAACTCATGTGAATTGAATGATCATGTGAATTACTAATTCATTGGAATTAGAGTTCCTCCATTGAACCAAACGACCCTTAAGTTTCTCACATTGGATAAAAGATTAAGTGTAATCTACTTTATACCTCAAGAAGTTATTGCACTCATTACCAATTAAATTGAGGATGCAACCTCCTTAAATTAATAAAATGGATAATCACTTCTTCTCGATGGGCGCGGTCCAGGGCCATATAAGAATTTAACCATAATCATGTCATGTCTTAAGTTGAACCAACTCTTCGAAATTGTAGACGAAAACACTAAAAAGAGGGGTGAGGATAGGATACCACAAAAAGTCGTCCCCGTATGGCCACATGGCCCATATCTAATCTTCCTTGAGTACTTTGCATAGATGTATGACAAACGGGTTGATCGGGTCGGGTTTGAATCGAGCCAGTTTGGGTCGAGTTAATTTCGGATTTGCTGCCTTCGGGTTGGGCTGGGTTATGTGGGGTTTGGGTCATTTTTTGACTCAACTATTATCAAACCTTAGACTAACTATTATTCATAAATGATAATTCGTTTGCAACAATTAACATTCGGGTTGGCTTATAGTGGTTCGGCTCAGATTGAGTTTCAGGTCAAGTTGGGATCTTGAGTTCGGGTGTCGGGCAGAGGCGAACCCACGTGGGGTCCTAGGGGGTCACGTGCCACCCCCTCTCCAAGTTTTTTTTATTGTTGATTAGGTACTTGGTCTGTTTCAGAATAGATAAGTATTGAACAATGTAATTATTAGTCATTAAAATACTGTTGGTCTAGTGGTAAGTCTCTTGAATTCCTTCAATGAGTTCTTGTGTTCAATCCACATTAGGTACATTTTTATTACAACCTAAATTGAATTATGAAGTATATGAAAAATTATCAATTGGAGAATTTTAAATACATGAAATACTCTATCAATAATTTCAATATTTTTTTTCTTACATAATATATTTTTTCAGATTTTACGATAATATTAGTAAAACACGAATTAGCTAATTTTGAAATCCTAAATTCATCATAATGGCTAAAAAATGTGGTTTTTTTTAAATCCAATAAGACAACCACACCTCGAAAAAAAATTGTGCCCCCACCTCAAAAATCGATGTTGATGTTTTTTATGATTACATGTCTACATGCATTGATAATTGTCGGCTGATTTGTAATGAGTGACGATTGTTAAGGTTTGAGGCATACATACTCAATTACTCATGATGAAAATCGCACCCACCACTAAAGCTTGATACAGTAATTTAAAGTTTAAATTAATAAAATGGGCTGCCAAAGATAGTTTTCACGGTACAATGTATTGCTAAGCCATAGATTCTCGTTTAAGAAGGTAATATCCGTTTTAATCGTAAAATGGATCGAAATAAGTAATAGCAAAACGTAGGTTTATTATCATCAGTGTTAGGATTTGAATACGTTTTACCATTAAAACAGATATTGACATTTTAAGCAAGACTAACTATTGCTAAGCTAAGCAAGCATGGTTCTACAGGTACCGATGTCTTAAACAATTTTCTTTCGCAGTGAATCTAACAATACTCAATAATAAAACATGGTATATTGGTAACTTAGCAAGTGCGAAGAGATAATAATTAACTCCAAATGTTATATGGAGTAACAGAAATGCATCCAAACAGATGAACTGATTGGAGAATTAAAATGATGAAAATCGTAGCGAGGATTTTATTAATCTGAGCAATGTTATATGCTTCTTCATATTAAACTTGAGCTCTAACAATGAAATACTATGCTTCTTATGTGATTGTGAGACGAGAAGTTGGAGTAAAGGCTGGAAAGATGATGTACAAGTTCCAGTATTAATCGCTGTAAAAGATCTGCTAGTACTCGAAATTTACACATGGAAATATGTATATAGTTACACAAACAAGGCTTTCCACTGAAACACATGAGATATAACAAGGTACATGCACTAAATGATTTGTGGTCGACTTGCACAAATCGTAATAAAAGTCGTGATTAATCACTTGTTAGATGGTACTCCTAGACGAGAGTCTCTTACGACGCATTGGCGGGACTGTGAAGATAAAAAGAGCTCACCCATGATAAATGTCACTTGTGAGATTCTTATTGAAAGAATATGTGAGATATGTCTAATATATAAACCAACGAGCAACTTACCTCATCGCCAGTTGATCTTTGGATGGAACCTTCTTGACTTATATATTGAACTCAGTGAGATCCCACATTCAAAGTTAACGTAAACTTAACACGTACCATTAATTTTCTCTTCCTTTTTTTTTTCCTGTCGCGAAGTAGGTATCCGACCCATTTGAATTTCAAAGCTGAATATTCAGCAACCACTCTAGCCAACATTGTGTGGAGACTTCTTTACGCGACTTTCAAATTCCAGGACTCACCTACCATTTTCATTCACTTTTCACCCATATTGATTATACTCAGGTGGCCGGTAATACTCGCAATGTGGATCCCCATACAGCGGATATCCATACTGAGGCAACGAATACATGACATATGGTGGCGGTGGAGGCGGGAAATGAGGTCGTATGGGAGGTGCCAGGCCCCACTGAAATTCTGCAGGCGGCGGATATGCAGTCATAGGAGATGGGTATTGGATAGTGTTTGTAATTATTGGTGATGGACATATAGGAATAATATCATTCAAATCCTCCAAATTGATTTTCGGGTACGTAATCTTTTCCGGGTTAGACCAAGATTGCTGAACCAGTTGATGTTTTTGTTCATTAGCATGCGGAGTATGATGACATGCAGAGATATGTTTATCTGAACTTGTAGCATCAGTATGAGCATCCTGTTTACTGTCTATATGTTCGTTGTTACGATGATGATGATGATAATGGTGCTGATCGTGATGATGAGAATGAGAGCCATGATTAATATTATAATCATCGTTTCTAATCACTTCATACGAAAAATCAAGAATACCATTATGCTTACCTTCAGGGTTACGTACCTCATAACTAACAAATTTGACATTTTCATTAGTACCATGCTCAATCAATCTCCTTAACGGAACTTGAACTTCACCAACCGTCTTAAACCCAACTAATTGATGATGTCGAAACTTAAACACAAGCAACAAATCATCAAAACTTGAAGTGTTGGATTCGAGACGAGAAAGATCAAATGTCATGGTGTGGCTCCATTCAGGGTTACCACCCCCTTCTTCGTCGACTGGTGTCTTTTGTTCTTGTTTTTGGTGGTGGGTTAGTTTCAGCTTCTTATTATCGCTCTTTATCGAGACGATTGTATAGAGTTTGAGCTTTTGGAAGAAGTTGAAGGATGTTAATCCCTTGCACCACAGTCCTTTGATCACCAACTTCATTTTTTGTTATGGGAGTTTAGATGTTTGGAAATGGTCTTGAGGAAGAAATAATGTATTTTCAAAAGCAAAAATAAAGGGTTGACTTGGTATGGTTGACTACTTGACTTGCATTACATTTGTGGCCATAGTTCCTAGACATTTTTTTCCTAAGGTTGTCTAACTAGAAATGATTTAAATTATGCTCTAGAAGGAAATTAAGTCGATTTTCAAAGTATCTTGGAAAGAACGGGTAAAAACGTTGTGTTAATCATAACTTAGAAAACACCTTTTTTTTCTCTAAATTCAAAGCAATGGAGAGAATTAAATTTCCCTGAAGTAAAAAGAATAATTTAACATAATTTTCAACGTATTTGGTTTTTATTGTGCACTTATTCAGTTGTTGTACTGGTAAAAGATTTTACTGAGCACATATTACGAACTTTGAGCTTGTCCGAATGTCTGGTGGTCGCCTTTTCTAGGCAACCACCTGGCAATGTTCACTCTAAATCAGAAACAGTACACTTGCCCGTGTGGAAATTCAATCATTTCAATATTCGGAAGTTATTCAAAAAAATTGAACAAATACGTCTTTAGGCTAGGGACATGGATTCGGAAATTTAGAATGTACCGTGTTAACTTCTGCAATTACTTCAGCGCTTAGCTCAACATCGCATGCATTGAGAACCTCCTGAAGCTGCCACAGCTTCGTTGCTCCAAACACAGCACTTGCCACAAGTGGATGCATCAAAACAAAAGCTGCCAAAAAAAATCACACACACATCAAATAGAGGCCACTTGTTTTTGATAGAGGGATTTTGAATGCTACTTCAGTTATATTCTTATCTACAAAATTCCTCCTCTTTACCACTTGTTTTTGATAGAGGGAAATTTGAGGGAAAGGGAACGGAGGTGAAGCGAAATAGAGGCCTTGGCGTAAGTCCATTTCTTATACAACAACATCAAGCCTTAACCAAAAATGATTAGGGGATTAGGGTCGGCTGACATGAATCGTCCTTTAGAACCATCATTGAATGGTCGCATAGCTCAAAACGCAATATGATAAAAAGAAAAGAGAGAAGTCCATTTTTCATGAAGAAAATAATTGCAAACATAGAAAATTAGACTTTTCAATTGATTAAAGTTACTTGCATAATTGCATTCTGATAATTAAAATCCCAAGGGTAGGATAATGTTACTGCCACCAGCGTCATCATATCTCAATAGACGTGATGAACTCAAAAGGAGATTTCACGTTCCATTATGCTGATTAACTGATTTCGGTTTCAAGGAGAGGCCACTACCAAAAAAGAGGGCCAAAGATAGAATGGAAGCAGTGTCAAGGCTCCCATATATGGTGTTCGTTAGTATTCATGAATGTAACGAACTTCAAACTCTCACTAGAAGAATCAACAGGAATCACTTTAATACACCACTAGGGGGGTAAAACAGGGGAAAAGGGAATAAGAGCAAACGGTGGAAATCGTCATACCAATAGCTAGAGAAACTGGATGAAGCCCATACTTATTTGCGATAAGAAGATACTCCTGCAAATAAACGAGTATATGATCACTTCAAAGGATGAATGGCTGAAAGCTTCCAAACCCACAGAAAAAATATTATCATCATTTTTTTATTCCATGGCGGAACACATGAAAATCCATTTCAATCATAGCCTAGCAATATAAGTTATAAAACCTATTAAACTAGAGCCAGCTATGTTTTCGACAAGAAAATTGTTCATTTACTATGACATGGCCATATCTGAGCCGTGAAGATAGTAGCAATACAAGCAAAGCCTTCACCGGCTGTTTAGAAGAGCTGAAGAGGTCTTACCCTTGTTGCTGCTGTAATATTGGCCTTGGACAAATTGTATCTAGATTCCCCTTCTGAGTATCTCCCTATAGTAAAAGTGAGCAAGCATACAGAGTAAGACCAAAAATTTAAATACGATTAGTTTATAGAGGAAAGGAATAGAAGCACTACTAAACACAACCTTTAAAAAGATTCAATCTAGCATCTGTGGGGCCGCCACCTGAAAAGTACTTCCCAGATAGTATTCCCATAGCCAAAGGACTGTATGCTAACAAGAAGACGCTGCCATAATAAACGAGAAAGGTGTATTTTACTCAAATTATATAGATCAATAATGAGCAGGAAAAAGTAGCCAAGAAACAATAGCAACTCAAATGCAAATCACAGACATAACTAAACAATCAAGATAAAGAAGATACAGGAAACATAGATCCTTGCCCCTCTCGAATAAAAATAAATATTAAAGAATGTCTTAAATTAAATCTAGAAAGCCACAGTGACAAATGGTGATCACTTCTTTTGCCTTCTGAAAAACAATCTGATTAAAGGATAGTACCTTTCATGATGACAGCATTCAGCCAGCGCAGAATCAAATGTCCGGCACAGCAAGCTGTATGAATTCTGTCAGACCAAAATGCAGCCTGCTAGTTTATCAATAGCATACAAAAAATATTTCTAAGCTTAAAAGCAGTTCAACTTTGTTCGTTAATATATAACCTACAAATCATACAGACCTAGAGCCGGCAATGGCATTATTTTTCCTTTTCGTAAATAAGTGGGGGATGGGCAGAGAATAGGAACCTGCAAGGAGACGATCATCGGATGGTCTTTGGCCCTATCACCCGCTTGAAGGAACTTCATCAGACCATATGCTGTCTCATTACTAAGACCGATGTATCTGATCTACAAACAAGTGAAATTGTGTATTTAGATGGCTGTATATGTCATGTTGCTAGAACATTTCACAATGAATGTACCCTAAACATTTACCTTACCAGCATCGACAGCTTTACTTAGTGCATGAAGCTGATCCTCTATAGGGTTAGAACAGTACTGTCTTGCAGGATCATATTCAGTTTCTCCGAACATGGGGACATACCTTCACGAGGAAATGGAAAAGTCATATACTAGGATATTTTTTTACTATAGAAACTAGTAGTAACGTTCTAACTCCACTGCGCCAAGACTACAACTCTATGTATAAAGAAAGGCGAAGATCAACGTACAAACCGATCAGGCCAGTGAATTTGATGTAGATCAATGTAATCTGTTTGAAGGCGTGTTAAACTGTGAAATGTCAAATAAATGTGTGAGAACGCAGAGCAAACTAACAGCAATGAAGACTATGCGAGTTGAGCATTGAATTATGTTGCAGAGATCAAGACACCAGTTCAACTAAGCTTTCAACAACGCAATATTTCAACCAGCCAAGAGCAAGGGACGAATAAGGGAAATGAAAGATCCTTGAAACATACCTATTGTCTATGGCTTCTGTAATGTTCTTACCATCCAAACACTCTGGACCACCACGAATCCAAGTCATCTGACCGGACGGACCAGCAACCTGCAGAAAAAGAAAAGGAACCATAGTTCACCAAAATGCTCTGCATATAGGAATGAATTATCACTTAAAGAATTTATTCCTGTTTCTACCAGAGAAGTGAATTTTAATTCTGAAGCTCTGTGTTTCAAGGCAATGAAAATCAAACTCTAGACGGACGTGGATGCGTGTTAGACCATTCAGATGCGGATACGTGTGGCTATTTTGTGAAAAAATTGTTTGTTTTTAAGGTGATTGCTTAAAGGCAGCCTCTCCTACATCAATTAGAAATGTCAGCAAGGTGACAGAAATTGAGTCTGGTTAATTTGCTCTGACATCAGGTTACAGTAATTATAGGATGAATTATCTCAGTTAGTTGATTCGATTTTGAAAGTCAGAATGCTAATATTGAATAAATAAACCCGTCTATTTAAAAATAAATAAATGGAGTAAATAGATAGATGAAAACACAATCAAAGTGATGCTCCTCCGGAAAATAAATCTAGGAGGACTTCACAAGTCCTGTGTGATTGGCTTTAATCGAGTTGGCTTGAATTTTATTTGGAGTTAGGTTCAGGCCTTTATTGAAGGGTTTGTCTAGATACCTTTTTACGGACGGGTAATTTTGGCTAGCAGGTTGAGTTTACTAGCTCTATGTACGTCATCCAAAGAAACTTACCAATTTATCTTAACAGGTATCATGGTCCACAACTAAAATCCCTAGGGGAATTTTCCGAGGATGAGTACATGTTCATGTACAAAAGCTGGCTCAGACTCGATCTCAAAACTTATTGAACATTATGGAAACAGCCTACAACTTATAAAAAGCCACCACTCTCAGTCTTCATCACGATTATACGAGTATGGCAAAAATGTACATCAATGAACCAGTAACAACTCACTAATAAATACCTGATCCATACCCTCAATCTATGTAAAGATAAAATGAGCCTGATTCAATCATTTCATGGGCGGGTTAGTAATCGAGATCATTCTCTTACATAGCTAGTATTCAAATTTTCCTTAACCCATCATTCTAACTAAATGCCAAAAATGGTCAGTCATGGTTCACAACCACTAGCTACCCCATCCCAAAACGTTGTTCCTTGCTAGCAAGTTCAACAAACGGTAAACCCTAACTCCGTCATCAAATATAGAAACCATTCCAAGCTACTAGGTACACAATTTACATTTGACAACCACAAAACTCAAACAACAACAAGAACAGTAAGGGGAAGTCGGATATATATACCTTGGTAGCCAAAACAACACGATCTCGAGGAATTCCCCGGTCCTTAATCCAACGACCCAAATACTCCTCACTCCGTCCCTGCGTATCGGCACGCTGCGGAACAGGATACCTACACACAATCATTGACAAAAAATCGAAACATTCAGATAAAATTTAACTCAAACAGATAAATTACCATGAATTTAACCATTGAAAGAACAGTAAAGGAATACATTTCGGCGGAATCGAAGAAATTGATTCCAGAATTGAAGGCTTTATCGAGAAGTTGAAAAGATTCAATCAGTGAATTTTGTTCACCAAATGTCATGGTTCCTAAACATAGTCTTGAAACAGTGAGATTTGGAGCAAGATTGAATAAAGGAACTGACATTGTTTAATTGGGGATTTAATTGATTGATAATTTGATATGATTGTGAATTTGGAAAATGGAGATTACTGAGTTTCGCAAACCCTAGAAATTGAAGTAGGCAACCATGGCGGGAGATATCGTTATCTTTATCCGTTGCTTCTCTTAGTTTTATGAATTTTCTATTACTATCTCACAGTCAATTTTTTACCCTTTGTGAAGGGAAAATAAAGCTGACGGTAAATTATTGACTGGTACGGAAGAAGTACGAGATTACATAAAAAGTTGCACATTTCAAAGAATTGGAAGTAGCATTATATACTGACCGAGCGGTCATATAACTACAAATTTAAATACCGAGTATATATATTTAACAAAAGAATTACTCCGTACTAAATATAGAGGAAAAAAGTTTTGTAGTATATCCGGGTTAGTATTATTTGTTACGAATAGGTTTATCACTCTATCTAAGCTCGACTTTTCTACAAGTTTAGAGTAAAGTTGCTACTTCATTTAGTGACTCGTATTTTCAAAAACCAAAATTTTGAAGCTATAGTATGGCAAATTGTTGTTTAACCTAAAAAGTTTACTCCGGAATAATTTTTTTATTTATAAATCGACATGTTTGAAGGTGTGTGTCTGATTACTTTAAGTGCTTGTTTTTATCTCCGGCATATATGTATCATAAAATTCTCGCTCCTCACTTCATCTGGGGTGAATAAGGCTAAAACAACAGTTTTTTTATTTGGTAAACGGGTCATTTTAATTTGTGTATGGATTGAGCTAAATGGAAGCTATTAACTTTATTTTTATTAGTTTGAAAATTTTTAGATTCATTTCAACTAGTCACCTAAATCGAATAGCGATGTATCGGGATGGGTTCGAGTCGGTCAATATCAAATCGAATGTGTTTCAATCATAAAATTATTGAGTTTGAATTGGTGTGTAATACATTGACTTATTAGCATTCATTGTATTTTTCACCACGTCATATAATTATTTAAAGTATCAAGGAGAAAATTTATAACATAGGAGTAATTTTTTGTGAGAAAATTAGCGTCTTTCGATTCTATTGGTGTTGAATCGGATTTTGGGTATAATTCAAGGTACTTATATCTTATATCGGACATTTGTTGAACCCGTGACCTTTGGTCACAGTGGCTCTTATACCATAATAGATAAATGATGTCAACTAAAACCTTAAGGTGATAGTTTAGGCGCAACTATTATACTTATATAGGTATCTTCATTCTATTAAAACAAGAACATTTAAAGGCACCACATTAATCCACCTCATCATGTTAGTTTTCTTTTTCTTTTTTGCTTTTTTTTTTGTCTTTATTCTTTTTTCCGCATTTTATTTATCAGTTTGCTTTTTTAAACTAAAAGAATACAATAATTTGAACATGCAACTTTTTAATAATCCTAAATTATGAATTAAGACTTTACATTAATAATAAATTACATTGATATGTCAAAAATCCTGAAAATTAATAACTTAAAATTACAATCAACAAAAAATTACTCCATTATATAATTTCACCTTACACCGTTTTACTAAAGCAAAAAAATAAAATTCAATAAATAAGTTCATAAGAACCCACCGGTTTAGTTAGATTATTTAAAAATCGGCCAGTTAATAAATATTAGAGAATTTAGGTGATATTATTCTAATTTGTAAAATATCAACATTAATTACTCAATGCATGCATTAAAAACTATTTAACCGTTAATCCATGAAGTACAATATGGATCTAGAATGTCCCATATCAAAATAAAAATTGAAAAACTGTTTTTTAAACTGAAAAAACATTAAACCCCACAAATATTACATTATTTTGAACTTATCTTCTTTAATTTGGTTTTAGAAAAATACAAAATTTATTAGATATTGATTCTTTTGAACTTATCTAATAAATTAGTCATATGGTGGTACATAAAAATTACGAGCATAAAACAATTAAAAAATTGCATCTCCGATAAATTTATTAGAACTTATCTAATAAATTTATCGAAGATGCATACAAAAATTCTTTTGAACTTATCTAATAAATTAGTCATATGGTGGTCCATATGGATTTTCAGCAAGTCTTGCTTAAGACGGTATTATTCGTCTTAAGTTTAACACGGGTCAAACAAAACCATATAATGGTAATAAAGACAAAAAATTTCGTATTTTTCAGGGAACACATGAGATGATTTGATATGTATGTGACCCGTGTTAAGTTTAAGACGGATAATGTCCAGCTTAAATAGAATTTGTGATGGATTATTTGAAGTGTTTGGGTTTTATTTATTCCTCAGTTTGGTCCACTTAAAAAGAATAGATTGTACCCGTATAATTGCAAACTCATCCAACTAACACGAGCCGAAATCATGTCGCTAAATTAAAGTTTGCTAAGTTAAAATGTGTAAATGTGAATGAATAATCGTGTTATTTTCATTTCGCCGATGTTACATGTAACGATATTGCTTATTTTCTTCATTTTTAAGATTCTCTTATAATACGAATATATCGAACATACATACCTTAAATTGAATAAAATAAAATAAAATAAAATAAACTATGCACAAGTTGTCAAGTTATATTAATTTATTATTCATACTATGTTTTTTTATTTTATAGTTGATAAGCGTCTACAATCAATACGGTTGGTTTGTGAAATAAGTCAATAATTATTGTCTAATACTCAAGTTCTCTACTCCCGGATATTACAAACTTTTCTCTGGCGTATTTTATATTTTGTTTTGCAAAGTAATGATGTTACACAAAATATACTATAATTTGTAAGTTTATTAGATGTTTTCTACTATTTCTAAATGATATATACGAAGCATTGTTCGAAGTTTAAATTTTAATTAACAGTTATTGAAATTTTATATCAATATTTATGCATTAAATCGAATATTTTCTATACAAGTTTAATACCAAACCCGTGCAATTTTGCACGGGGATAAAACTAGTATCTTATTAGAATACGTGTGAATTATTCATTAGTCTAGTGCAAATTTGCATTGTATGTATAAACTGAAACATCAATCCATTACACATCGATGTTCATTACTTCATTGCAATTGCAATCATATATATAAGCTTGAAGTATCCCATGTATGAATGAATGTAATGAATGTATGATACAACAAAATACTGCACATAATAAAAATGTATTCTATAGTGTAACAATCATTATAAATAAACCCCCACAAAAAAACATCATCAGACTTGAAAACGACCATTTTCCACCAGAATTCTCAACTGAGTTCCTGGTTGCACCTGTAACAACATTAAAATCAAATTAATACTTTATCGATTGTTGTTTGGCTTTATAAGACGATGAATGTAACGAGATTGTTTCTCTAAGTCAGAAGGGCGATTTTGAAGCTGACGGGATTTGAAACCAGGTCATGAGTACAACCTTTCATAAACATCTGTTGTTGTACGAGTTATTAAGATAAACTTTTAGACTGTCTCATACGATGACACAATGATTAAGTTAAGACGTGGTTGAAGGAGTACCTTTAAGGCAGGCAAGAGGGTTGACACGCTGGCCGCAACGTTCCGGCAATAGCTCAACTTGAGAAATGTTGATGCCAAGGAGCTGTGCTTGGAAAGTACCCTGAGTGCTTATCAGTTGGCACAAGCATTGCTGATTTGACTTGATCACTTCTTTCAGTGGGTCGCAACACGAATCAGGAAGGTCCCGAGTTGTATTCAAGTAATTCAAGCATGGCACTAGGCTGTTTACGCACGAGGATGAAGATGAAGACGAGGATGATGATGACGGGGAAGTGGAAGACGGAAAAAAGGGTGCGCTGGGAGGTCCGTATTGAGGCAATTGAGCTTGCAATGTCGACACATTTGTTGACAAAATCGCTACCACGATGATAACCAAACGACTTGCTTTGAACTCCATGTTTTTACTTACCGCCTTTCTCTTCCGTTTAAACCGTGTATGCATGTATTTATGTGGTAGTTTAAATGGTGGTTGGTGATCAAACTTAATAATTTCAGTAGTATATTGATTAAGGTGGGGTGATAGGTGAAGACTGATCTGTTTTATTTTATAAATTGTAATGCTTTTTATTCTGAGGAATTGACTTGAGTTCTTCAGTAAAAAGGGACAGATGTTAAGGAAAACACATTGTTTTCAAAATACAGGTTTACCTGCTCAACAACTTTACAGAAGTGCAGTATGTCAATCAAGACCCTGTAAGAAGTAACAAGTAGACTATGCAATCAGCCCATTCGGGTCAGGTCATCTCGACTACTGGCTAAGTTCGGGTATGTGATTATTGACCCTTTATGGCTTCAAATTAACTATTTTAAGTCATATCGGGTCGGATCTGGCTCTTTAGAATCAGGTCAACTCTGGTTGTATTATTCTGACTACCATTCATAGATGAAGTCACTCGGGTCGGATCAATTTTGTCAGGTTTGGCGACAAATATATGAAGTATGAAGAAACGTATCTAAAGATGACTTTCGCTAAATATTCAAGGTACAACATACCAAATAATGACATCAGGATAATACCCTCGTCTACGGCGACTTGACGAGTTAAGGGAATAAGGGAGTTAGAGTGTGTGAGTTAAAATTGGTATAATAAACTTTAATAAATCTTAACAATGTACAACAAAATTATGTTGATCTATACAGAAGAACAACAAATTAAAAAAAAAAAAAAAAAAAGGCAAGAGAAAAGGGGATGAACTATCATGTACCCCATTAATGCTATGGGTACCTATCCAGTAAACATTTTCAACTTTGTATTCCCCTCCTACTCTAGAAAAGAACACAATAGTTAACGAAAAATAGACATAAATCTAGACATAGTAAATCATCCCGACTTCAATGAGGCTGATGTGAGGGATGTTGAGTGCTACTGAAGGACCTCTGCAGTTCTTCCTAAGAAACGAGTACCCGATATCAATTGAGATCTTTTTCAAGAAAGACGAGGATCGTCTGGCCTTTACATAGGAATGCCCCATTATGTATGCAACACCGGCCTCTTTGGCCTCGATCAAGTCCAACAGCTCGTCTCTAACACCCGGGTCCATAGTCGGGCTTTGAGGTAGCTGAAACCGTACCCGCCGCCTTCTCAGTTGGGCACCCTCGTCCTCATACACGGAGCGCAAACTCTGTAGGGTTAGGGATCGGCTTGACTGAGTTACGTCATTCAAGTCCCTGTCATCATGCTCGGAGACTATCAAGCTTGATGTTTGCCCGACTGTTCTCGTGCTTATCACAGCCATCCTGCCATCGAAAGAGGAACTCTCGGAATTTGAATGTTGAGGTTCTACGGCTTCCATCTCGATGAATTCGGCAATGCTTCTTATAAGCAAGTTCTCAAAGTCCCCGTCATCTCCCGGGATGTCCTTATACCCATACCTTACTATGCATCTGTACATACGATAAGGTCTTGGGCAGATCCGACCAATGAGAAAGCGCTCTTCGTGAGACACGTAAGGCACAGGGACGGACTTTACACAGACGAAAACCACGACCTTGTGAAAAGCGGGAAGATTGGTGACAAAATGGGAGAAGATAGAAGGTACTCCTGTGGCTAACTCAGAGTAGATGAGACCTATACCGGGCACCCGTACTATTCCAAGGCTAGGACCCAGGCCGAGTATCCATTTCAGGGAGACTTTGTTGTGGAGGTCAAAATTGTACTTCTTGCGAGTACCATAGTGCCAGACATACATTATGAGCATAAATACAAGGGACAACATAATTGGAACCCAACCCCCTTGTGGTACCTTTGTAAATGCTGAAGACAAATACATGCCTTCAATAAAACCAAACAAGAGAAGAAATGGAAGAGCAAGAAGACCCTTTTCCCACACAAAGGTGATGACGAGCGCCATTAGGCAAGATGTAATGAGCATCACCGTTACGCAAGCCAGACCTGGAAACAAGACAGCATATGTCAGAAACATCATCCAAAGCAAGGAAACATGAGGTCTTAAGCTGATCTCTAGTTCATTCTACTCATCCTCTAGCAGCTTCAATTGATAACTTCAGAGTCATGTTTACTCCTAATGCAGGACTGTCTTGGTCTTTGAATTCATCCTGAAACGCTTGAAACTTGTTTGTAGAAAAAATCGAGTTGTTCGGTTTCAGACTTTCAGGTAATGTCAGTGAGGGTCAGAACACGCTGAATTTAGGTCTTATCGGATCAACGTCACCATCCAGATCAAACTGAATTGTGTGGGTACTAATGGGTCTACACTTCATCAGGCTAAATCGGGTTATTAGCAGTCATTATCGGTGTTGACGTCTCATGCTGAATTCAGGTTTAACGTTTTCACCTTTTAGCTATAAAAGTCAAGATTATTTGTACTCCACGGTGGTTAACTTTATCAAGTTAAAAACCAAGTTGGTTCATCATTAAGCAAAATCATTATCAGATCATCAAATGAGTCCAGTAGTTATCACTTCGCGTCAGACGGGAGAAACAATGTTGTATTGGGTACCAATTTGTCAAATATGATCACCATATTTGAGGTTAGATAATTAAAATTTGTCATTTTGTCAACTCTACCTGTGTGAGACTAATTTCACCATCAACTCCAATACTGAGAAATTAAGGATACAGAAATCAAAAACAATGAACTTACCATAAGCATTTCCAATCAATGTGGTGTCACCGAAACCTATTGTAACTGCAAGTGTAATGATCATGAGTATCCAATTTATTTCCGGTATATATATCTGGCCATATATATGTTTAGATGTGTGAACAACTTTCACTCGTGGAAAGCAACCCAGAGCATGACATTGTTTCACGATAGAAAACGTTGCAGTGATAACAGCCTGACTTCCAACAATTGCAGCAAGGGTAGCAATCACGAACACAGGCCAAAATACAGGATCTGTGTGACACGACAAGCCATCGCAATAGTATTACATCTGTACTACATGGAATACTCAGAAATCAACATCCTATGGTTATGAGAAGACTAACCAGGAATCGAGTCATAAAAACTGTTTTCAATGCTTTTCAAGTTCATAGACAAAAAAGCAGCCTGGCCCATGTATTGCATCACAAGGCAAGGGTATATTACACATGTGAACACAAGCTGCAAAATGGAAAACCGTCATTCTCATATCACTGCAAGCAGAGAAACATTAAAAGAGAGCTTTTATTTCAGACAAAGGCAATTGGCAGCTACACCCCCGGATACAGCATAATAATCTATGTAGGAAAATGATCAATCAAGGACTACCAAACAAGCTCTTAAAGTAACAAACTCCAAATTAATACTGTATTTGATGAACGCTTGTGAATGACCACATGGCGTCTTAAAAGAACAAGTCGATACCTTCACAGAAAAAGCTGTAAAATGACCAATATCTGCAAACATTGTTTCAGTGCCTGCAGAAAGCCAGGAAAACATCAGGGGTCATCGGACATCTAAAGTAGCAACATAAGTGAAGGAACATAGTTGCCTTTAATTTTCCAATTCTCTTATGTGTCAAATCATTGAATTGACTGAATGGGGTTCCACAGTATGTAAGCATCAGGGTTACAAAGAAAGCGACACCAAAAAAGATCAACTTATAATTATTTTCTCCTTTTTTAATATTTTCAAAACAGCTCTAGTTTGTTTCAGGAAAACAGTTTGAATATTGAACAGTAACACCTTTATACATGGGACTACCCCTGTGGCCCTGTGAAGGTTAAAAACTTAAAATGATATGGATGAGCATTTAAATTCTAACAAGACCAGTGTCCTCCCAGATTGATATGAAGCGCTGATTGTACAGCAAGAAGTAAAGTTTCTCTGAGTTGAAAAGCCGAAACATTAAGTACTGTGTAGTACAAGATTACAAGATTTATTACTCTACTCACCTGTAATGCAGAGAAGTATACCACCAAGAGAAAGCCAGCCATCTTTTCCAGTTTCCTTGAAATATCTGATAACATAGTGTGGGGAGAGTGCTCGCACAATTTTGGGGTTCCAATGGATTGTATTGTATATACCAATTCCAAATATCGTGAACAGCCAGATAAAGACGACTGGAGCAAACAAGAAGGCCACCTTGTGGGTCCCACAATGTTGCAGAGCAAACAGGCCAACCAATATCACACAGGCAAGCAGTACAAGCTCACCTGCAGCAAATAAAAAAAACATTAATGATAGACAATTGATCTTCACAAGCATGGAAACAGAGACATAACTTGCACCAAAAATGTTGTACATCAGCGACTGACAAAAGACGACCACCCCCCTCCCCAAAAAAAATAGAAAGAAAAAAGAGAAAGTCTAGTGTGACAGGATACGGGAAAGAAGAGAGATGAACATGTTCACAAACCTTCTTTAAGTTTTCCATCGGCAACGCGAAGACCTGAAACGGATGACAGAACTGCCAAAAAGCCAAAACTTGTTTAGTCAAGAACATTGGAAGGTAAATTACAACATTTACCTTTTCCATGATATATAACTGACAAAACTTATGAAATATATTTCCCAAAAAACAATACTTATAGTAGTTTTGACAGGTTTTACATATTTGTGCAGCAAAAAATAAGTAAAGAGACTCTTCCAAGTAACATTCAAAATTGTGAAGCATATCATATGAAAGCGGATGTGGACAAGCAAAGGTAAAACTATTGACTGATAGAATGTAAATTACATCCCAGGCTATGTGTCCAGTTATGAAAGGGCAGGTTTAAAAATCATTTACAAGGGACCCATGGCCCATGGCATAAGACCAGGAGCTGGAGAATGACCAAAAATGAAGTCAATAGGACTTCAATCCATAAGTTTAGAACTAAACGGAAAAGACAGCAGAATTTATACATGAATCTTAACTGGATCAGAATTTATACATGAATCGTGAGTCGATACGCTCATATTAGTGTTAAATTTTCTAAAAGTAGTGAATTTAACGTGTCGTATATGGCAAAAAATTAGCAAACTTACACGTTTATGGAACTAAATGTCATGTTTTGAAGCTTCAATCCACAATTTATTCATTTAGATAAGAAAATGCCAAGTTTTGACATTGTCCTGGATTTTTAGGGTGGGGAGGTGAAAATTTTGCTTTTGTAAAGGAAAATTAACTTAATATTGATTAACAAAAAAGAATGTAAATATATTAACATAATACTCGGATAATAGTTATGTTATTGCAAATGACGTACTCGCTTTTTATATATAAGTCACATTTTGGGACAAACCCTTGTTCCTACAATATTTTTCGGGATACTCCGCATATGGGCAAATATTGTGAAATGTGTACATTTATGAAAGCATTTTTCATTAGGAATCAAATGTTAAAAGTGTTCCTTATATTAAAACCGAAAGTCAAAGGCTTACCTTGCAAAAGAAAACGACTTACTCCATCTGCCGACTTTAACCATCTTACTTTTCAAAAAATCCTCACGTATATTGAAAACTACGAGGATTAAACCGAGACGAGAAGTGTATATAAGAGGGCTTACAAATAATACCAGAATAATCTAAAAGGGTGAAAGAGAGGTGAGTAAGAGGAAACCTTAAGACAGGGAAAAGGGATAGTGCAAAGCGAGAAAAACGAGTGTGAATAACATCCATTTGTTACCTACTAGACAAAATGGTATAAAAATAAAGGGTTTGTAAAAAAAACATTACAATTTTATGATCTTCCTTGTATTTAAGTTAATTTCTAAATATTATTATGTGCTCTAGTACATATAATATAAAGCCTATCAACATTTAAAATTCATGTATTGATGTAATACTCTTAGAATGTGTCAGATACTCTAAGGGTGTGTTTCGATTGGGGGATTTAGAAGGAAAGGGAGAGGAGGGATTTGGAGGGATGAAAAATCATTTGTTTGGTTAGTAAAATGGAGGTGGAGGGGATTTGGAGGAGAGGAAAATTGGATCTCTCCATTTCCCTCCTCTAAGCCATTTATTTCCCCTCCAACATTGGAAAGATTTGGAGGGAAAATCTCCTCCTCCATTCTCCCTTCTCTCTCCCTCCCTCCCCTCCCTTTCCCTCCTCTTTTGCTATGCAAACAAGGCCTAATAGAAGTGAATTGCATGTCATATTACGTATTCATCGGGGTACTACAACTCTGGTTATCACAGATCACGATTAGTTGACAACTTCCCAACATAAGACTGGCTATCACAGTCAGCTAACAAGCTCCCAACATATAAAGACTGGTTATCAACGCCAATCAGCTGATATGCTCCCAGCATACAAAGACGAAGCCCTTTACATCACTTACAACACCTCAAGAATAGGATTAAATGAACAACTGCAAATGAAAAAAACTGCTCGGATGAGGTCACAATGTTGTTGCACTGGGCCACATTGTTGTTGAACTAAATACAAGACAAGTTAACATGTAATCGAATTAGAGTTCACCTGATTTACAAGGTGATTATATCAATACAAAAATCCCTAATATCTGAATCTCTTTAAGGATCCATTTAATAATATACACTCTCAAGGACTTCACAGAGAAATCATCATGTTCTCATATAGGCGGTTAGCTTAATGTTTCTCCTCATGTTGTCTTAGATCCATGGTAATGCGATAAGAGAAACTCAAAAGGCAAATTGTTTCAACAATTAATTTACTCACCCATTGGTTCAACTTTATATTTTTGGCTGTTCAGGTATTATAATTTTCAACATCTTCTTAACCAACAATGAAATTAAAAAATTAGAAAAATAATACTCTCTTTGAGGATATCAATAACTTCCTTGTGTCTATCACGGGTTGTCCATTGATATGTCTTACTTTAAAAAATTCCTTGGTCAGTAGATATCTGATCCGGTTATAGTCTGTGACCCCACGACTTAGTTTGAAAAGACACAAGCCGCTAATAACAAAATTGTATTTTCCAAATAAAATTTTGGGCAACCTTTTACGAAATTTTAAGTCAGCCAACATCTAAAGGAGTAAAAGTTAAGATTAATCGAGCAAATAATGGCATAATTAAAGATCCAGGAAAAAAATATGGCAAGTGTGCCGTAATGAGGCGCGTTACTAAGCCTTTATCTAAAAGGCACGCCTAAAATTGCACCCAAGCATTTTAGCTAATGTGCCGTAATGAGGCGTCCTAAGCCTTATCTATAAAAGGCATGCCTAAAATTGCACCCAAGCATTTTAGCTAGTGCCTCGTCCAACGGGCGCCTTACGCATCCTTTTTGTAAAACTAGTCCCACAACCTTTAAAGCTTTTGTAGAAGACGCACCAGAAAAGTTATTCATGGGCAGAGGAAGTAGCTAACTAAAATACTGTAGAAAAGTACCTGATATAGCAGGTGTCAGCACACCATCACCAATAACCATGCTTGCACCAGACAGCACCAGCAATAATAAGGCTGTCCGCAGCTTCTTGTGTTTCTCAAGGAATCTCTTCAATGGAGAAGTAGCAGCTGTCGGTGCTGAATGGCCATACTTGTAAGTAGATAGCTCCTCGTCTGCAGCTTGTTGATTTGGAAGTAAGCTAAATTTTGCATGTCTGCAGAGCAGGGAGTAAAGAGCAAATGTTCCACCTAAAAATCATTGCGTACAGTAAGCTCTATAGCAATAAATGAAGTCAATCATGTAAAACGATTTACTGATGAATATTCATAGCATCTAACCTTCCCCGTTATCATCTGCGTTCAACACAATGAAGACATACTTCAGCAATGGAATTAGAGTTAGAGTCCAGAAAATTAAGGAAAATGCGCCAAATACTGCATCCTCGGTCAGAAGGTGCTGCCTCTTCCCTTTAAAGGTACTAGTGTAAACATAAAGTGGTGATGTGCTCAAGTCCCCGTACACAACACCAACACTTTGATATGCTAATAATAGATTTCTTGACAAGTTTATCCATGAAGTCTGCATTGCCGTGCGTTTAAAAACTAAAAGTTAAAAAAGTAACTAAAAGATACAGTACAATAGCATGCGTTACCATTAGGCTGCAGAAAATGTCGCACAAGATATCCCATAAAATTATGACAGTGACAACAAAGATTTAGTGACAAAATCCGTATGAAGAAGTTAGTCACCTATTTCCCACGTCTAGATAAAAGAAAGCAACTCATAAAAACTAATGTGGACCGTAAAAACAGTTTGTTCCACCAAGGCACCAACTCTTATGAACTATGGCCTTTGGACTATGGCCTATGGACTGTGGCCTTTGGACTGTGGACTGTGGACAGTTGTGTGAATTATGGACTATGGACTATGGACTATGGACTATGGACTATGGACTATGGACTATGAACTATGAACTATGGACTATGGACTGCGGACTGTGAACTATTGACTATGGACAATGGGGAAAATGAACTCTGGGCTAAAGGAGCTTACAATCAAAGTTTTGTCAAGGAGAGTCACACAGCAGCAATATGATATTGTTAATTTATTGTCATAATATAATGAGAATAGAGTATATCTAGCACGCACAAAAAAAAAACCCTCGTTGCACTGACTAGTGAGTAGTGACTAATAAACATATTGGAAAGAGAAAGTAGTGGTCAATGAAACAACGGTTTAATTATTTTTCTTAAATAGATATAACTTGGTCCGGTCCATAAATAAAATCCACAACATAGATGAGAAATTACATCTAAAGATTGATAGGAAAACAACAGTCCCACGTCACAAATTCACAATATCACCTCAAGCATATCCACATGAGGCCTGTATAATTGTGTTGTATGCGAGCCGCGAGCGTATACCCAGAGCAGTGGATAAGGGAAAAACTCCTTCACAGCCATGCTGCAGTAGTCAAAAGGGAACGAAAGAAGGGCAGCAGGGCACTATAAGCCTTGTATTGGTGATGAAACATCAAATATTTGATGAAACCAAAGTAACTTATTCTGACTAGCTCATACTGGAATAAGGTCTCATAACGAAAGATTATTATAAGATTTTGAAAGCCAGTGATTACTGTTTACAGCTAACTAAACAAACTGGAGAAATCCCTTAAATTGACACAGAAAACGAGGTGGAAACCCTTTTAACCGATGAAAATACAGCTCCAATTCAGTGACAAGTGCCATGCTCCAACACAAGATCAGTTATAAACTACTGCGGGCATCAGATTTTGAAGCTAAATACTCGTAATTATGTATTCAAACTTTAGTCACATCTTATATTCATGGGCGTGGGACTAATAGCAACTTACATGTAACAACAACAATCAAAATTCACCATCAAAATTTTAAAATCATCCAATTATAACAAAACCAGTCCAAAAACAAAGAACGATATTCCTTCCGTCCCAATCATTTGTTTACATTTTCTATTCTTTGTGACGGGTATTTTAATCAGAACAAAGGGAGTACAATTCATCAATCATTAACAAAACCATGATTAACCCATCTCATATGTCATACACAATTACACAGAAGATATCAAATTCCCTTAAGCATCCAGAAAAATGAGAATTTCCCACTTCAAAGATTCATAAATCCACTAATTTGCATCATAATTCATAAAAATCAATTAAATTCTAGAGTTCAGTCCAATTTTCCAATCTAATAACATAACAAAATAAAGCTTTAAACTTGTTCAATTCCACAAAATACCCAGATCAATTATCAATTAAATGATTTAAACTAATATGAATATCATGAAGAAGAATTCTGAAAGTACCTGAGAAGGAATCCTTGAAGGAGAAATCCCAATCTCTTGTTCCATTTGGTCCCACAACAGTTATCTTTCTCTAGTTCACTGCTAGATCACAAAATCAAAATTCCCAACTATTTATATCGAACATGTTTTAGCCTATTCTTTAATTAGTAATTCTCATTGAAGACCGTATATCCGTCTTCAATGAAGAGTGGTCGGGTTGAAGACGGATATGGCCGTCTTAAATGAGATTTGTTGTTATTTAAGTCCCTTGAGTTAGCTGAGTATCATATTAGTTCATGGGTTCAAAACTTCAAATCTCTCACGTAGTGTTGCCTATTGGACAAAAAAAAATTACATACAGAAGAGACGGTATTTTCATTAGTTTATGGAGAGACAATATACTTTTTTCTAGTATTATTAGTTTTTATGTTTTAACTCTTAGTTTGTTTAATTTTGTGAAAATAACTCTTCAGTTTAGTTTATCTTTATAATGAGTGTCTCCGTTTTTTTAATCATGATCATTTTCATTAGCAAGTCATTTTATATCATTTGTATCCGTTATACTCTCTTTCGTTGTAATCATTTACATTTAACTACTCGCAAAAAAAACAAAATATTGATTGCAATTGAGAGTATTATTTTTGACATCATTTTTACACTAATTTACAAACTGATTTTATAACAAGTAAGTAGTTTTTATTATAAAACTGTTTGTTACCATACTAAACGAAGAATCTTATTTGGTCATCCATCTCTTTCAAATTATTGTTATGGATGATAATATATTGAAACTTTTGTGAAAATATAATATTCCATAAATTTTCATTGTGTCACAAATTGAAGACGAGTCAAATATCGTAAGTAAGATAAATACAAAGCCCCTAAACACTACCAATTGGAGTAGCAAATAATTTGTCCAATTTAATTAAATAAAATATTATTTGATCCATTTCATTTTTAGGACGAATTTACCCGTCTTAAGATAAACGTATCGATAATATTCTGCTTTGAGAATAAGGTCGGGAATTTTGGGGGGATTGTCCGAATGCAAGGACATACACGACGTCTACGCTGTTTGACATTCAATACGACATCGTTCTTGATGCAGTTATCTGTTACTTATTGAGGGGCCCATTTAGAGGAAAGTTTTGATTTGTACTCCAATTTATTTACGATTTTATTTTTATCTATTGTTGTTGGGACGCCTAAAAAATTAGGAATTATTTGGTACTCGTATGGTCTAATATAGCCCTCAACTAAGTAGCCCCAAGATGGACACGCACATGAACACGAACATGGAGATGACACGAGTACGTTATACGGCATTCCATGAAATTTAGGACGTTAAATTTAATAAAATATACTCCTTCCGTCTCGATCATTTGTTGTCCTTTCATTTTTGTACAAAGACCAAGGAAAGAGTAGGAGATCATTTGTGTATCCACTTAGTAGATGACAAGTAGACAATAATCTCATTGGTTAATCAAATAACTCACAGAAGGGGGCCTTCCAAATATAGAAAGGATAACAATTGACCGAGACGCCCTAAAAAGGAATAGGACAACAGTTAACCGGGACGGAGGGAGTACATTTCATAATTATAAACGATCAACTTTATTTTTATATAAATATAAAACTTGGCCTTAATTATAACTTATTTTCACTTCCTACCCAAACCGATCTTCTAATCAATATATTTCGACGGCTCATTTCTCGTCTAAAGAACATCATTCACTCCAAATGATGTCCAAATACCGTGGACACGCGTCAGACATGTGCCCAAATAAAAGAAGAAAGGTAGACACGACTTTATAGGTGTCTGGCACGTTTAAGCGTGTGTCCGACAAGTATCGATGTCTGATACGGTGTCAGACACAGGACAACTGGATAAGAAAAGTGTATGTGCTACTTAGGCCGTCAATCCGCCATTCATCATCTCATTATGTACCAAAATTAAAAAAAAATATAGTTCTCCATTTTGTGGTTAATATTAAATATATGTATCAAAACGTAGTTCTCTTATCGACCTGCTACGGAGGGTTTAAAAGTTTATTTTTACTTTATAGTATCACGTTAAATAACAAAAATACTAAAAAATGATTTCAAATTCGTTTTCTAATACTAAAAATTGTACAAAAGTATTTATTAATTGTACACTCCCTGTAACCTTACACTTTTTAGCCTTGGCCTTCCTTCCGTTGTACTCTGTATTCATTATTTCAGACCTTCTAAGTCGTTTCTTCGAAAATAAAGTATTTATTTTTGTTTTGAGTAATTAGGTGAAATTAGTTGAAAATAAGATATGTAATTGATGAATTTGCAACTTGCAATTTGACCACTTGCTTGCAATTAACAGAATCCAAACTAGGGTTAATTGGCGAAAGATTTATGAAATAAACTTACAAAAATTTGAAATTTTCGATAAGAGACCAAAAAATTTCACTCCTTAGAGACGTCATTTTAAAAAGAATTAGCATCATCTCTACGTCCTCTAATACAAACATTTATTATATTACTCCGTATTACTCATAAACTAAAATGAAAGAATATAAACGGAAAATGGATGCGAAGTAGTTCAGGGATCTTTCTATCCTCCCCATTCAAATAATAGGTAATATGTAATCAAATATCTAAACTCTTTTTTTTTATCTTATTATAGTTTACGTTTGTCAAAAAAAAAAATATATAGAGGATCGTAGTTATAAAAAAAAAAATGAAGAGGATCGTAGTTATAAAGTCAGTCGTTTAACGTTTGTCACCTATCAAGGTCAGCTGTTGAGAGAATAGTTAGTCATAGTGGCCAATATAATTACGTGCTGCGACTATTTGTAACAATTTATGGGTCACTTTCTCCCTACTAATCATCACATATTGTTGTTATAACTGATAAGTATCAACGTGGTTATTTCAAAATTGAACTAAAAACAACGTGATCATTTCAATATCATTTTTTTATGCGGCTAGTTTTGTCATTTACTAAAATAATAATCGTATCTAAGTTCATGAAAAGCCAAGATATACCTACATTCGAGAGTTTGGGCATGGATACTCCTTTTAACTAGTCGTCTCGTGTCAGATATTGTGTTGTACATCGACAGATGACAGTTGTTAGACATACGCCTAATCGTATCGATACCTAAGAGATTGATTAGGAGATGAGTTTTGGTATGTAAATGAAAATGAGTTATGGTCAAAGTCAAATTTTGCTTTCAATTATTTAAATTCAATATCAAATATATTTACAAAAATAAAATTTTACGTTATTTATAACTATAAAATATACATTTCATTAGATTTAAATAACTTGTCTCGTGTCGTGTGTGTGTCCGTTTTGGTGTTACCCATCCAACATCAAGAGACTACTCCAATATATGGACCCCCGGCCAAATATGTGTTCAATTCTTGCGCCTGAATAGAGGCTCAAAATACTAGAAGCCCAACAAACGTATACAAGTAACAAATTTGGGTCAACGAAATGACCATGCATTTACTAGGTTTAGTATTCTGAATACAGGTTTCCATTAAAAAAAATTCAATTAATCAGACATGTACTAGCTTATGACGGGTCGAATTTCTCTCACAAGCTTGCAAGTAGGGGTGAACAAAGAGTGATTCGGACCGGCCGATCCGGTCCGGTCCAGACTGGATACATACCGGCCCGGTCTTTGGGTCCCAAAAAATATGGTGACTGGTCTCCGGTTCGATCCACACTTAAAAAAAATTAAAATTTCCCATTTAACGTATAACCGGTCCGGTCCAAACCCGGAAAAACCCGGACCTTAAGGGTTCTGGCCCGGTCCGGTCCGGGTCCCCTCTTAGCCGGTCTGGTCTCCGGTCTTGGAAAAAGAGGGTATCCGGTGCGCAGGTCCAACCGGTCCGGTCCGATCCGATTTTAGACTGGTAAACACCCCTACTTGCAAGTGGAAGGGCAAATGGGAAATCATTGATTTCCCACTTACCCTCCCAATTAAAACGGGTTAAATATGATGGAAACTCAATAACAAAATGACTAAGAATAGTTTAAAAAATCTCATATACTCTTTCAATACAAACTTAACTTTCATATTAGACTTAACTTTCATATTATGATGAATATTTCTATAACTAGTTATGTTGCCCGTGAAAATTACGGGATTTTTTTTGTACGTGGCATTTGTGGTGGCAATCGTAGGCACCCTTCGTAATTAGCTTGAAGCATTCACTTTGTATTAGTGCTAAACATTTAAAGCAACGTCGATGTGAAGTCCATAAGCTTATATTAATGATCGTCAAACAGAAATTTAGTATTTTACTTGTATGTATAAGATATCGTACATAAAAAAAAGGAAAAAAACTCCTTAGGAAGCTCAATCATAGACCATAGTCAATATCAAATATAGATTTTAAAGATTTTTTTATACCATTTTTATTGTCAGTAACACTAAATTAGACTCATTCATTATTACATCAAAGAAATAAAGAAATTAGAATCAATCCCAGCATAGTACATAGTAACTTGTAAGAAAAAATAGTGTAGTCGTTGTCACTTACCATTTTTTATACGTGGATATGAAAGTCTATGTTGTCCTTCTAAAATGCAAATCAAATAATCCAAATGTACATATTTATTATTATACCGAAACAAAACAAATAAGCATTAAATACAAAAATGAGATAATGAGATGAAGACTGCACAAGACAAAAATTAAAAAACTAATAGCGTAAAAAAAAATATAAATATACTACGTACTTGTCAATTGTTGGCATGAGACACAAGTTATTATCCAAGGATAGAAACAAAAGTTGAATTTGGAGTGTATTGATAAGTATAAAAAATGTGTTGGAAATAAGGAATTGTAAAATTAGTTAGGTTAAAGGGATATGAAAAAAGTGTTTAATTGCAAAGTAATAATAATGGAGTGAAAACAATTTAGTAAACAAATAAAGCAGCCAAAATGAGATAGATGATGGGGCTTGAACTTTCTTATAGTTATTTATAAGACGATAATTACAAAGAGTTGGTACCTGAAGATGTAATAATATGTATCAATTGAGATATTTAATTTCAATATTTTTATTGTGTCAAGGTATACAAAAAGGCAAGAGAAAATGAAAGTGCAACATTATATAAGTTTCTCATTATTTTTTATTAATTATAGAGGTTATGTGGCAAGAAAATGAGAGGTGACACGTGTCACTTCAATGGAGGCTCAACAAGCTTTTTTATATTATTGTAAGATAACTTAGTAATTCCTTTAAATTTTAAGATGAATTTGACCGTCACGAGATAGAGATCGATTTTAGTTATAGCTTGTGGCTTCCATAAAACTATCTCCTCTCAACATGTTATACTCCATAGCTCATCGAGTTGATCTCCCTAAGAACATGTTATTTCGATATGAAATAAGCTTTAAACGTGCAGCGTGCTATTCTGATCTGAATTAAAGACAATTTTGACCAATTTATTGCAAAAAATGACTACTTTTAAAAAAGCAATTAATCATAAAATGTAACACAAATTAGACCGCTAGATTACATTTGACAATAAAATGATTACAAAATCCCGTATTTCAAATCATTCCGAAGCAAGAAATTGCCATTATCACCGCGACAATAGACAGTCTACAACTCTCCACACCAACAAAGTCTGCTTGTCATACTCTTTCAATACAAGTCTCCACACTATTTGTTGTTAAATGTCTAGTTTCCCCATGGTTCTGGGTTCTGTCAATGGTGCCCTAATTAGGGCACACCCATGTTTTGGTGATTCCATTAATCTAACCCCTTCTCTTTCTTGCTACAATCTTCTTACCCATGTAAGTTTAATGTTGTACTATTATCTAATTCTTTTGCAATATAATTAAGTACTTTATTTTGTAATTATGGATTGTGAAGAAATGATTTTGAGTTTATGTAATAGCTTATTATTGAAAAATATTAAATGGGTTGTTGGTGAATTTTTGTCTAAGGGTGAAGATAATGTTAGGGTCTGAAATTTTTATCTTGGGTCATTCGGAAACCGTCTTTTTAGGTTGCTAGTACAAGTGTAAGGGTGCCTATATTTAACCGCTCCTTACCTTGCAATTTGTGGGAGCACTTGAGGCACTTGGGTAATGTTGTTGTGAATTGCCCAATTGATAGATATGGAGATTTGAACAGTTTATAATTTTGTAACAGTGGCAGTTTTGTTGCTCAATTTGATCTTTTATGCTTGATAAATGTACATTTTTACGGTTTAGCTTTAATTTGTGTGAAATAGTTGGTTCGTTGTCACTGTAATTGTGGTTGTATAGCATAATGGATGAATTCGGGTTACAATGGTTTTCACTGTTGACTGCAATTGATTTCATTGTATTTGCCATTACAGAATCGCTATGTAACTTTGTCAATTTCTGGGTACTGTAAAAATACATCAATCAAAAACCGGTTGATTGTAAGAGCTGGCCCGAAGAGTATCACATTTGATTCAAAGTGTAGAGAGGCTCTGCGAGCTGGTGTAGACAAGCTTGCCGATGCTGTTTCAGTTACGTTAGGACCTAAAGGTATAAACTTCTTCGCCTGTGTATAAACTGCGAAAATTTGATAAATATAACAAAATATGGATGGAAATGGAAGTTGATATAATGAAGTCACAAGCTATAGTGGAATGTTTATTCATGGACACTGTAAAGTAGAAATAGGTGTGTATTCATGGATAGCGGTACGTTTATGTACGTCATTGATGAAACTTTCTAATGAGACATAGATGGGCACAAAATTACGTCTCTTGATAGATGTAATTGAAGTAATACAGTTTCAAATGAAATGATCACTACTTTTCTGATGTGATTGTGTTCAATTCAGCTTAATATACAAGTGAAATGGCGCTGACGTACGGATTGAATGTATACTAGTGTATTTGTAGTTTCTATGAAACCTAAACTTTCATTTCATTTGAGTATAAATTGAAAGTGTGTTTATGAGTTACGATGGGTAAAATGTCAATCATAGTAAATCAAAACCAGTATATTTTGTTAAAATTTTATCCAATCAAATGTAGTCCTGTTCTGCTCACTGATATTCATACAACAACATAACCTAGTTTACATGTCAATAAAGGGAGAAGACTTTCCTTTTCAGAATTGTACGTCTCAGATGCACAGACACAAATCAATGAAAATGTATCATGTATGTCATAAACTCATAAGTCATAACTCATAAGAGAGCGAATTTCAATTAAATACCCAAAGAATCATGCCAATAAGGTTTAGACTTGTCTGCTGATCAACATAACCGTTTAAGAAAGTTATCGTTTCAATTTGTGTGGCTGGAGTAGGTAGGTCCTTATTCCTTTTCTAGAGCCTCGTGTTCCAGAAGTATAACTCCATTAAAGAGAGTATTAAAATAGTGCTTTCTACAGAGGACGCTAGCTTGTTTGCTGATGCCTGCAATCTGTATAAAGCAGAAACTAGTGGTACAGGTATCTGACATTAGGTACGTTCTAGGAGTCATTTTAGCTGTAGCTCTACATTTCAGCTGTCGTAAAGAGGTACAATATCTAGCTTTTCAGGCTAAATATATAGATTTAGAAAAGGAACGGGATAAGGTTAGGAGCGGAAGCTTACAAGGTGCAGAAGCTTGATGTGCGTGAAATAGGGAGGACACAACAATACGAATGCAGATTTTTACAGACTATATGTGGTATCAATTATGATATATTCACGTATGTGCTAATCCGACCCTTTTTGGAAATATAGAGAGGTAAACTGTTAGGCAGCTTCTGTTTAAGACGAAGTGGCCACTTTCCCGGTCTTTTGTTTATCGGTAACAATCATTCATTTTGTAGGACTGAGTTATGAGTTCCGTAAATTCCTTTCCTAGACTAGCACTAGAAAAGATAGGATGGGAATAACCCAAGAGAAGTTGTCAAGTTATTTTAACGGTCTCTAAATTAATTGAAACTTTCACTTTCTTATGTGAGTCATTATTACCACTCCGCATCTTCAGAAGTAGGAGGCTCAAAATATGCTATTGGAATGTAAAAATCTATGCCCGAAATTCCTGCAAAGTGTAAACCCATGACTTCAACCTACTTTTCAGTGCTCGCTTCTGCTGTCACAGGTCGGGTTGCATATTAGTTAATACTATTCTCTATTTTGCAGGACGCAATGTGATTATCTCTGATTCAAAGAGTTTGAAAGTCATAAATGATGGTGTCACAATTGCAAAGGCAATAGAACTTCCAGATGCGATTGAGAATGCTGGGGCAATGCTTATTCAAGAGGTCATAACTTGTTGCTTCATTTACATGCTTTATACCTTGAATATTTTTTCTGGGCTTGAAGCAATATGCGATACGTTCTCTAGTGTGCATACAGGTTGCATCTAAGGTGAATAATGCAGCTGGTGATGGCACAACAACAGCAATTATTTTAGCTCGGGAAATGATCAAGTATGGATTATTAGCTATTAACTTTGGTGCCAACCCAAGTGGTGTAAGGCGAGGAATGGAGAAAACAGCGAATGAGCTTATCGGGATTTTGAAGAAGCGAAGTATTCCAGTTAAAGGAAGAGATAATATAAAAGGTGAATATCCAGTCAATTTTATATAAATGTATATGTAAAATCAGAAACATTTAAGTCGCTACTCACATATGTTTTCCTCAGCTATCGCTTCCATTTCTGCTGGAAATGATGACTATATTGGAAATCTAATTGCTGATGCCATTGATCAGATTGGGGCTGATGGTGTGATCACTATTGAGTCATCCTCCACTTCTGAAACTCATATAATTGTCGAGGAAGGAATGAAGGTTTGAACTTCTATCATGATATTTGTCTCATCTTTGTTAGAAGCTGTGGAGTAGCAGCTGGTCGATTCATTTCTCGATGCAATTCTGTTATGGGTCATTCAGAAGCTACTTTGTGTTTTCAGCGCTGGGGCATGCCTATGTACATGAAGTCATAAACTATCCTACCACTATCCTAACCCATGAAATTTCGTAAAGTCGAATAAAAGGCTCTTAGTTATATACTGTTGACTTATGGCGGAGCTAGTATTTTGTATTGGGCCTTATGCGACCCTTGACATTTTGTAAGTTAGATTGATTTGCCTTAATTAAGTCATCTTGAATAGTATACTCTATCATAATGGGGGTAGTAAACTATCCGTGCATTTAATGTTTGTTATCAATACTTGCTTTCTGGGGTAGTATCATAGGCCATCGATCTAGGAACCCCTCAGTTGTACAAATCTTTTAGAGTATAGACTGTTTTTTTGGGGAGTGGGGTAATGCTCCGTCTATGGCTAACCCTAAGGTAGATTGTAGATGCATATGAGATGGTTATAATTGTTTATTTTTTTGCCTTTGTCTGGAAGTTTGAATCCCCTTGTTCTAGTAGAAGTATTTGTGATTACATATTTATCATATACAACCTTCATGTTTTTTCTCCCGCAGATCGACAAAGGCTATATGTCACCTCATTTTGTGACTAACCTGGACAAGTCTACTGTAGAATATGAAAACGCAAAGGTTCTAGTCACTGATCAGAAGATATCTTCTGTGCAAGAGATTATTCCTTTGTTGGAAAAGACTACTCAACTTAGTGTGCCTTTACTAATCATTGCGGAGGACATCTCAAAGGAAGTATTGGAAACACTTATCGTGAATAAAGCCAAAGGTGTCGTTAGAGCCGCTGTTGTGAAATGTCCTGGGCTTGGAGATGGCAAAAAGGCATTGCTGCAAGATATCGCTCTCATGACAGGTGCGCATCTTTCTGTTCTTATGTATACTCTCTTCAGCCCATGGATAATTTCATTATCGTGTAGCACAATGACTGAGGAACTATAACATGTGGAAAATGCAAGTAGAGGAAAGATGTGGTGTCTTAATCCACGCTGACCGTAAATAACATACAAATAAGGAAAGATTCCAAGTAGGAGATCTGAATGTGGTCACCCAAAAACGAAAGTAGAAAGTTTTTTTTTTTTTCATGGTTGTAGGCAGTAACACATATTCGTTTATTTGTGGTTTGAATGACCCGTCCATATTATATCAACCAGACAGTAAATCATGTATGTGTATTTTAATTCCATGTGATTTCAGGTGCCGACTTTCTCTCAGCGGATTTGGGTCTCTGCATTGGAGCTGCCACTTCTGATCAGCTTGGTATAGCCAGAAAAGTAACCATATCAAATAACTCCACCACTATTGTTTCAGACCCTTCAACAAAAGCCGAAATCCAAGCAAGGATTTTGCAGATAAAGAAGGATTTAGCTGAAACTGATAGCTCTAGTTTCTCCAAGAAACTTGCTGAGAGAATTGCTAAGCTCTCTGGTGGTGTGGCAGTAATCAAGGTGATGCGAGCATTTTGTATTAAACATTTGAAAGTTTTTATGGCTTGTGATCTGTGGGTGATGACTAGTGAGAAATATCAACAATCTGTTGTAGAGTTTCGTTAGAGAGACATGTTTGAATTTTTGCCTGAGTTTTGTCCCAACAATGGGTTGTAGTTCCCCCTCGGTCATCGTAATGGCTTCATGAATCATGGTTAATTCTGTTCCAAGAAAGCAAGGTATATCTTCAGAAGTTGTAAGATGTATAACCTAGAAAGATCGTGCGATATTTCCAGAAATGAAACCTACGAGAGAGTAAGCTACCATTAAGATTTAAAGGTTTGGGCCTTTGAGGGTTGAGTTTGGAGTTCCATGCTGAAATCTCACTTCAGAACATTAAAACCTCTCCGTGTTTTTATCTTAATTAAGGAGTTACCGTGGGTAATCTTCCCAAAGCCCCAAAACATGTGTTTTTAATTTTTTCTTAATTAGGAACTCTTATCTAGCTTTACTGTCGGTTAGTTGGAGTGTGGGACGGTGGGAGGGTAGAACCCGTCAAATCACTTTCAATTAAATATCTATTGCCTATTGCAAGAATGAGCTGTGAATTGTGACCTCCTTATCAACAAAGGTCTCGTTACTGATCTTTGTGTCAAGAAATTTGTGCCATGAATATATTTTTATCCTAGTAGCAATGGACCGGTTTTGGTTTGCAGAGGGCAGTCCTCACTGAAACATATCTTGAGAATTTCAGGTTGGAGCTCACACCGAGACTGAGCTGGAGGATCGTAAACTTAGGATCGAGGATGCGAAAAGTGCCACATTTGCTGCCATGGATGAAGGAATAGTCCCTGGTGGTGGGGCAACTTATATCCATCTTTGTGAAGAGATTCCTTCAATCATATCGTCATGGGAAGATACTGATGAAAAGATTGGGGCAGAGATATTGAGAAAGGTATGGTGACTCTTAACTAGCCATGCTTGCTATTGGACCGGACCTACTTCCTTGTCATCATATTTGTGTTTACCTTTAACTTTTTTGTTTATTGCAAAGGGGACACCTAGCTACCAACCGTGTCATCCCGCGAACCTCTTTATTAAATTGTTAATATTGCTATCACTGTGAACTTGAGTTGGATCAGGCATCCTTTCGCCTAGTGGTTAAGAGTTAGCCTCTCACGCTAACGTCCTCGTTTCAAACATCGCTACCATTCCCTTTACTTGAAAGTGCGTTGGTAGATTGACTAAGACAGTATTAAAATATGACCTAGACTAATTGAATAAGATACGATATTGGTCGTGGACTCATGGAAGGTTGCAAAATATTGGTACCAGGATGTGGCGTATGTAATGTCGGACTACCACCAACTCAGAGAACGTTTATTAAATGTGTTAGTCTTCACTTCTTAAGATCTGAACTTTTAGTTGTTTTTTTTACGTTTATAGCCTATATTTTCGCTCTTATGAAGTCAGATGTCTTTCAGTAGATACCATGTCTTCTTGCAGTAAGCAAACAGCCATTTAATGCTGACATGTCTTTCAAAAACACATTTTCTCCCCCCCTCCTATATTGTTGAGTTTTGTGTGTCACTGAAGTTGATTGATACTGAATTTCAGGCACTACTTGCACCCACAAAAGCTATAGCTGCGAATGCAGGTGTTGACGGCGACGTTGTAGTAGCAAAAACATGCACTTCGGAATGGCGCTTCGGTTATAATGCAATGACTGATAGATATGAAGATCTTGTTGAGGCCGGTGTGATTGATCCTTGTCGTGTTACTCGATGTGCTCTACAGTATGCCGTTTCAATAGCCGGTCTAGTTTTATCAACTCAAGCCATTTTGGTTGACAGATTTAGGAAACCGAAACCATCTGTACCTCATGTTCCGGGAATATCTCCTTGAGAAAAGAGGGTAATAGGCTAATAGAAGAATAGATATCCTTTGCAAATGAATAGCAAGCTCACATAAGATCCAGGTAATTTACATGCATATCTTTATAGGATGCATAAGATAGTTTATTATGTGTCTTTGGTTGTCCATTGTGTTTCCAGATTTTGGCAAACTTACTGTAGTGATTTTTTTTTTCATTAATGAAATAAGCAAGGTTGAAGTTTGTGATTTCACAAGATGTACCGCAATGTCTGAACTTCAGTTCAGTGTCATGAAAGTATGTCAATATATGTTCACATACTACAGCGAGAACATTATCATAGGATTACAGTCAGATGCATTAAATATCGGTTCCAATCTTAATTTGGAATCGGTCATCGCAACCTGATCTCCGCCACCGGCTTAAAATGCGGCCACGGTAATTGTTCAAACCTTGCAAACCCCAGGCTTCTACTGAATTTAAAGGTAGATAGCCGAAACAATGTGATGGGATGATTAGGAATGGACATAATTTTTCTAAATGTAGTTTTCCTAGACCCATATTGACAATTTTTCTTTATTGAAAACGTTACTAAAGGCCATTATTTACCCTAGTTGTAGAAACAAATTCTCGGTGCTACAATTGCTAGGATCGCCTTAGATCTTACAAAGTTGCTCCTGGAAGTTGGCTTAGAAACTTGACGATCTGGTATGTTGGTGGATGCCATATTAGTCGGATCCTTAGCCATTTCGTTATTCACCCTCGTGGTATTGTTTCTCTCCATTTGTTTGAGAAATGCTCTTAATGCCTCCTTCATCCATTCATATCGGCAGAGTGTGAATGCTTCTCTTACATCCAACTGCACCAAGAGAAAAATGAAAGTCAAAGATAGAACATCACGAAAATTTGTCCAGGGTAGTCCCGCCACGACTTTATGGTAGATATCATGTTTTGGGTCATAATGCGAGGTTAAAAAGATAATAAGCTGTTTTATTTTATTTTTTATATTCAAACGCTTGAAACCTAATCGTTTATCTTGCAGTCTTAGGTCTGAACTCTGAGCAGGTCATCTTTTCATTTTGAGGGATGTGATGACATGAACTAAAATTCTTACCCATTTGCGTCCGTGGTTTTCTTGTTCAGGCCAAGTATCAAGCTCCTCAGTCACCTCCAAAGCAAACATGTAACCCCGGCAGCCTCCGTCAAGGCTGCATTTGTCTTGCCTGCTCTTGCTTCTAAATTCCCAAACTCCCAACTGTTTGTTCTGCAATAGTATGTACAACCTCGTATTAAGAAGCCGTCAGGTACTCTTTAATACTCATAGCCTTAACTAGTTTTTTTCGAGTAGTTAAACAATATTAGTATGATTATCTTACATGAACCCTAACTCTTGGCATCTCCTAGTTTCAAAGATATATATCACTACTCATAATATTACAGAATACTTCGTACATGTGAATGACTTTGTTTCGATAAATTTAGCCGACATTTGTAGAAATTGTCTTTCTACGTGGTCTGCTAGTAGAGTATTAGGAGAATTCGCGTCTTACATTAAGAACTCCGCGGACACCAGCTTCCTCCAATGCTTCACGGCATGCAGCTTCATGTACACTCTCATCGTTCTCCCATCCTCCCTGCATCCATTAGTATGTATCACTTTTGATTAGTTCAACTAGTTCATGCAAAACCCTTTTTTTTGGTTATAAATATCTTTAATTTCAAACAATCATTTTCAGATTATAAATTTGTTTAAAAAGCTGTAGCTACTGCATATAATAAGAAAATGTCGATCAAAATCGACAATAAACAAATTATTTAACCTTGAAAATTAAAAGAAAAAATATAAATAGTCGGAGGTAATAATTACGGACCTTTGGAAATACGAGGTCGTGGCGACTTGGGGAAGAAATCATCAACACTTCTAAACAATCTTCTATGCAATTGTTATATTCTTCGTATCCCTTCTTTACTCGGTAGGGAATGCACCTTTTGGGACGAAACAAAACATATAATTTGTTATAAGAGGTGATGATGCTCTTCGAAACATTGTCAAATTCAACAATAATTCGTTTTTAGATAACTCGTAACGAGATTGTGTTAGTAAAGTCTTACATTACTACTTCCGTTATAATTATTTATTTACCTTTGCTTAATATATCTTTCAAAGATCCCAACAAGTAAAAAGATAAACAAATGATCAGGTTGGTGATGCAATGTGAGTAATGGAGTTGCCACGCACTTTCTAATTTAATAAAATAAAATGTTGCTAATTTAACATCTTTATCTTATCTTGCTAATCGATTTATTTCAGTAAGTGGATTGTACCTCTGATGTAATACCACATAAAATATAGTTTTTGAGCTTTACAATAAAGTTTTTGAGTATAGTATAATTTTACTATAAAGTTTTTAAGTTTATTAATTTGAACATTAAGCTCAAAAAAATTACAATAAAACTCAAAAAACATCATATATAAAATATAAAATTTAATTTATAAACTTTGAAAAGCTCGAAAAAAATTCACAATAACTCAAAATCATACTACTATGAGGTAGTACCTCTGATGTATAATCCTTTTTCTCGATTTATAATATGATGAATATAAAATAAAGTCGAAATAATAATTTTATAATGTGAAATTAATTTCCATTTCGGCTGATAGTTTACTCACCAACTGCTATTTGAAATAGGTGTCCGTGCAAAATAAATAAAAAAAGGGTAATATTATATAACCTACTCTTCTAGTAATGATTAGGACAACACAAATATTTATTTTTCCATGTTTGTTATGAGGAAGACATCCTATTTATTGTATTGGAATTATTGGATGTTAGGCCATGTTAACCCACATGCATGAGACATTGAGACCTACACAAACCCTCATGTTAGGTCTATGCTACTCATCCGTCTCGGTCAGTTGTTATCCTTTTATTTTGGCACAAATACCAAGAAAAGAATAGAGGATTATTTTGGCACAAAATATGAGCAATATTAATTAAGATGGAGCAGGTCCTTTCGTTGTACGCTCTTGTATTCGAGTTTTAGTTCTACGAAATTTACGGGATTATATATTTTTGCAGAATAATGAATTTTTCGAATAAATAGATTGTTATTAAAGTACGACGAAACATGTATTAAAGTATGACGAAATGTAAACTTGCATAAATTTTATTGCAGTTTTCAATAAGAAATTCATTTATTACTAGACCAAAATTAAATTGTTATTATGTTAATTCATTTTTTTGTAGTTCCTACGTGTTAATTAATCAGCAAGATTCTTTTCTAACTGCAACATCAATACTTATTCAATAGTCGTAATCGCCACCGGTAGCAACCATCAGCTCTTTTGGTACGTCTGAAAATTTATCGTAAAACCGTTTTACATGACGAATTGTTAGATTCAGAATTGAGATATACTAGTAAGTCGTCGCAGCATCACAATAAATTTACTGTAAGATTATTTTAAATTGAGAAATAGAATGAAATTGTACCATGTGTAATTAAACATGTATCAATCACGTTTTAAGATCAAATGACTACACTATTTGTGTTATGAAAATAGGTATGAAATTAAAGAGACTTTGAATTACGAATTTCGATCAACAGACATGGAAATTTTTCCTTAGGACGGAACTATCCGTATTAAGCTTAAGACTGGTCAAATATCATACAACTTGTGTATGTGAGACAAATGTATTGCTTTTCCTTGTGCATTTTATTTTTGCCTTATATGCACAACTGATATATACATTATTCGTCCTAAAGTTAAGATGATAGTGAAAGTCTTTTATTAGAATTTGTGCAACAATAATAAAAGGTTCGCAAGAAACACATGAAGTGCTACATAAAAGTCGAACAAATGATCAGTATCTAATCTTACATTAGTGAGAGACCGTTTTTTTCAAAGTCTTCGTATTTATATGAATATAGTAAATGTAGGATTATTAAGTTATTTACCTACTAAATTGACTCAAATTATGGGCTAATGTTTGACAAATTTCACTCGGACTACTCCATTAATTCTACCATTTACCCTTTCATAATCCCTTTTTTTTTTATTCAAAGGAGCGCGCTATATTACGGATAAAAGTCGAACCACAATCTCTAGATTAGAGTACTCTTAGCACTTGCTTGTTTTCAGTCCTTATGTAAAATGTTTGTTACTACTTTGTTTTCACAAATTTCACTTTTACAAGTATACCATTAATTTGAATTTTTACCTTCTTTTTAATTTGTCTCCTATGGATTAATCATACAACTTGATAATGTTGTACAAAAATTCAAAAAAAAATCAAATTTATTTTGACAAATTATTTTGACGATAACATTAGAGGTCTTATTAGCAATTCAATTCTATTGTATTTTTAAATAGATTATGCTTCATTCTAATTACCTCAAATAAAAATATAATAGAAGTTGTTTAACGAGATTTTTTCGAAATAATAACTCGAGTTTGAACAGATCAACATCAAACGACTATTTACACACACACAAAAATATCCTTGTAATAATACTTACTGGACCACATTTTTTTATGTAAACAAAAAATTAAAACCTATTTATTGTGGAGATGCCCCATTTGCAATTATTATAGGTCTCTTTCACAAAGTTACTAAACCCATGACATATATTTTGCAATTATTATATTTTGTCATGAGTAATTATTTATCTTTGGTTAAACTAACTTTCACCAAGAATAATAATAATAATAAAAAAGGTAAATAAATAATTAGAAGTATAAGTTTATAAAATGTTACGTATTTTCTCTTTTTAATTTAAAAAAATAAGAATGCGTGCATATGGGTACTTAATTGGAGAGAATAAAATCATTAATTAGTGACAAAATTTCGAAAAATAATTGGTTAGGATGTAAAATTTTCTAATATTACTATTATTTTTATTTGAGAAAAGAATGTCTCGAAATCCAAGAGCTAATAAACATTATACTCGCTAAATAAACTAATTATCTTGTAAGACCGTTGCTCTTTCAAACAAAAGAGGCACTAATTAAGAACGATTATAATCAAAGCATTAGCAGTGTTAACTACGACGTAATAACGTATAAATGAATAACAATACGATTAACGTAATAATTATAAATAGCAACTAACCCAGAAACAAGTCTGAAATTGTCTTCATAAAGCTGCCTGTGACGTCCTTGGCGCGCCATTAGTACACTTGACATGTCTAAATATAACGCGACTTGACCTGATTAAGTGTGATTTCAAATTAGTTATCGTTAAAGTTACTTAAGGTCAACTTCGACGAGAGTAATTATGGTACTACAATGCCACAATCTTTAACAAAGATTTGAGTCTTAAATAACAATTTCGTCACTAGTTTGTGACGATTAGGAATGAAATTGTATCGTTTATTTGATAAGTCGATATTTATACGTTCAGAAGAAATTGGTTGTGCAATGACAAGGGAATTAGACTAAAGTAAGAGAAATTGTTAAGTAAGAAAAATCAAGAAAATGAATGAGTGGTAGTAAACTGAGATTGCAAAGAACATAAAGGGATGGGGTTAAGGGAGTGTTCCTTTAGAATATATAGTGACCCAAATGTTTTGGGGTGGGGGAGTCTATTAATCATTTGTGTGATCATTAGTTTATTAAAAACATTGTTTTTTTTAGTATATAAGGAATAAACTAAGGTAATTTATTAGAATATGACGTGTATATAACATCCTTGCGAATGATAAATGAGCGAGGAATTATATATTAGTTGGGTTATAATGTCGAATTCAATAAAAGAATTCAAAATAATTGTGTAAATATCATAAAATGATTCAGTGTTAGAAAATTAAGATACGGAGATATAATATAGAACACGAAATGGGATAAAGGATCTGGTTTCTTAGCTTGTTCGTGAAGCCCATTACCTTTTCTTTTACAGCGATGTAAAGATCGTTTATACTGCCTTACGGGCAACATTGCGAATCGTAACCTATTATGCATGGCTAAATGAGAGTGTAGTTAGTTAATGACAAGTACAGTTATACGTATCTATCACCACCTCTATCTAATTATAACGAACCCAATAAATTAGGTTAGACGTCATTAATTAATGGTATAATATTAAATATTCAAAATAAATTTGTAGATAATATTATTATTTAGAACACTTCCTTAGTTGCGGCTCATCCAAACCTACTACGGTCCCTTAGCTACCAAGTCCAATGCATTTATTAGTATGGATTGGATACCCATCATTTTGTGTAGTAGAGGTCTTCTCACGATATCTAATTACCATATTCACCATTTATTAACTCATTATTGCAACTACATTGCTCGAATATATTAATAACTCCCGCAAATTGCAGGGTAAAGAGAGTTAGATGTACGCAACTTTACTTGTATGTTAGCAACACTAAAAGACAGTTTACGGGAACCCATCTCTCTATATATAAAAGCTGAGTTTTTTCCAGCCTTTTTATTGGCTGGAAAAAACTCACCTTTTTCACCATTTTTCTAGCAAGTGGGACCCGCGCATTTTAATAACAATTAATTACTCTATTTCCTACCCACACTAATTATCTACTCCAATATATGACATTATCTAAGATAGAGTATATATAATATGATATGATTAGATTATATAATATGATGACCTATTATATTATATAATTTTTCTACACTACAATCCACCAGTACAATACAAATTTACAATAAATTCGTGATCAAACAAATTTGGAACAAAAAATTTTCTATAATTAAATTTGATGTGGTAAATAACAATTTCAAACACATTAAATAAATTTAATAATTCAAAAATTCCTTCAAAATATAAATTAATAATCGATTATGTGAGAAGTAGTTTTTTGAAGTGAGAAGATAAAAAGAAAATGAAGGACATATATATATTGATTATTTATTTAGTACATTCATGATCATTATAAAGTTTACCAAATTTTCCGATTATGATGTGACGTTGACTATGTAACTAAGGTCATAATTTCTTAAATAATACAGTAGCATTCAAATAACATATCCATTGTTTGGTAAAAGACATTATAAATATCAAACAACATTCATGTTTCACTTTAAGATAATACGAAAGTATACGAAAGTATACGAAAGTATTTTAATCAAAGTTAAACAAATAATTGGGACGAATATAAAAGTGTATTACTTCATTTTACCCCGTTAATAAATTTAGATTTTAGTGTATACCATATTTTTAAACTTTATATAATAGCAATTATGAAAATACATCCCGTGCATTTTTGCACGGGCATAAAACTAGTTGTGGAGTAATAGAGAGTCTGATTGACGCAGCCTTACCCATATGGAATACTAGCAACACAAAAAAGTTGTTTACAAATGACTTGTAATAAAAGATTAAATTATATTTTTTTGATTTGACAAAGTCCCAAAAAAAAAGCTTTTGTTGGTTTTCTAATACACTTTAAACTCCGACATTAGCTAGGAGTACATTTGGAATTGATTTTCTAACAACTTAACGACAACATATAAATCACTGTTGAACTTGTACCTAGAATTTGTTAGTCGGAGCTTAGAATGACTATGACGGTTGTTAAGGCCTATTCTAGGTTATGTATTAGGTCTTAAAGAGTACGATATAAACTCTCGAAGCCCTAACAGCTATGCATATCACATCGTTCTAAATCTGTAATCTGTATTCTCTTATAACAATCACAAATATCGCACGATGAAAATTGAATTGGGACACATGATCAATATCTGTATATTACATTCGTCTTATCCACTAAGCTGAGAATCCTGGATAAAGATAAATCCATAATTGTAAATGTTATCTTGGTTAGAATCTTAACTATGGTTAGACCTAGACATACTCAAAGTGGTTGATGAGTTTGACCAAGACGTTATAAATGACTTAAGGAGAAGGGAGGCCAAGTCAACTTAGGGCCTTGTGTTGTGTACCATGCCGGTGTGTTAGGGTTCCTTTGTTGACATGATCTCCTTTAATTTTGCTTCATTTATCCACAACATTTAATGCATCTTGTGTTACTACGGATTATTTTAATGGTTCAAAATTAAGTGTTGAGTTCAGATGTTGTTGGTTCTATTGGAAGGAAATTTGGATTATGTGACAATAATTATGTACTCTTAGTTTATTGATCTAAATTAAGATACAAGAATACGACATAAAATCAGTTTTGAAGATAAAAACAAGGGGAATAATGTGTACACGTTTGTACGTCATTGCTTAACTAGACGAAGCCAAAACTACGTTTATGTTGTTTTATAGAGAGTATAGTAAGCATGGTCGACTTTTGGTTTTCCCTTTAGTGCCGACAATAAGCCTAGCATCATTACGGGCTTACATCGATCTTTAACGTCAATGAAATTATGAAAGCAAAATCTTGATCAAGTATTCTAAGCAGGCGAGAGTCACTAGTAGACAACCCACGTCACGAGACTCACAACCACCACTCTTAACTAAACTTAAATATGATCCAAGGACCAATTACTCTTACAGTATCATTTGATATAGGCCAACAAAGCACAAAACATAACCGATAAAAGGGTTAAGGTGACTAGGGGAAGAGTGGCGCAATTGTAGGGGAGAAAATGAGTAAGCCCCACATCATTCGGCCTAAAATAAAGCTAACCTGAACTAAGGTGAGCACGAATTTGTGATACTGCAATGGGGAAATATAAATTCATTACTGTTGATGCACATTAATTCCGTTATCAATTCACATGATACAAACCAAAGAAACTGGTAAGACACCATATCAATTTGATTACAAACAAATCAATTTTTGACGCTCGAAATTTTTTTAAAAAGTTTCAAATTTGGCAAAAAAATTCCAAGAATTTTCAATGTTTTCATATCACTACCACTTCAATTTCTTCAAGAAAAATTTTATGTACTACTGCAGTTAGATGTTTATTTTCAAATAGTCTATGGAACAATCACTTGAAATTGAAAAACCCACAGAATAAATAGTGATATAATAAGCCTCTTGATAAAACTGATATCAAACTACAGCTAATTGTCACCTTAATTCTTCAGGCATTACAGCACTTAAAACACAAGTCTAGGAATTAATTGGGAGACAAAAGACGGTCCAATATCACCAACCAAAAAACTAAGTGCATAAACACTTGAGGCAACAAAATTACTTGGATAAATCATCTAGTCTCCCTTTCTCCTGAAGGAACATCCCTCAGTTAGTCTGGCACGACCACCGGTAGGCTGGCACAAGACTGTCTGGCAGTTACCGCAAACCACGACAGTTTGTGAGTGGCTGAAAACGGTGGTTCTGCAACACAGAGAAACATAAAGATATTAGAACGTCGTGTATAAAGAGCCCACAAGCAAATGATGGATAAGCAGGCAGCTGGAATATAAGGTTCAGAAAACTGATAAGCCCTTCGCTAATTTAGGGCTTTTTTTTTCGTTTTATTTAACCACCCACAAATGTTAGCTCACTGTTGTCATTTTCAGAACACAATGCGACCAAATAGCAAAGAAGTAACATAAATAAGAAGACAAAGTTGATTATTTTCTATATGAAAGAAGAAACAACAAATTGGAACTTGGAACAAATGAGGTATTTGGCTCAGTGAGGGAAACATATGGACAGTTGAGTGTCTATTAAAATTTTGAATACCAAACACATTACTCACATAAAGGAAAGAACTTCCTTATTTGATTCAATACGACACTTTAAAAAAAATATATTTTCAAAATTCTTCTGACAAAAAAGAAAGAGAAAGAAAATAAGAGTTAGGGGGTAAAAAATAACAAATTCCAAACGTTCCTTGCAGAACCATTTTTAAGATATATAAGCAGTTCTTAAATTTGTAATGCTGAAAACGTTCCATAAAAAAACAGAATACATTCTTTCTAGTGTTAGTGCCATATTAACATCTTCAACCACTTTAAAATCTTGCGCGGTTTATAAATTCATCATGCAGAAACAGCAATTGCAAACTTTTGCAACCAACAACAAAAGTAAGGACCCTCTTCGATCCATTTTCTTGGCAGTCTTGCAAATATATTTAGTGTTCTACTATATGAGTTTAGCTTGGTTTGAGAAATGAGTTTAGTTTGGTAGAGACAACATTTGATGAACAATGCTCCTCCTCCGTGTTGACAATGCAACACTGACACCTGACCACCACAGTCACCTAACCAGGGTTCCCTTATCTCAAACCATCCTAAGTACCTCGAAGAACAGCCCCATCCATATACCAATACTGGGCTATTCCCCATTATCAACCACAATGTTCCAACAGAATCAAATCAAATATTTAACAAAGCTTGCACTCCATAATACTAATTCAACCCCTGACCTAGACCTATTTCAATTACTACTACTTTCTATCACACTGGAGTTGGAAGGCAGATGGGAAACTTCGTGGGTGGAAGAAATGAAGACTGTAGATGTGGGGTCAAGCTGATTAGCTGCAGAAGAGGGGTCAAGCTGCTCTATGGGTGGGAACTGGAAAGGGGACGAGAGGATAACAAATGCTGCAACATTGTGCAAAGTAATGACAAGAAAACGAGAGCTTTTCATTCAAAGGTGATGTGATTTTAGGTCCGTTGGAAGTGTTAAAAAAAGACAATGTTAATATAATTGTCTTATAAAGGCAAACTGCCTCTTTGTGTCATTCGGAAACAGCCTCTTTATGCTGCTAACACACGGGTAAGGCCGAACCCTCTTAGACCGCAATTAGCGGGAGCTATCGAGGCACTAGGGTTATGTGTTTTATAAAAGCATACTGCAAAAAGAATACACAGATGACATACATATATATAATACTCACTCGTCACTCCATCTTATTTATATTGTTCTCTTTTCCCACTAGGTATATCCCAAATTAATCATCGCTTCTAAATTTAGTCTGAAAAAGACTGAACATCCAAAATGGACTTAAATTTATAATACTACTCACCCAATCATAATCACAATTAAATTTTTTTCTTGACACTTGAAATAAGTGGTAGAGTTGCTAATTAGCATTTAACGGCCAGCATAGAAACTGAGACATAATAAATAGGATGAGGAAGTATATACATAATCTAAACGCACACAACAAATGGTTCATCAAATAACATACAATTGCACCCTATTTTTATTGGCAAAAAGACGTAAGAAATCAAGCATAACAATAATTGGCGGCTAAATCAATACTTGTTTAACACATTAACACCCCTCGCACGAAAAAAAAAAGTATATACGCAAGGGATTTTAAGGGGAACTGATGCACAGATACCATTTGAGAAAACCATATGTATTCCACCCGTCCCAATCATTTGTATACCTAAGCTAATGGTTGAGTTCAATCAACGGTATAATATCTAGGAGTACATTATGAACACTTCAATCGCATCAAAATTCAGAAGAAAGAAATTCCACCAGGCTACAGAAGGGAAATTGAGTGCAAACTCCAATCATAATTTCGATACAATCATTCAACCGCACTCAATTTGGCTACATGAAATACTAGAAACAACTCTAAGCACATTAAATAAGAGACATTTTACCAAACTATTACTCCTTTTGTGGCAATCATTTGTTTAGGTCTTAAATTCTTTGTGACGGGTATTTTAATCAATCCTAAACAAATGATTTAGACGAAAAAAATAGAAACGCATTGAATAAAATAAGAGAAAATGAAGGATAGAACTTACATGTTGAAGCACCCTTGGCACTTGACATCCTACACCCACAAAAATAAACAAAATAAAAAAAGAAATTAAGCAATACCCATTTAAAAACAAACAAAAGGGTATCCAAAAATGTAAAAAAATTGAAAAAAAAAAAAAAAAAAAAACCATGAAGAAAGAGTTGGGAGATTGAACAAGGCGTTTGAGCTTGTGCTTCCTCTTCTCAAGATCAGCTGGTGGGTTCAACAGATCAATGTCATTTTGCAATACCTATTTAATTAACAAACAAACATATTTATTAATAAATTTATAAATCAGAAATAGTAAATTAGTAATACGGAAGGAAGAATCACCATTTTGAGTGAGAGAGAGAGAGAGAGATGATTAACAAGGCAAGCAAATGAAGAACTGCGATTGATGCGCGGCGGAGTGAGAAGAGGGATTTTGAAACTCAACTTACTTGCTTTTATATTCACAGATAGGGTTTACATCTGCCGTTTTATTATTTTCTTTCTTTATTCTTTTTATTTAAGTTTTTTTTGATAAGGTAAGAAAACTGGAGGTGAGTTGAATTTAACTGTTTCCAACCACTTATAGGATTTAGACAAGAATTTTTGATCGAGGCCGTAAAGTGAACAACTTTATTGGTTTTACCGAAGTAATTTTACCCACCAGTATCACTTTATCGAAAAAAATTAGATTTAAAACCATATCTTTGAAAATACTCGAAATTTTTGCAAACTTTATCCTCTCTCGTAATTGGACCATCTAGTATTTATTTAAGCAAAGAGGAGAGAGTAAGATGGTAGTTACCCCTCTCTTATCATTCTTCACCCTTTGTAAAAAGTAATGTCTTATCATCGAGGGGCTAAAAGAGGCGCTTGCCCCCCTGGCAAATGAAATTTTTGAAGAGGCAAATGTGAAATAAATGTATTTTTAATGACGGTGTCATGTCACATACCAGTGTAATATTAATGACGGTGCAAGGTGTAATTTATTTAAATAAAATATTAACCTAGTCACTTTTCCGGTATCATGTTAGCATTTTTGATCATGTTTTAGTTGAAAATGAACAAACGAGCTTAATTGCACATCATAGATAAGTTGCGGGGTTGATTTGCACCGCCTAGGAGTGAAGGGGCTTAATTGCACCTAAGGTTAAACCTTGGGGGTGAGTTTACTACTTACCTCGAGAAATTTAATACCGTAGATTTACAAGAAATGTACGAGTGTATGACTACTATGCGGCTATGCCAAACCCATGTAACATTTGTACGAGTTTACATGGATTCGAGATTAAAATCAAAGACCTATAATAATAAGCTATGCAATGGGTTCTGAGATAATGGATGAAATGAATCTGTTAAAGATTGACAGAAGCATCAGTAACATTTCAAATGGTTTAGGTTAGTCTTTAAAGGCCATAGAAACCTCTTAATCATGCTTAATTTTTTTTCCTTCAACTAAACCAACCACTTAAGGGTTCGCATCTCTCATAGCGACTGAGAAAGGAGGAATCATCGCTGCTGCTTCTGACCCGAGTGGTAGACCATTTTTGGAGTCCTCGTTAAAAACTGTCATTTCCTGGGAGGCACGGAACCTAAACTCAGACAGGCCGAGGCTATAATATGGGCTTAGGCCTTTCGATGGCTGTCATTTTCTGGGAGCAAGTCCCGAATAAACTTAAGCGACCGGCTTTTCGACCCACCTCGTGACTGGCTCGCAGCTGTTCAATTTTTTTATTGTTGGGTGGGTGGTAGGTGGGGGATTGCAGCTAGCAAAGTCGTCGGAGGACATCCGCGCAAACATGCAAAGAACCTGCGCCGCGCCCTCTATGATGAGCAGTCAGGGAAGGGACGAAACTGTTGTCGAAGCTGAAACTGTGGGAGGATGCCCTCAATGTTCTCATCTTTCTTAAAAGCCCTTCAGTTCTTTTCTATCAAAGCCACCAGATTCGTAAAGAGTAAACATAAAATGACATGAACAAGATTATCCGACATCTAAACGAAAGACCAAAACAAAGAGCCATCGAAATACACCAGAGTAGAGTAATAGACCTATTTACAAGTATCCATTGGAACCCTGGAACCCAAATTACCAACACTTGTAAATTGTAATACAAGATTAAATGTAGTACCAGTAAATGCTCATGATCTCTGAAGCGTGAAAGATAAATTTAACTGCCGTGCTTGATGAATGTATATAGCGTCAAATTCGCTACAAAATTGGTAGTCAGCAATTCCCGATATGCTACCAAGCATATAACAATCACGGGAAAGAAACATTCAAACCCACTTAATTACAGGATACTCTGCTATATAGCAAGAAATCTACCTGAAAATTTGGGTATATATATTATCAAAACAGTAGTCATATATGATAATTTTACTTGGATGAGCACGATTATTGGCCATTCATGTAATTGCACCGCCAAGTCGCCAATTTTCGACACAAATAAGTAGGCATGCCAAAAGAAAGGTACATGCACACCTTATTCCAATTCCAGGCGTTTCTTCATGGCCTCGTAAACCATGTAAGTAATACTTGCTGATGGGATTACTTTCAAAAGATTTGGAAACAGTCCTTTGTAGAATCCTCTCAATTTTTCCTTTTGAAAAGTCGTCAAAAATACTTCAGACATTGTCGCCTTTGATTGATTGGCTTGCATTCTGAGAAAATTAGTGAGTCAGGCTATGGTAAAGAACTATTCTGAATAAATTAGGTTTGCCAATATGCTAAAATAACAGAATATAGTAGCTTAAGGAGCTAATAATAACGCTCAAATTAGATTAATCAAAAAGAAATGTGGAAAATAACTTGTATCGTTCATTTTTTTTTTCCTTCCTTCACCTGCTATGTGTACGAATCTTCTTTTAATGCTCTAAAAGCTTGTCAAAATGGGTTTGGGGTGAAGCTAATTAACAGACGAGTCAACGTAGGCTCGTTCTCTTTAAAGGTTGCAACATCACTGAATCGTTCAGCAACTGGTTATAATGTTCTTCGCTGAGCCATTCAACCAAGTAAAGAACTACAGACTACTATCTCTTACCTATAAAAACTTAAATTGGTGTGTCATTAAGCGGTGTTTTATGAAGAATGCTCCAAATGAAAAATAAAATAAAATAAAAATAGAGCCGATGTTGATCCAATTCAATAAAAGTCAATCTGTAAGGCTTGTTTACGACGGTTTCAACATAAGACAAGGTTGTATAAGCACAGAATCGCACATTTTTATGCCTCAAACAAATATGACCATGTCAAACAAGTTTCTTCAGTGGTTTATCTCAGAAAGTAAAAACAACTCATAAATCAAACAACTGAGCACAAAGCAACAGATAATTAAACTACAGCAAACGTTTGCTGACAGACTTCAAAAGTTACATGCATACCTTGTTCTAACGACCTGCAATGGATAAACACAGGTAGCTCCGACAGCACCAGATACTGTCCCACAACCCAATTGCACAAGAGCTCCAGGTTCTACAAATGGTGCAAGCAAAGCAAAGTGAAATACATTACTTTAAAAAGCAACTCCAATAAGCAGCTAAAACTGCATAAAAAAAAGAACACAAAGTTACAAACTGAAACATTACCGCTATCCATGTAATTTTTGGCCATATCCTTCAGTGATTCATAAGCAGCAAGATCAATCCCTGCATAAGGAATTATGCCCAGAAGAGAAGGAAAAAGACCCTTGTAGAAAGCTCGTATACCCTCCTTAATAAAGATATCCCTTGTTAAAGCTCCTAATCGTGGCGCTTTCCCATCAATGCATTCATGTGTTTGTAACCGTGTTTTCACAAGATCCATCGGATATATAACAGTCTGAGCAACTGCACCCGCGAGGCCGCCAGAAACAAGGCGGCCCGCCGTACCAATATCAGCCTTGTCCTCACCTTTCGCATCTGATATAACACCTTTAAGCAATTCATATGTGTAAAATCTAATAGCACTTTCAGGTGCCACCTTTATTACATTTAACCCGTTTCCTCGAAAAAACGCGAAAATTTTTCCTTCTTTCCATATTTTTTTTACTTCTGGCATGATGCGAGCATCTTTTGTTTGAACTTGTAAAACTACTTTCAAACGATCTAGAGGGGCAGTAGCAGTGCGAGATGCAGCACCTGCAATACCGCCTGCTATTAGATATCGTCCCGCATGCACATGCTTGCTAATACCTTCGGGTATGATGGTTTGTTCGCCAATGTCAACAAGGCAGACCCTCTCCCAGTAATGATAGATATTTGCAATAGTTACTTCATGGGGATATAAAAGGAGGAAGTCTCGCCATTCTTCAAAAGTTATGACACCGTTATTATCCTTATCAACACGCTCAACAAAACGGGCAAGTTCTTCATCATCAATCTCAATCCCTACATAAGATAGACTGTTGTGGCTTATATGATGAACAGTAAAAACATGATTTATGTGATGCAAATACTCAGGGTAACACAAGAAACCACAACAAGGGTGAAAAACTAGGTATCGTAGTAGCAAGGCCTACGCATAACAGTCTAAAGTTATTTACTCCACTCTAAAGATGTCTCTTCTACGGACATTTTGAAGTAACAAAAACAGTCAAACTAGACACATCCACAATCCATGTCATTACAAACATCTCTTGCATTGAGCATGTTGCTGTTTGTGGCGAACAAAATAGATTCACCTTATGTGCTGAAGCCTTAAAGCAGTAACAACTCCCCTGTTACACATATCTACAGAGCTATTAACTTGGGGACTACACAAAAACCTATTAATTTGCCTAAGTTGCAAGGTACAGCCGTACAAGAATAACACAATATTGCTCACTAAACTGGGCGCATTTCTCAAGTAATGTAGTAGCAGTCAATCAATCAATTTTCAACATAATTTTCATCATAAGCCATCTGTAAACAACCTCTTTTTTTAGCACAAGATAAACCTGCATATTACCACTTGGGTAATTTTGAGGTTGTAGTTTACGGGAACCTTGGTGCACTTGGGTAATTTTGATGTTGTAGTTGTGACTCTTATGAGATATTGGACAAAATTGAACTATCCTATCCTGATAGACAGTTACCAGTTGCAACGAACACAGCATGAACAGCATTGCCTGCTAAAACAGCACAACAATTGACGAGGATAAATGCTCCAAAACCTACAAATGCCTTCCCAAACAAGAACTAACCCTAAGCATGTTGAGCCTGTAAGCTCTTCTGCCAGCAATATACCATCCTATCCTATAGCTTATTAAAGCTAATTTTGGAATATAATACCACGATGTAGATAACATTCGACAGGTATTGCATTGAAAGCAGCTCTGTAGATGCCAATACCTTGTCAGCACTCAAGTGTTTGTGTTTATAATTTCAGAAAACGGGAAAAGTTATCCGACCTAAAAAGGTCACACAAGAGACAGGAGTTTTAAACCTATGGTAAGTTGTAGTAATTGAGAGTTGAACATAGGAGTAAGGTTACATAAATGTGAACCCCATCACTCCGCATGTCATGGGAATATGGGATAATGTCCTTGTTGTTAGGTTAACGTATTTTGTTGTCGCTTTCAGCCATTCCCACAAACGTAGAAACTGATGATAAACAAGTGAAGGAACATCTCAAGTCCTAGTACTGTCGTAAAATGTAAACAACAATATAGCATATCGCTAAGTTGTATTACAAATTTATAACCCACTACACTGCAATAATACTACTTCATACAGTGACATAACTCACATTGACGAATGACGATTATCAAGGCCAGGTCAAACAATAACGCCAATGCATTATTATGTGTAACACACTGCACTAGTGGATAGTAGCATTGGTGGGAGGGGGCCGACCCGAGCTGGCTTGTTATGTTCATAACTTAATATGCTTATCATAAATTCCTTGAATACATTCCAATGCTTGGACAATTCGCTAATGCATATTATACAATTAAACAAAGAATCAAGCAAATCAAATTCAGTATCGTAAACAAATACACCACTTAAGCTTAAAAATACAAGTTTACCTGCTATAACAAGAGCATCATAAAGCTCCTCAGGCAAGATACACCCATTATGCTCAACATCAATAGTCTGAAAAATGCGATACAATTCAAGCTCCTTCTCATCCATATACTTCCTAAACTCCTGGTAATTAACTCGACCGTCCTGATCAGCATCACAAACATGCAACAAATCCCTAGCATACTTATAATCCGATGGAATATGAAGCGCAGTTAAACCCGTCTCAATCTCAGCAGAATCCAAGTACCCACTACTCGACTTATCGAAAAAATTGAACAAACTCCTAATCCTAACCTCCCTCTCCTCCTTTGTCTCTTGCAATGCCAATAACACATGCTCCATTGTTGCGGGGCCCGCCTTCTTCACCGGATTACACCCATCACACCTCTTCGAATCTCCTTCATTCTTCATCTTACCCTAACTTTTTCTCCCCCAAATACTATACAATTAACAATAACAATGTAACATAACCCTAGAATTCTCCTTAATTACCTAATTAATCAATTCATAACCCTAATAACAAGCTCATCAATTCACAATTCCAGTAATCAAATATTGGACTGCTTAATCCCGCAAACTAAGACGAATAATTCCAAGGAATTGGGAATATTAATTGTTAACATTAACGAATAATTAAAGAAAAATAAGGAATTAATACCCTAAATTGAAGCACGCAAATCGATGGAGCTAGAATTGAAAAGAGCAGTAGACAATGGTGTTGATCCAAGAAATGAAGGTCGCCGGAAAAATGGCGGATGTTAACGGAGAATCGGCGGTTGTCGGAGATTGTCGGAAAATGGCATTGATTAATTTGGGGAAATGTGATGATTGATTAATTGTTTGATCGAAGAGTGTGCAAAATGAATGTGTGATGTTGGTATGAGCAAACCAAACTGATGATGATATTATGTTTCCCCTTTCCTTTGGTTTTCTTTTATTTTATTTTTAATAACGGTTGGTGGCTCTTAGGAACGATATGATATTCGGAGATATCTATCATAAAATTAAAACGAATTAAATGACATTTGGTGTGAGCAACCCAAATCAATGGTTTTTCATTATCCTCCCACTTGCAAGCATGTGAGAGGAATCTGATCCATCACAAATTTGTGACGGATAAGACCGTCACAAATGAGAATTTGTGAAAATACAATGGGCTACCAAATTGGGCATACATTTGTAGATTGTAATATTTAAAAAATTATGATCATGCTTTACATTTTTTAGGATTCATGCAATCAAATTCAATAAGAAATAACTTCTTATAAAATAAAATAAAATGGTACATTGTTAATTACATTTTTTTTCCACATATTGTAGTAAAACAACATGTTTAATTGTTAAACTATGGAAATAGTCTTTTGAAAAATCACACAATTGCAATAAAATACAATTTGCTTAATTGATAAGTTCTTTATACAAAAGATCTAAAATTATGTGCATTCGCATGAGATATATACTAGTAGGGCATTACTTCAATAACGATAAATCAAAGAGTAGGACATTGTTCACAATCGATGGTAATCTATCCGGCCAAACAGTTATACCAATAATATGAGGAATCATATGTAACACTTCGGCCCAAACACTAGGTTGGGAGCGATCACTCATAGTCACAGTAGCTCGCCAAACTTTGTACATAACTCACATATCAACACGGGTCATTTTCAGCACATTTTATCTTCACTTGTGTGCATTATCCCGGGAACCTTCTTAAGAGGTCACTCATCCTAAGACTACTCCTAGGCCCAACCAAGCACGCTTAACTTTATAATTCTTTTGCACGAATAACCAGATTAGAAAGCGTACTTTGTTGATATGAGTACTACTTTCAACTTCTTTAAGCACTAATCATATAAGCCTGTCAACCGATCTCTTCAAGGTCACCTCACGCACGAAGTATTACACACTGACACTTAAAGAACACAACATCCTCGTTGCGCCTGTCAGCATCTGGCTGCAGCTAGGCCTGAAACCCTCCCCCGGCCCCTAGGTAGATGACCCGGGTACTCTTGACCACAAGCTCACCGCACGGTCGCAATGTTGCTCTTATGCTACTTGTAACACCCCGATCCAAACCCTGGATCAGAAGCGGTCACTCACAGTAGCTCACCAAGCTCTATACATGACCTACCCATATATCAACACGCACGGCCGCACGGGTCCTTTCCAGCGCATTTTGTTCTCACTCATGCGCATCCGGGGAACATTTCCATGAGGTCACCCATCCTAAGACTACTCTCAGCCAAGCACACTTAACTGTGTAGCTCTTTTACATGGATTATCAGAAAAGAAAGTGTCATCTGTTGACATGAGGATTATATTTTTCATCCCTTTAAGCATTATTAATCATTTAAGCATGTCAATGTATCTCTTTAAGGGGCACCCCATCCGAATAATGTCTTCGATTAACATGGAGTATTACAATATGGCTCACACATCAACAAGGGTCATTTTCAACGCATTGCGTTCTCACTCATGTACATCTCAGGGGTCTTCCCAAGACTAATACAAGAAACTAATATAAAATACAAGAATAATTAATAAATTGTAGAAAAATATAATTTTGGATCAGATCGTGTCGTATCTTCAAATGTTTTGTGATTAAATGATTAATATCCGCACTTGATCCAAATAAACAAAAAATCGGATCGGATATCCAAAATTTCAGATTGGAAAGTTGGATTTTTTGTTCAACCCTATGAGCGGGTGCCTTTTCAAACTCCTGACTCGATCCAACACTCTCGATTGGTCACTTGGTTCCAAGGTTAGCAAGCCTTCATTATTACATACAAACAATAAAAAAAGTAATTGTGACAAAGGTAGAATGATCGGGTAAAAATGAACAAATTAGAATCTTTATAAGAACGGTTATTTTATCGTGTAGTCTCGATAAAAAAAGTTACTTAAATCTCTAGTTAGATACTTAATGTGTGTCGAAAAGAGCATAAAAGCGTTACAGAAATTATTTTCAAATCCAATGTTACCCGAAATCGAACTATCACCACACTATGTCTTAGCTAAGAAAATTCAATTAAATTAAAAACTTCTTTAATTTCGTGTAGTTCAGTGGAGACAATTAAGGTTAAAGAGAGGAAAAATAAAAAGGTCAATGTGAGTTGTAGATCTTATTTATAAATTATAATTAATTTTGTACAAGATTTATGAACAAGTGTAATTTTCGGATGAAATAAATTTAGCTGTATAAAACTAATATGAAGTTGATTTACTAATGTACCTACAACACTTTTTGATATTATATTGATGATGGATGATGACTACAACTCTATCTACAAGCTAAAATAGTAAACCAACCAAAATATTGTCACGACTTATGTCAAATTGTCAATGTCATGGAGTATATATATTTATTAATTAGTAATAAAAATGTTTGCTATATATATGGTTTTGACAAATAATTTTGTTGATTCTAATTAGTATGTACTCCCTAGATTTACAAATAATGACTTTCCTTTTTCTCAAAAAATTAAAGTAATGAGTTGGTCTCTCTTAAGATCATTTATTTTGATCTGAAATAAAGACGGATTTTTTTTTTTATCATTTTATAGTAAAATGTGACTACTTTTGAAAACAAGTTACTGTAAAAGTGTAAACTGTAATACTAGATGTACTATTATGGTTACATTTGAGCATAATATGGTCACAAAATCCCCGTCTCTTAGACAAATTCTATCCATCTGAAACAATTAAGGAATTGAAGAAATTGCGTAAAAGTAATACTTTGTAACTCAACAATTTTTGTAAGCCAAGAATTAAAAGTCGAAGGGTGCGATTTGTGCAAAAAGATAGATATGAGATGCATAACGTAGTAACATACGAGTATTATACACAGCTAAAAGAATTTTGAAATTTAATCAAAAAAATTCAGGTACTATCGTTGATGGAGCCGTGTGCAAATTAGCGTACCATGGACCGCCATCCTCACTAAATTAAAACATTATGCATGTAGTCGAAAGTCCGACTCCGCCGGTGAAACCGACTACCAGTCTACCCTAAGTCCCAACCAACACTATTTAATTCGGTAAGTAATACTCCGTATAAAAGTCTTAATGACCATATACCCGATCATATAGAGTCAGTCGTATTCAATGTATTACTTCACGCACTAATTTTTGTTTCAGACCAACTTTTTTGGTCTGAACCTTAAGACAAAGTTTTGTACCCATTTTTATTGTCAACTATAACTACTATATATTTTAGGTATTGTTAAACGTAATTTCATTTAGCTGTAAAATAGGTATAACACTCCGTCTTCTTAGTAATTCTATTTCACGAGTGTAAGCATTTTTACTACAAGGTTGTAGGTAGGTACAAGCACTGGTTAGAATTAAACTTAAAAAAAAACAAGTGAGGAATTAGGGTTAATAGCTCACGTGGCCATGCATGTACCAAATACTACAAAAACCGTAACTACCAAAACCACGTGGTTACTATCTGCCCCTCCATTCAACCTACCACCTTTCTCTTATATAACCTAAATTTTACGACCTTTTACTTATTTCTTGTAGTCCCTCTTACATTACAACCTTGTACTTACATTACAAGGTATACTATCCCAAATCTTTAAGGATCTTTTTTAGTGTTTTTTTGCTAGGAAATATATAATGGCGTCTATTGAGGAGATTCGTAAGGCACAAAGAGCTGATGGACCGGCTACTATCTTGGCTATTGGTACCGCTACGCCTCCGAATTGTGTGTACCAGGCTGATTATCCTGATTATTACTTTCGTGTTACTAAGAGCGAGCATATGACTGATTTGAAAGAGAAGTTCCGACGCATGTGTATGTTATTATTTCTCCTTTTTTTGAATTTTGTGTATAAGTTTGTCTTACAGTGTTCAATAATAAGGTTACTGATGATTTTTAGAGATGCATGGTCGTATGCACCTCTAAATATCGTCAGTAACCTATTTGGTGTGACAATGTAAATTATGTAATGTCATTTAATCATAATTTAAAGTTGTTTAATTAAATTGTTTGCATGCAGAAGTATTTTATGATCAAATGATGACTTAGTTGTAGTGTCGAGGATGTTTTCTTGCATGTAGTCCTGTTTTTGGTTAATACGTGTAATTTTTTATTCAACTCGACATGCAAGCATGAACATATGAAAATGGACACATTAATGTGAGATTAATTATAACAAATTTGATACGGCAAAGTTGATGTCAGTGAAGAAATAATTAACGATTATTTATGTCAGCGATGGTATTCATGACTTGGGTTTAGATCCCGTTAGTATTAAAATCACCATTGCAGTTTTTCACCCAAAATAAATGTGGTAGATAATGCTAAAAGATAATTTTATCAGCAACTTTTCTATAAAGCCGTTTTATAGTACAGAAAAGTTTGAAGTTTACATTTAATTTTATTTATATTATTTCAATTTTTTTTTTTAATTACCCGATATTTTATGGTTAATACTAATATATTTCAATATTTAAGTTATCAAAATAAGCTATTATCTTGTTAAAATAAATTATTTTTTTAAAAGTTTATTGAATTATTTAATTGGGTTTATGCTATGGGCTAGTCTTTTGCTAAATCTGGTCGAATTTGAACAATTTGTGTAATTTTAGTGATCCAAATTAAATTAAGTTTTGGGATTGTTTTGAGTCAAATTAATGTAAATTAGTCTATATATATGTAGGGTTGGATTCGACCCAACTCTAATCGGTTCATGCTTAATCATTTCGAAAAAAGTGGTTATAAAATCAATTTCACAATCAAAGTGATAATTTACGATTTTGGGTGAAATTAAGCTTATAACCAGTTTCATTATTATTATTTATTTATTATATATGGTCTTAAAATGAGCCATAAATTGGCTCACCTACACTTGTGTAACATTTTCTGTGGCTAAAATTGGCTATATGTTAACAGGCGATAAGTCAATGATCAAGAAACGTTACATGCATTTGACTGAGGAAATCCTTAAGGAAAAGCCCAATTTATGTGAGTACATGGGTTCATCACTTGACACTAGACAAGACATGGTTGTGTCCGAGGTCCCGCGGCTAGGCAAAGAAGCCGCGGTCAAGGCTATTAAGGAATGGGGCCAACCCAAGTCCAAAATTACCCATGTCATCATGTGCACTACTTCTGGTGTCGACATGCCGGGGGCTGACTACCAGCTCACCAAGCTCTTAGGCCTTCGTCCCTCGGTCCGTCGTTTCATGTTGTACCAACAAGGGTGCTTTGCCGGGGGAACGGTCCTAAGGCTTGCTAAGGACTTAGCTGAGAATAATAAGGGTGCACGAGTTTTGGTCGTGTGTTCTGAAATCACTGCTATTTGTTTCCGTGGGCCTACCGATACTCACTTAGACTCTATGGTGGGTCAAGCCTTGTTTGGTGATGGGGCCGGGGCTTTGATTGTTGGATCAGATCCGGAGCTGACAATTGAGAGGCCTTTATTCCAAATGGTCTGGGCCGCTCAGACCCTGTTACCGGACTCCGAAGGAGCGATCGACGGACATTTACGTGAAGTGGGCCTGACTTTTCACTTATTGAAGGATGTTCTTGGGCTTATTTCTAAGAACATTAATAAGGCCCTTGAAGAGGCCTTTAACCCACTTGGTATAAGTGATTGGAACTCTTTGTTTTGGATTGCTCACCCGGGCGGGCCGGCGATATTGGACCAAGTTGAGGCTAAATTGGGTCTAAAGGAGGAAAAACTTGCTGCCACTAGAAATGTGTTGAGTGATTTTGGGAATATGTCTAGTGCTTGTGTTCTCTTCATTCTTGATGAGATGAGGAAGAAGTCTTTAAGAGACGGGGCGACGACTACCGGTGAAGGGCTAGATTGGGGTGTTTTGTTCGGGTTTGGACCGGGTTTGACCGTCGAGACTGTTGTGCTCCACAGTGTGCCATTGACCAATTGATGCTCATTATTAGTTGTAATGTTCAAGGGTTGTCACAAATGAAACAAGTGAAGTTTGATAATGTGATGTCTTTTTTTTCTTTTTCTTTTGTTCTTTTTTTTTTTAAAAAAAAAATTCCATAAGTCATGTGGGCTTCATGTGGGCTTGTGTGTTAACTAGAAAGTGAAGATTAATGATATGATGTGTATTTATGTTATAATATTTTGGTATGATTGATAAATGGTGATCCTTTTGTTGGAGAAGTTTAATTTGGCTAGTGTGGTATTTTGGCAATATTAGTAGCTATACAAACTTCTAATTGGAATTGGAATTGTGTCATTTTGGTTTCCTTTAGGTCAAAAAAGTATGTATAAGTAAGTCTTTTGTAAAATCAATAAAAAAAATATGTATAAGTCTGTCTTTTGCAAAATCGATATACTATAATACACTGTAAAACAATTTAAAAAGTACTACGTATCTAAATGTCCCCTCACATAAACATGCTATGTAGCGGAAGAGTATTTTATTGGGGGCAATTCTGTAAAGTAATCTATCGTTTTACATAGTAACACTATCATATCGCACAACCGTTAAGTATAAGAATATTTGAATCTAAATTAGTTTCGAGATAAGCAAGCTATTTATAACAACAATCCATGTAAGTTTTGGTTCAAGTTATTTCGAGTTAGTGGTTACGAGTTGCGCTATCCCGACATATTTGGGTCAAGGTCCTATACTCCTATGTAATGTGATATACATTAACCAATTGTGATATTTCAAATTCAAATGTTTGTGTTGTGTCTGGTAAATTTAGAATTTCAGCTAGTGTTTGGATTATGCATGTACTCCCTTCATTTCAGTTATTTGTTTAAATTTTTTTAAAGTTTTTAGCTGTATTTTATTTAAAAGTAGACAAATAAATAAAACAGACAAGAAATATATGCAATATTCTATGAAAACATTGTGTACCATCATCCACTAGTGCCATAACAATAAACTTAAATTTGACATGTATTGATTATTGAAGTACACCTTAGCATTAAGTAAGCACACAATATTTGAAACATACTACTAATTTGATCCAAAGTGACGAAAGCAATGACTTCAATTCCTCATACTCAAGTCAACCATATGTCCATATGATAAAACACCAACATATAAGTAAAGACCTTCATACTACACTACAACTCTAACAAGTAACAACTATCACATTCTTAATTGCAATACATAAAAACACAATAGGGATCAAATCATAAATACAAGTAAAATGGGGGGTGAAAATGCAAAAGTAGAATTACTAGATTATTGGAGAAGTCCATTTGCAATGAGGGTTAAAATAGCATTAGAAGAGAAAGGAATTGATTATGAATATAATGAACAAGAGTTATTAGGAAATAAGAGTTGTTTACTTCTTGAAATGAACCCGGTTCATAAACGGGTACCCGTTTTAATTCATAATGGTAAACCCATTTGTGAATCTTTGATTATTGTTGAGTATATTGATGAGGTTTGGGATCATACTACTCCTTTGCTTTCTTCTGACCCTTACCTTAGATCACAAGCTAAGTTTTGGGGTGATTTTATTGATAATAAGGTATTTTTTAATATTATCTTATGTATTTATTTTGCAGTTGGTCTCTCTTGTGACGGTCACAAGCTTGTGACGGACTAAATGTGACTATTTTATGATAAAAAGTAATCATCCATAAAATGTTACCAGTCATATAGTTACATTTTCCATAAAAATGGTCACATTTGCTCCGTCACAAGCTTGTGACGAAAAGTGGCCGTCACAAATGAGAATTTGTGTTTATTTTATTATTTATGTTGCGTTATTAGCTTAGCTGATAAAGTTGTTAAATATTATCGTGTTGTAAACTTGTAATGTACGAGTAAGCCTTTAAGGTAACATAAATAGTAACAATCGGCTATGATATAGGCCCGCTCTCCTAATAAGATATGATACATTTCGTGTTAGAGAATTACTATGGGCGCTCATTTTCGCTAACAAGAACTTTGAAAGTTTTAGTTAATAAAAGGTTTTTCGAAAAAAAAGAGAGATAATAAAGTTTACCTTATAATATTACTTGTTTGAAACTAATTAAGACAATGTTTAGCATAGCGAGTTTATAGGCATACTTGTGGGGTATTGCTCAACCTTAGTCCAAAGTTAACCGAATATTGAAATAAAATTCTTACTCGGTCTTACCTCAAGTCTTAAGACGGATCTAGAAGACTCCCTTCTCTCTCATGAAATCTCTCCCTTTTCTCTCACTCGTGTTTGTGTGATGGAGTTTGAAATGTGATTATGTGAATAGGAGTAAATCTAAAATTAACCTAGAAGGGCAAACGAAAATGTCGCACCTAGCTATTGATTTAGATCAATTTTGATTAGAGTAAGCTTAGTGGAGCTAACATTTTCGTGTTTTTTTAATACTTTCGAGTGGTTTTGTGGGCAATAGTTCTCAGTTTCGAATCATCTCTCATCTTTATTGTAATGACTAAATGTGCGCTTCATTAACAAAAAATGTTCATATGTAGTAATTTTGTCACAAATTCTCTTGTGCGACGCCAGCGACGGTCTCTTACTATGTTTTTTTGCAAAATGTGATTAGTGAGTTGTATCGATTATTAACACATTCATGACAAGGTCTTTATTATCATGAGAATCATGAGATCAATCTACTTACTAATATAACATAGTGTATAGTGAGTTGTATCGACTGTTAATTAGTAATTGGTTGCTCGATCTCAACGCAACTTGATATAATTACAACTTTTCTAAGGTTCATAAACGAAGTTTTTATCGACATTTATTTTCACCCCGTCATTTATATCGATATTCGCAGATATTTTCATGTGGAAGAGAATTATGGCAAGCAAAAGGTGAAAAACAAGACTCAATAATAAAAGAGTTTATTGAAGGTCTAAAGTTATTAGAAGAAGAGCTAAAAGAAGAGAAGTTCTTTGGAGGAGACAAATTTGGATATGTAGATGTAGCCTTGGTGCCTCTAACATGTTGGTTTTATGCCTTGGAAAAATGTGGGAATTTTAGCATACAAGAACATTGTCCTAAACTTATAGGATGGGCCCAAAGATGCAAAGATAGGCCTAGTGTCTCCAAGTCTCTACCCGACCCACTTAAGATCTATGATTATGTCTTGGATCTTAAGAAAATGTTTGGGCTTGGGTAATTTCATAGTATAAGGCTATAAGGGTATGTATGCCCTTGTCAATTCCGTCTGAAACAAATAAAACGTAGTTTTGTGATTATTTTATAGTCAAATGTCGTCAATGATCCAGTTAGTTTATAGCTTATGGTAACCAATTTTTCAGAAGCAGTCACATTTGACTGTAAAATGGTGTCAAAAACTGCCTTATTGATTCTGACAATAATGGCGTGTCTGAAGAGAGACCAACTGGTAAGAATATGATTATTGTAAGATTTTACTCGGCCACAAGACTCTATCACATCAATTTTTTCATTAACTTTTTTTTTGGTTCAAACTATATTTAGACTCCTCAAATATTATACATTATCCTTCAAATTCACATGAACTCTACTTTTCACTTCATTGTTGATGCGAGATTTTTTAAAAAAAACAAATAAATAAAAATTAATTTTACACAATGGGAGTCATTCATTGCATGAGATCCCTTCAAGGTTGCATCAAGATTCAAGACTTAAGAAATTTTAGTTGAGTAATTGGATTTTAAATACCTAATGTAAGACTTTGATAGATTATTGGTAGGCTTGAGTTAATCTTGTCTCAAAACTCACCTATAATCTTACCCTATGATTAGTTTACCATGAATTGATATGCAGTTAATTAGGTAAAAAAAATTAAAAAGTCTCGCCAAATCAAAGTGAAATTATTATTGCAGTCTTTTATTGATGCTCTTACACTATAACCTACTCTTTTGTTTAACCGTCTTATGGTAAGATAGCGGACTAAAAGAACTACAAGGAGAGTAACTAAATTTACGATAAAAGATACAGAAGAAATGGTGATAAACTGCCTTTTTTTTTTTTTTTAATATAAGAGGTCCTAGCCTAATAGAGTAATAGTTATTGTAGAACTTAAAAGGACCTTTAGCGGATAATAGGATTCAAGTTCGAATCCCGAATTGTATTGCTGTTGCGGGCCTTGCGGCTTGTTTGACACCCAAAAAAACTGATTTTCGTGCTTTGACGGTTCTTGTAAATGACGTTGTAAGTTGTAAGAGGGTTAGATCATCTTGCATATCATATCCCTTGTTCATACTAGTTCATACTCGACTACTCGTATAATCAAAACCATGCATGGTGAAAAAAATATAGAAGTACTCCAAACACAAGTTCAATTAGATGTATACATTGTATAACTTATAAACAATCCGTCTTGCTTGTGACCTCTCACATGCCACAACTACTCCTCCCCAACTTATCCCCCCATTTGCCCTCACACTTGCTCATTCTGATAAGTCTCTTTGAAAAGACGGATTTTGTCCGTCTTCAACGAGAATTTGCCGCTTATAAAAAAAATAGATAAAAGCACATGGTTTACAAAATGAGTAGGAGGAATAAACCGAATAAAGGTTGGATATGGTGTAATAATGATGACAGCAAGTCAATGGTATTTTAAAGAGTGTGAAGAAGCCAAAATAAACTTTAAATCCAAGCAAAGTTGGTGAACGGATACAAAACTAGGATATTTAAACCTATATGATTAGCTGGCTAGTTCGACATACCCTTCTTATTTTATTATTTTATTTAAGTTTCAAGTTCTTCAAATATAAATTAAGTGACTTATGTACGTAAGATGCTAAACCTTCATTTCAAAACATGGCACTAATTTAATAGTACTATATACTTATATAGTAGTAGTACTGACTTCTGAGTGATAATTACTATAGTGATTAAGAAATTTAAAAGGTGGTTGTTAGATAATCTCTTGTTAAAAACTAAGGTCTACCTTTTATTTAATACTTGGTTGTTGGATCAATTGTAAATGGTTGATTTAGTTTAAGTAGGTGTTTCGAATTGATTAATAGACTCAAGGGAAAGAGTTTCTTCATTAGTTTAAGCTAACTATTACTTACGAATTCAAAATCTCAGAGTCTGGAGTATAAGTATTGGTTTGTACCAGGCTAGGTGACATATGTGTAATAGATAAACTACATAAGTACATATGATACTTTTGCGAAGAGCTTTTGAAGTATACAATAATTGTCGGATTTTGGGATAAATCATGCATATGTGCGAGACGCCGATAACTTAATTGTGACGTGGCGACCCGTATCAAGCTTGTTACATATCAAATTCCTCTCATAAAGAGCAAGTGACAAGGCAAGTGGGGGACTTCATTTGCACCCCACTTGCCCCCCGCTTGCTATTTATGAGGAGGATATGACCCGTCGCAAGCTTGCGACGGATCGGTCCGTCACAAATGAGAATTTGTGCTAAAACATATTGTTAGAATAGAATGGGAAGAACAAAAAAATGTGCTTAAACACTTTTATAAGATGATCATCCCACTTAATTAACACCCTTACAAGCACCCATAGAAAGATATAATGTCGTACTCCTTGTTAAGAGGTGACAAATTTTTACCCAACCGTTGAAACCCGTACATCGGATGAACTGAAACCGAGCTCACCCAACCCTACTCGAGGTTAAACCAATGCCGATAAAAATGTTAATCTATCCCAGTTTGAACCTGTCCGAAATCACCGCATGAAAAATGATAATAAGTGAAGAAATGAAGACGGATCGGATTCCCTCTCACAAGTAGGAAAATGGAAGGACAAGTGGAGATTCATTTAGGTCCTCACTTATCCTCCCACATGTCTCCTTGTGAAAGAAGATTCAATCCGTCTTCATTGAAAACGGATATACATCATTTTCAATCTGTTTTCAATGAGACCAATTGATAAAAATATATACACAAACAATATAATAGTACCCAAATTCTCATTTGTGACGGACATATCCGTCATAAGCTTGTGACAACAGGTCAGATCCCTTCTCACAAGAAGGCAAGTGAGGATCAAATCTATTCATATTCTTCCTCCCACTTGTCTTTTTGAAAGAGAGAATTCGACCTGTTACAAGTTTGTGACGGATACCCGTCACAAGTGAGACCAAGTGATAATAGCATTAGTACTATGAGAGATTGAGAGGGACATATAAATATATAATGTGGAGGGCCTATGAAAATGTGTTACAGCAAGCAAGGGAGATTACAACCAAGATGCCCTGGAGATATACTCACCCAGTCACCCTCACCCAACCCCCTTTCTCTCTCTCTCTCTCTCCCTCCAACAACTTGCATTTTTGTGCAACCAAACAACTTCTCTTCTCTTCTCTCTCAAGTACCCCCTTACTGCTTTACACCCCACTTTTCCCTTCTATTTCTTTGTTTTTCTCCACTTTTTTTTTTCTTTTTTATTCAATACTTTATACTTCTTTTTTTATGGGTTTTATCAATTAAGTTCAAAGTTGCAATCTTTTTGGTCTAATTCTCTGTTTTTCACTTGACAAATGTAATTTACAATCTGGGTTTTATCAATTAAGTTGAAAGAATCAATCTTTTATGTCAAATTCCCTGTTTTTAACTTGACAAATAAGCTTGACAAATAAGGATTATTACTGAATTTAATGATGTAATATATGGGTCTTATCAATCATGAAAAAAATGCAAACTTTTTGGGTAAAATCCTCTGTTTTTAACTTGACATATAATGATTATTACTGAATTCAATGATTTATTATCTGGGTTTTATCAATCAAGTTGAAAGAAATAATCTTTTGGGTAAAACCCTCTGTTTTTAACTTGACAATTTAGTCAATTAGAATTATTACTGAATTCAATAAATTTTATCAATCAAGTTGAAAAAAAAAAAAAAAGTAATCTTTTGGGTAAAATTCCCTGTTTTTTTAACTTGACAAATAAGTTTACTGAATTTGGGTTGGTGGGTATGTAGTAAATCACTTAAGATTACAACTTTTTGCTATATCTTGTAAGATTTCACTAAAATATACTATAATTGATTAACAAAACCCCAAATTATAAAAAAAAAAAAAAAAAAAACCCAATTTTTTTTTTGATAAAAAGAGTGATTATAAGTTTTAAACTTGAAATGTGGATTGTGAGTGTTGTGTTTGTGTGAGTGTGTGTCGGCGCATAGTCACTTTCTGTCAACATTGTCTTGTATATCCACCAACAACAACAATTAACAAAGAAGAATAAAGAAAAAAAAGCATATTATTTTAATTATTATTAATATTTTATATTTGAATTTAGCTTGTAAAATAAACAATTAATTTGGATTAATTGCAAGTATAACTTTGTTTGAAGTGGATTGATTAGCTGCCATTGCCAGAAAATCTAACTAATTCTCTTTATTTTATAAGATATATTCACTTCATTCGGCGCCGGGTTCGATTATTATAATTATTATTGATTATTGAGTTAATTATATATAAAAGGGTTGTTTTATAAGTATACCCTTTTGTCAATGGGAAGACCTAGTTCTTGTATTTATTGAGTTTTTTGTTGGGAGGATTTGAAGATCACATTTGATTATTTTGTGTCATTTTTGGATTATAATGGTTAGTATGTTTTCATATCAACTTTGCAATTTTTTCAAATTTTGTTGTGTTGATAGTAAGTGTATTGATATTGGTTATCCACCATTTTGATTATATGCAATGTATTATTATGAATTCATGATTTATTTACATTTGATTTTATTGTTTTTCATAACTTTGAAGAATGTGGGTTGCATGCATTGATTGATATTGTTAAGTTTGAAGTATTATTTTGTTTATTTTGGGAGCAATGTTGATCAAACCATCCACATATTTGATGAATTTGATTATTGATTTGAAGCAATTACAGCTCTCTTATCAGTTGGAAGTGTAACATTGAAGACGGATTATGTCCGTCTACAATGAGACGGACTGGTGTATGAAATGCACTTGATATTCAAAAATAAAATTACCAACTTGTTTTGATTATTGACAATGAATGCTTCTGCATTTGGTTGATTGGTTGTTCTGTGCCATGTTTAGCATTTGATTTTATTTTTCGTCGATTTTCAGCTAATTGTCTAGCATTGTGATTTTCCTGCCAATTTTGTGTTGTATTTCAGGTTTGAAGTAGTACTGGTGCCGAGTAGTAGATGCAAGTTATAAGACCCGGGGTCCTTGGACGCCGGAAAGTTAAAATATACTGTGCATTTTGCCGATAATTTGTGCGTATAAATTTTAAAATTTAAAGTTGTTATAGTAAAATCTGCAAATATATTGAACGGGACCCGAAAGCAAAATTGTTTGGGTGCCAAATGTCAGGGACTCTTGCAGCTATAGTAGGAGGTGCTGCAGGAGCCGCGGCATTGGTAGTGATAATAGTGATTCTTATATGTTTTTGCATATTCCGTAGTAGAAGTGTCTCAAGAACGTCTGAAACCGGATCATCCGACCCTTCTTACCAAGGTAGGTCTAAACTCTAATGCACAAATCAACTTTATGTGCTTTATTATTCTATTACCTGTTAAGCTCATACACGTTTTTTCTTTGTCTCATTAATATTAGTAGGAAAATCTAGTGTAGAGTTGTCCTTTCGAGAAGCAAAACGTTTTAGTTGGGAAGAGTTGGCAGGAGCAACTAGAAATTTTGTTGATCAAAGTTTGATTGGAGAAGGAAAGTTTGGAGCTGTTTACAAGGGATTGCTTAAAGATGGTATGCTAGTAGCCGTTAAGAAGCGGTCTGCTGCACCTACTCAGGAGTTTGTTGAGGAGGTAATAATCATTTTTGCCATACTGAAACCAGTATTTTATTTCTTGAGGGGAGAAACCATATAATAGTCGAAGATTGAGTAAGCGCATTTAATGTGATATGATTTTTGGTCTAGCTATGCGACTAAACACATTTAAAAGTATCCAGCACAGGTGTGTGTCCTAGTGTAGAACTCTTTTTTTGATGAAAAATGCACATTTTTTTTATTGAATTTAAAGTGCCAGAAACTCTGGATGATAGACCCATGTCCAAGTGTCAAGTGTCGAGGGCTGGACACGGGTAGGCGAGGTATCATGAGGAGTCAAAGCAACAGACGTGCCACATTTATTACGTCCCTGTTTGTTAGCCTTGGAAAATATGAGGAACACGGTCAATTATTGGCTTCAGATTTCTGATTGATGAGAATTCAATGCAGTGATATGTCTGTACTTTTAACAAATGAAATGTGAGTATGTGACCCGTTCAGGGTTATAAATCTTAGAATATTTGGTTTGCGGAGAAAATATATCTTGATTAACTTATCTGTGGTTGTAATTTAAACTTTCAAAAGTAATTCATTCGATTCAAAAAACCCATTTTTTGATGCAACTTGAAAGTCCGGTTTGATGAGCAGTAGGTATGGCGGAAAATTTATGTAACTCACCAAAGAACAAAAAACTTGTGGTGCATTGTATCCTAATTGTAGACATTTTGCAATCCTTTACGGTATAGATTGAAGTATTGAACTAGGCATTGTTGTCGACATTCATCTTCTCTTTTGAACTACTGTCTAATAGCCAAACTCATTTCACTGGCTTTGTCGAGATTAAGATGCCTTAAAGGAACTCTATTTTTGTATTCGAGCCTTACATACGAAGTAATATTTCAGAGTAGTGGTTCCCATGTATTTCGCATTGTATCGACTAGTGTGATTATTGTGCTATTTTTCCCCTATGCCATCTTATCTCAAGGTTCTACTTTGGTGAGAGCCATTCGCTCTCTTATTTTTGTCTCGATTTGTAGAAGTTTAAAAGACCGATTTCACTTGGAATGACACTATGTAAATATGTTAATTCTTACTTTATATGAATCCTAAGGCAGCACGAGAGAACGCCCTTTCAGACACTTTGGTTCCAACTTCTCGTGTGCTCTTGTTTATCTATTGGGACTTGTAGTTATTTAGTCACCTTCTGCATGTAACGAGGCTCTCACATGGGTCGTGCGGGGTAAATAAGACTTGTGCAACTTGTGAGCAGGCCTCTATTATTGACAGCTATGCAGTTTGTTCTTTGCTTTGATTTACTTGACTAGTAATTGTCAATCAGGTACGCTATCTGTCATCTATTCAGCATCGGAACATTGTGGCACTTTTGGGTTACTGCCAAGAAAATAACCAGCAAATTCTTGTCTACGAGTACATACCAAATGGAAGTGTTTCCATTCATTTATATGGTAATTTTAGTGGCCTGTTTGATTTTTTTCTTTCGCATTTGTTCTTTGATTTAGTGGTGGATTATTTATCGAGGGAATTTACAGGCCCCAGTTCTAGTTCACGGGAGAAGCTGGAATTCAAGCACAGACTTGCAATAGCATTAGGGGCAGCTAAAGGTGATCCTCTGCCTATTCTGTGAGCGTTTGTGACCACCTCCTGGTATTAGTTCTTCTTTCCCTTGTACACCGTGCAAGCCGAAACTAAGACAAGGAATTTGAATGGAAGACGAATAGAGAAATAAAATGATGCAAAGAAAAGTATATTAAAGAGAGAAGAAAAAAATAAAAATAGTATAGGTTTCATTTTCATTTTTCATAATAGGTTTCCAATTAATAGGAGCTTTTTTTCTTTAGTAATATACTCCGTATTAGTTAATTGTAGTTCTATTACTTTGATAACCGCAACTTGAGTTTAATGCCTCACAGGTTTGGCTCATCTCCACTCCATTAGTCCCCGCTTATTACACAAGGACTTCAAAACATCCAATGTGCTTGTTGATGAAAATTTCATTGCAAAGGTTGCAGATGCAGGGATTCGAAATTTCCTCGGAAAATTTGATGTAGCAGGCCCGTCTTCTCAACAGGAAGCTGATGCCATTTTTCTAGCCCCAGAGTATGATTCCTACTTTAACAAACAAAAACTATATACTATCGAGTGTCTCGAAAGGCTCTTGCCTACGGGATTGTTGCTCGGGTCTCAACACAGTGCGGTTGTTTACAGTATTCTTTTCTACTCTCGACTTTTACTACATACCTATAGTAGGAACACCCTTCAAGCAGTACACACTAAATTTGCTTCACATATTCTCATATGTGGCAGCGTGGCATAATTAATTTATCACAAAACTGACGACCCGTGTGAAGTGAATGATCATATGCGTAACATATTTAACTAAACGAAACAGTTTCCTATTAAAAATAAAGACAGTCCGTCAGCTACTTTGTATTTTTTTCTCAGCTAGTCTTCCTCCGTCATAACATTAAAACGGGTCAAATGTAGGACAAATCTTTTGCTTTTTTTTTTCCTATGCATTCTGCTTTTGTCTTTTTTCATACTACTAGACCCGTCTTATGCTTAAGACAGATATGTTCATCTTAATTGAGAATTTGCCTTTCTTGACCTTGTAGGGTGAAGGAGTTCCGACAGTTTTCCGAAAGAAGTGATGTGTACAGTTTCGGAGTTTTTCTGCTGGAGTTGGTTAGTGGTCAGGAGGCAACAGAATCAAATTCTCCAGAGTCCGACCAAAATTTGGTTGAATGGGTAAGAATTTCTATCTCTTGCCCATACTCTTGAGTCTCGCCATGTATTTTTCTATCCAACTTCTCTTCTATGACATGCTGAAGAATGAAATGTCATATCAATGACTAAAAGACAACCACAATGTGCTGTCAATTTCACCCCACACTGCAACTTTTTGCCATGGTTAAAAACATTGTGTCCTTCGGCGAAGTAGGGTACATGAATGGGGTAAAACCTCCGATATTCGACTTACATCTAAAATGTTATGATTGTTGTTGCATGTGAGCATGTAGTGGCAGAGAAGACGGGGGTAAGTAGGGCCACGACCTCACCAAGAAATTCGGTCCGTGATTTTATGTAAAAATATCGATAAATTCTGGAAATTTGTCTGTCGCTCCAGAACTATTCCACGGTTATTAGTGTTTTGAGCACTTTGTTTTTAATACTTTAGATTACCATCTGTGTTGATGGGTAAATAATTTTTTTTGAGCGATTAGGTACAAAATTACCATGATTTCAGCTCAATATCGACCATGGTTGATCAAAGATTAGGAAATAAGTTCACAATTGAAGGTATGGAAGAGTTTGTACAGCTAATCATGCGTTGTATAGACGCTTCAGGCGAACTTCGGCCGTCCATGAGCTACGTGGCATCGGAACTGGATCGGATATTGGAGAAAGAGATGAACTTGACGACCGGAACGGGGGAAGGAACCCCAACAGTGACCCTTGGAAGCCAACTTTTTAGGGCTTTAAAATAAAGGGCATCATTAGTATACAACAATCTCCAACTCTTTCTAGTGTGATTTTTGTTAAATAGTTCATTCATCTTGTCCATGTTTATTCTATATCTTTGTTATTTATATAATTTAATTAATGGAGAAAAAAAAAAGTCGAAAGAGACGAGCAGCTGTTTGATAATTGTATAAAGAACAGTTGCCATAATTTCTGTAATTTTTTTTTTGATTTGCCTTCAATCATATGTATGTATTGAATTAAAACTTTGTTGTATTAATTAATTTGCTTGTTTATTTATTTTAATTTATAGGAAGGTGGACTTGTGAGTAATGTAATTTTGGTCCATTTTTTAATGAATTTTTAATCAACAGTTTTGTATGATGGATTTATTTATTCAACATAAATTATTGGTGGGATTATTAACAAATTATTTTTGTTGACTGTTAATCATTGCAGTATTAAGATTCTATCATTGATTAGTTTTCCTAGAGTGTAATTAACGGCTGAAAATCTACACAGTTATTACGTTTCATGGTCCCAATTTTTGCAACACTTCCCTGTTGTGCCCTTTGTTTGAAGGTTAGTACACAAAGTACAAAAGGCTAGCTAAACTCTCCAAGGCACTTACCAAAAAAGGCAAGAGTTTGATAAACACCTTGCGGCGTTGCCGGTGATGGTGGAGGGATCTGGGATGAGAGAGTTGCCGACAGTGGTGAGTCTGGTGACCTTAGGAATTACTCTATGCACGCAAGTGTTTTCTTCTCATTTATCCGATTTATCCGATATATGTAAGGAGTATATATGTTTGGGGCTATAAAGACACGATCATGGTCCATGGACATTAGTTTAGTAACGGATCTAATATTTGATAATAGTTGTTCAATTGTTCATGAACAATAGTTTAGCACTCGTTAGTACTAAGTTTGTACTTTTGTAAAATTATTGAGGCATTTATTGCATTCCGATGAATTCACATCATCAATCCTAACTTGTACTACTTAATTTTGAGCTTCAATTTATATCTTTTAAAAAAATCTTTCAAAATATTGTGCACTACTATGAGCGAGTACACGTTACGTATACACAACTTTTCACTAGTATTAACTGTTCATTAAATCAGTATTATATTAATAACATGAATTATAATATAATTAAAACTCAGAATCGAAGAGTAGACCAACATTCATCATGACTTTTTACAAGCTGAGCTAAATTTTCCTTTACCTTCTTTAATTGTTTACTTTCATATGATGCACATCTCTACACTCCCTAATTAAAATCATCATGTTTACTCATAAACTTTATCAATCAATCCTAAAGACGACTAAACTACATAGTTGTTATTGTACACCTTCATTAATGAAATATTAGAGCGAAAGACATCAATTAAACTACATACCCGATAGGCTGGTAGACCTGAAAAACACAACCCTACTTGACTGATTCGATCTATAAAGGATGACTTGAGACCTGAAATATAGAGCCCCAAATAAAAATAAAAATTAGAATTGATCCGAGCCGACCTAAATTTGACCCGACTTATAAATGACCCGATTAGGAATACACTTAACGAAATTACTACTAATTTGAAATCACACTTTGTATTACCATCATTTTAAATAAAGATTCAATTATCAAATCTAAGTATCTAACTCTTGGTTATTTCGAAAACGTATTTGCTTTGTCAGGTTAACTATTAAAATCTCTCTCAATCACTCCCTGAAATCCAAAATGACTCGGCCCAAGATCCCCAACTGAAGCCAACTGAAGCGATTGTATGACAAACCCGAACCCAACCAACCAAACCTCGACTCAAATTGATTGTACCCGAACCCAACCCCAACTAACGTGTTTGAACGATTTACGATCTACCCAATGACTTTTTGAAAGATCCAATTTGCAACTATCACAATAACTTAAGCGCACCACACTCGAAAGATATTGGCTAATCCAATAGATACTGAACTTGAAGAGACGAAACTCGTTTCCGAATTCCGACCCCAATAGGTCTTCCTTGTGACAGATATGTTTGTTATAAAGTTGTAACGGGTCAAATATCTCCAACTTAAATAGATAAGATAGGTTTAAAAAATCACAAGTTTGTGACGGATATGACCGTCACTAACGAGAATTTGCACATATGAACACATAGTAATATAGTATGGTCTATGGAGGAACAATTCCCAAAGCAAAACCGCAAAGAAGATGCCAAGATGTTACTACTCCTACAATCCTAGTCTCCACTCTCCAGTAATAACAAACTAACAAACAAAGAGGGATACCACTCTCTAATCTCTATAGTCTACAGTCTTCACTCCCTTTTCTACATTCTCTTCCCAATTTTACCATTTTACCCTCGAATGCCTCCCCTCCAACCCACCTCCTAAAACGATGTCGTTTCCTCTCTTCCTCTTCTTCTCTTTCTCTCTCCTCTCTCACATTTCCGTCACCTCATCTCTAAACGACGCCGTTTCACTCCTCTCCGTCAAATCCGCAGTCACTCTCGACCCCACGCGCTTCCTCTCCACCTGGCTCTCATCCACCGACCACTGCACGTGGTCCGGCGTCACGTGCTCCTCCTCCTCTTCACTCCCTCGTCACGTCACCTCGCTCAATCTCGCTGGGAAAAATCTCGCCGGAACCCTAAACTCCGCCGTCGGAAACTTGTCGGAGCTCCGGTTTCTCTCTCTTCCGAACAACGCGTTGTACGGTGAGATTCCGCCGGAAATCGGTAATCTCCGGCGGCTTGAAACCCTAGAGCTTCAATCGAACAATTTTAGTGGAAGAATTCCTAGGGAGATTAGTAATCTTGTTGTTAATTCGATTAAAGTTGTGAATTTATCGTTTAATTTGTTGACCGGACCGATTCCTGAGGGTTTAATCGGGTTTGGTAGGGTTAGGGTTCTTGATTTGTCGAATAATCAGTTATCTGGTAAGATTAATTTAGGTAAAGGTGATTGTTTGTTTTTACAGCATTTAAAGCTTTCTAATAATTTTATTGTTGGTAATGTGGTTAGAGAAATTGGGAGGTGTGTGAATTTGAGGACGTTGTTGTTGGATGGGAATATCTTGGAAGGGAGTATACCGTCGGAGATTGGCGCGATTTCTGAGCTTAGGGTTTTGGATTTGTCTAGGAATAGCTTGACCGACGTGATTCCGAAAGGGTTGGGGAAATGTAGGAAGTTGAGTGTGATTGTGTTGACTAATTTGGAGGAGTATAGGGATGATCGGTCGTTGAGTGTTTTTCGAGGGGAGTATAATGCGTTTGTTGGTGGGATTCCGGAGGAGGTGTTTATGATTCCGGGTTTGAGGGTTTTGTGGGCGCCTAGGGCGAATATTGGGGGTAGGTTGTCGGATAATTGGGGCGAGGGTTGCTCGTTGGAGGTGGTTAATTTAGGGCAGAATTATATGGAGGGAGTGATACCTAGCAGCTTGGGGTTATGTAGGAATTTGAGTTTCTTGGATTTGAGCTCGAATCTTTTTGAGGGGGAGTTCCCTTCGTTAGTTCGAGTCCCTTGTGTTGTGTTTTTGAATGTTAGTCGGAACTCTTTATCCGGGGTTCTTACACCGTATGTTAATAGTAGTTGTGGTAAAGATGGAGACTTGGAGGGGAAAGATTTGGGTTTTCTCGATGAAGAAGATATTCGGTATGCTTACTCAACCGTAAGCATTTGGAGTTCACAAATGAATGGTCGAATAGGGCATATGCCGGAGAATGGCGTGATAATAACCCATGATTTTGGTTGGAATGATTTCAGTGGTTCGCTGCCTCTATTTACACTGTCAGAGGGCTTATTCATGTCTAATTGGAGTTCATCGTATAATCTTCTCCTGAATGATAATGGCTTCAATGGGTCTCTTCCAAGTAAGCTGATGTCCGATTGTAGCCGTCTTCACAGCTTCTCTGTAAACTTGACGGCCAACAAGTTTACTGGTGAGATTTACCCGACATTGCTTCGAGAGTGTGTACAGCTTACAAGATTCGAAGCTGCACAAAATCAGATTAAGGGATCAATTTCAGTGGGAATCAACAGCTTGGTTATGCTCAATTATCTTGATTTGAACAATAATCGCTTATCTGGACATCTGCCTGAGCAGCTGAGAGACCTGAAACATCTGAAATCGCTACTTCTCGGTCGCAATAACTTCAGTGGTAGAATTCCTTCAAAACTAAGCCAGCTGACTTTCCTCGAGGTATTGGATTTATCTGAAAATAATCTTAGTGGAGAAATTCCTACCACATTGGGAAACTTAAGTGATCTTGAAATTCTATCGTTACATCACAATATGCTCACTGGCGAAATACCTGAATCATTCTCGTTGTTGTCTCATTTAGTGCAACTAGATGTGTCTTATAACAACCTCACTGGTCGTATTCCGCCACTACGACATATTAACGATTGTGAAAGCTTCAAAGGGAATAGTTTTTTGCATTCATGTCCTGATCCATATTCATTATCACCTGCTGGCTTACCGTACCCTCTTGAAGTTAATAATTATCGTCAGCACAGCAAAATGAAGTCTTTAATTATTGCGACAGCAGCTTCTGTTTCTGTTGTGCTTGGTGTTCTCCTAATGATAGTGCTTGGTCTAACTCTGGGTCGAAAGAAACTCCGTAGACTTACTCGCCTGACGAGGAAAGTAGTGGTGACTTTTACTGATACCCCAATTGAACTGACCTATGATAATGTCGTCAGTGCGACTGGAAATTTCAGCATTCGGAATTTGATAGGTACTGGAGGATTCGGGTCGACTTACAAGGCTGAATTGGTTCCGGGCTATCTTGTAGCAGTAAAGAGGCTCTCCATGGGGAGGTTTCAAGGGATTCAACAGTTTGAAGCTGAAATTAAGACGCTAGGTAGGGTTCGACATAAGAACCTTGTCACCCTGATTGGGTACTATGTAGGAGATACCGAGATGTTCTTGATTTACAATTATCTTTCTGGGGGAAATCTCGAGACATTCATTCATGATAGGTCAGCAAGGAATGTCAAATGGCCAGAAATTTACAAGATAACAGATGATGTAGCTCATGCCCTTGCTTGCCTTCACTATTCATGTGTTCCTCGGATAGTTCACCGGGATATCAAGCCAAGCAACATTCTTCTTGATGAGGAGCTTAATGCCTACTTGTCTGACTTTGGGTTAGCCCGGCTTTTAGAAGTTTCTCAGACACATGCTACAACAGATGTGGCCGGCACATTTGGGTATGTGGCACCGGAGTATGCGACCACGTGTAGGGTGTCTGACAAGGCCGACGTTTATAGCTTTGGTGTCGTGCTTCTAGAATTGATGTCGGGAAAGAAATCGTTTGATCCTTCATTTTCTGAATATAACAATGGTTTCAACATTGTTCGTTGGGCCACGATGTTGGTGGATGACGACCGCAGTTCTGAGTTCTTCTCTTCAGACTTATGGGAAGCAGGGCCCGAGGAGAATCTATTGAAGATGTTGCGCCTTGCATTATCTTGCACGGTAGAGGCACTTCCCGTTAGGCCATCGATGAAGCAAGTTCTTGAGAAATTAAAACAGCTAAGCACTTGAAAGAATGATGTGATATTCTTGAGATTTCTGTTGGTAGCTTTAAGATGGTAATCAGGGGGTGATCAGGTGACTGATTCTCGACTGCAGGTATCTTTTCACCTGCTAGTGTTCTCTGAGAAGTTCCTTGGGTTATTATCGGGCAGCTCTCTGATTTTAAAGAGCTAATATGTTGCCATATTTCAGGGTAATTGAATTGCATGAGAGCCATACTCGGGAAGTGCGATTCATTGTACTTAGTGAATTTGCGTTTCTTAGTCATGCGGCGAGGGAAAGTTGGCGCACAATAGCCTATGAATTTGACGACTTAGTAAGTTTGTTTACGCTCTAAGGCGGACAACCTTATATTGGGTTAAAGATCTGTCTTGTATTCCAGAGGGCTGACTAAAATTCATGATGCAGTTCACAGGTAGGTGTGGCATTGGTTGAAAATCAAGTGACTGATAAAATGAAGACTATTAGCAGGTAATTAATTGCCATTTCGTGTGATATTGTCTACTACGAGTATTATGTAGTAATTTTTAGGCCGACAATGTGCTACATTCTCTGATTACGGGGTGTTTTTTTTTTTTTTTGGGTTTGTGAAGCTGGATGAAGAAGCTGAAGCTCACATCAAAGGTTCTTGTGGGATAAAAATCTAAAATGTCGAAGTTATGCGGCTTATAAGGTTACAAGACTGTTATGCATAACAAGAGTCGGATGGAGACATTGGTGACCTTTACTTAGCTACATTTGACCCACCAGTGGCTGTGGCTGAAGTCTGGCAGAGGCAGATCATCTATATATGTTGAAGACGTCGTTGGTAATTGTTGGGCGACAACGTAGGAAAGTATGGCTTACCTGTTTCACAATCACCTTGGTTGGCTGGTTGCGCCACCTCTTTCGTATTTTCTGTTGTATGTAAATCTATGTAAACTCCTTTTTGTTGAGAATGCTAAAGTTCTTGTTCAGATTAACAATGTTACTTTTGTTGATGAAGTTACGAATAAAACATCTCAAACCAGTAATCTAAGATAGTAATCTAAGATAGTAATCTAAAAAGAGTCGAATTGCACGTAAATGAATCTGAAACGACCGATTCAGGAATTATCGTAAATGTGATCAATAAGCAGTAATATATGTTTATCGTGCTGTAGATATACAGAGAGGCTTAAATCACTAGGCAAAACAGTTATCCTAAAACTGAACTACCACACAAATCTATGCTAGAGTATTTCTCCTGATGAGTAAAACTGACGAAGCTAGCTACCATTGGCCGCCTGCTTAACCTTCATAACGAGCTCCTCTGTTGTCGTTCCGATTATCTCATTAGCTCGCTTCAAGCTTACTGTATAGTATCTTCCGATTGAATCCTGACATATATCATTTCTTCAAAGCATTAGCGGATAGCGAAACCATACTAGAATCATGCCACATCTAAATTCTAACCCTAAATATAAATTGTTTTCTTTGAAAACATATCGATTATAACTAATTCACTTACCAAGTGCTATAGCGTAAAGGTCATCGTGTCAGTGCTATACTGCCATACGACTAGACCTGACACCATTCACTCCGACTACTTTTGGTCAGGATTTCGAGTTAGGTAGTTTCATGTGCTACAATCAGGTCATATTGGATACGAGACAGTTGGTACATGTTTACGGGTCAACGGGGTATGAGTCGGGTCATCTCGAGTCATGTCTGTTAGGTGCGTGATATTTTTACGTAAAAAGTTGACAATTTCAAATTAGTCATTTTAGGGTATTTCCTAGATCGTTTCATTTCCGGTCCATCAAAGTTTAGGCAGTGTATGAATATGGATTAAATCAACTCAAGTTTTGATATATTCGGGATATATTCTGTTTGGGTTAAGATGGGTTTCTTTCTTTGATCAGTTCCGTCTAATATCTGAGTATCTGACAGCCGGCCAACAAATGAAATAAGGCTGTTCAGTAGGTAAAAGAAACTTACCCTAGAAACAATCCCCAGCCTCTCCAGTTTCCGAACTGCATCATCCACTTCAAAGTTGCACCTCTCACCAAACTCTTCCCTAATTAATTCCTCGCAACGTATATCAAGATCCTAAATCATGTCCCATAAATCATTAAGATTAATACCAAGTTCTTTAAATTAAGTAACTATATTGCACACAGATTCTCATGTTAAATCATGTGCCCATGGTACCGACGGTATCAGAAATCGACACTCATACATGACTTTGACACTTCATTTTGAGCATAAAACAAGAGGGTTTTCATAAAACAGTCGAATCCGAGGATTTGGGGTCAAGGAGTCTAATTCACCATATGTGGATATCTCGATTACCTGTCTAGTAGATTTACCCTGTTCCATCAATATGAAGAACGATATGATCACTTCTTTGACCTACAATGAAAAAGCGCTGTAAGAAGATACTCGTAACTAAGAATAAATCACAAGAGAAGCGCATGCTTACTTCTTGCTGAATCACGTCATCACACAAATGTAGAAGAGTTCCCTTTCCACTGTCAAGTTGTTTGTCATACATCGATTGAGTTACTAAGTTCTGATACGCAGCCAGGTTTTGCTGAAATCTGAAAATGGAGGCTCATGGTGCTTCAGCGAATATAATAATCTTTTTTGTACAGGTATTGAAGATAAAAAATTCACCTAAATGCCAAAAAGGCAATATAACTAGCATCACCAAGAGACCTAACAATCAATTAGGCTAGGGTAAAATGGTCTTGTGTTGATATAATAGAGACCAACTTGTTGAACTATTAACTCCAGTACTCTACCCATACATCCATTAACTTATCGACAACTTTCCATTTTGACTTCATATAGGTCGGCCTCATGATAATAAATCATGAGACTATTCCATATGAAAATCACAAAAAATCTGAATGCAAACGTCTTATATGTGAAACCAACCCATTTAATCATGTAATAAATTAGCCCCATACAGTCATACACAAGTATTAGTTCTGATATTTATGACTTTCTCGGTAAGACTCATTGAAGGAAATAATACGACACTTACGCAAAATATGTCTTCGCGCAATAACCAACTAATGTGGAAACAACGGCAAAAGCGACCCAAAGATCAGCTTTAATTTCAAGTGAGCTCACGACAGCAACCTGTAAACACATGCAACTCCAATAAACATCTAATGAGGATGAATGATAAGAATCATCATACCGTCATGTTCATTTGTGAGATAGACGACTGACCAAACCAACAATAGCTGATCCAAGGAACTTGACCCAGTCCATGGGCGTGAGACCTGGGTTCTTTTTCTCTGGCTGATGAAAAAAAAAAAGCAAACATGGTCAAGGGTATGTATGACTTCGCATCAAATGACGGGAACCAAAAAATCACCACTACAAGACAATGTATAGTAAGATGAGCATGGAGTACCCAAGGAATACTCACCAGCACAATCTCCATATCAGCCATTGGGATATTTTTAAAATGTTTCACGTATATACCCCTTTCCTGTTTTCCTTTTGGACTTGCTCGCCTGCCATATTATACCACTGTTATTGTACTTTCTCCACGATAAGAACCACGGCATTATCTCAGTGCCTAAAGCCCCCCGCATATGCCAGGGTAGGGGGTAGAATGGTAGATAGGTGTTCCCTTACCCCCCATGTTGACAAACACAAGATAGTTGTGGATTACCGACAGTGATAAGAAGTGACAATCCAAAATTGGAACATGTTTGCACTAAGACAAAAACTCAATCTAGCAGGCAAGAAAAAATAGGCGAACCACTTTCTATATCCTCAGCCAACATCTCAATGTTAAATAGATTGATAAAAAAAATCCATAATTTCAAGGTATTAGATTTACTGATCAAGACCATAGAAACAGAATATTATGTCAATCTCTTGACAGATTCAATACATTTCTACGAAACTCGGCAGTAGTCATCTCACCCGATAATGCATGAAACTGAAAAACAACATTGTGAATGAGACAGAATAATTCACACTGAATTCAGGATGCAGAATAAAAGCTCAGCCATAAGCTCATGATCGTCAACTACTCGTGGGAAATGAAAGTTCCTTTCAACTTAACTAACAAAAGAAGACGCATAGTGATAGTAACACACTAACACAATGATAAAGGAATTCATCCAAACATGTCAAAAAGTCTAAAATGTTGACCAGAAACATGGGTACCATAAAGGAAACATAGATAATACCTGTAAACAACGATAATTCTGTCAAAAGTAGGTTCCTGGATGGTAATTTTGCTCAGCAGATTGCGGAAGCTAGGGAAATAAACAAGTACATCATTAAAAGCAATAGAGTGAAAATTTTAAGTCAGGAATTGGAATATAGATCTCACTTTGCGACAATGTTCAACAACCCATAGAAGCTCAAGACAATAAAAAGGCAAGAAGGCCCACTAATTGTGTCTCAGCCTCTCAGATTCAAACATATTAGTCTAGAAAACTCAGAGAGTAGTAGCATCGGCAAAGAAGTTAATCTTTAGACAACGATTCAACACACACTTCTATGGGACACTTATTACTTACTTAGTCATTGGTGCTTCACAGCTTGTTACTGCACAAAGTTGTTTCTCACGACAAACAATATTAAATCAAGTCATTTTCCATAACAAAAGCATATCCTCCACTGCCCCTATTCACCATCGGCTTCTACTCCTAGCAGGTGATTTGCTGTTATGTAACGGGCTTGCAATTAAAGTTGTTGACCATACAACAAATATTACGGATACGACCGATACATAGCCATTACATGACCAATAACGGGCTAACATAGTAGACAGTCTAGACACTAGAGCAACTATGACCACTACGACATATATGAACGATCCAAAACCAAAGGAGTGAGAAACCAGAGCATTGGACGTGCAACTTAATCATAGTACGTATCACTACGCCACCACAAATTGCAGTCTTTATCGCAACTGCACACACAGCTATATAATACCACGTCTACGGGAAAACAAAAAGGAATTTCGGAGGAGAGGGGTTATTTGGGTGGTCATGTCACCCCAATCACAAAAGGATAGATACACCCTTGCAAGGCAATGTACTTCATCATAACATGAGACAATACAGACAAAAATTGAAACTTCAATGGTTACTTTACTTTAACTCTACAAGTGTGCCCTGCAAGAGGCGTGTGTATTCAAGTATAGAATGCTAGATTTGTAAAATATAGAACTTATGCAAAGTCAAATAACGTGAAGGCAGGACAAAGTTTCATGGTTAGGTAACCATTCTAACAACGAAAAATCATACAAGTCGAGAAAAATAAATGACAATTCTAAGGTCCAAACCTTATTTCTAAATTCTGAATTCGGACTCGTTCGACAAAGAGATCATCCTGATCAGAGTCAGCACTAATCTCATCATCATTCTTTTTATCTTTCATAGATCTTTGACGTGGCTTTGAAAACTTGGATTTAAGTTTCTCTATCCTGCAAACGTACATTAAGAACGACAAATTAGAACAAATAGTATCACTGCATCAGTAACAGTAATGAGAACTTCAGAAGTGTCCTTAGTGGATACCCGAGGTTACTACTGAAAAGGATTTATAAGCATTGCCGCAGTTCTACTTGATTACAGAAAACTCTATGTATTTTTTAACATCATCGCTACTTTCTTGGAAACAAACATTATTAAAGCAATTAACATGCAACAGAGGACAAGGGTTTCCTCAGTTCTACAAGATTGATATGTACTGAGCAATTATTCTCCTGTCAGGACAAAGATGTATCATGCAAAGATATATTATCCATCTTTTTTCAGTGGAAAAGGACATCCTTGTAGCATCATTAAGATAAGCATGCATCCATGTGAGAATCAAAAGCATAACATCTAAAGTCATTGCCAATTTGTAGCCCACAATTCTGAATATTCTATCCAAACTAGTAAAAACCTTTAGAATTATAAATGTGTGTTTTCATATCCACTTTCTTCGCAAGTTTTGGCACATTATATATTTACAAAGTCCAAAATGTAAGTTAGTTCCACAGTTTGGTTTCACTTGTCTTGCAGCAAGATAAAAGTTAGATTGCCTACATGATGAACTTTGGTTCCTGAGATTAATCCTGGTTGTATCTAGCTAACAAGATACACACTTTTATAGAACTTTTCACTCAATCAAACATGCAAGACTTCCATTGTGCTCACCCAGTCACTCGCAGAAGCTTCGCCCATAACCGAGCAATGATCATATCCACTTTCTCCATGAAAAAGTAATCCGTAGTGCGATCAAGACCAATGCCACGTCGGAAAATGACGTACTGAAAGTAAAAACATAGTAATTAAGCATCTGATAAAAATAGAAGACAGAGAGATCAGTTTCTTCATCCAATATTGAGAGCTTGAGACAGAAACAACTAATTGGACATATCAGTAAATCTGAACATTAAAATGAACAAAACAGATGAAGCTCTCCATTTCGGATGCCAAGATTATGCACACCACTACCACACATAAGGCGTCAACATTGATATCATAATAAAGCTAGAAGATATCTAATAGGAAGAGCAAACTTCACATTTGTGATTTACCAGTCGCCGAAACATATTACTACAATTGTGTCTAAAAAGAAAGGGGAAAAGCATAAAAAAAACTACTCATCCTATTCTTTTAGGGCTCTTCAAAGCTGAGAAGCAAACACCAGAAACATTACAATATATGGGTTCCGTTTAGAACTTTAGATGACTACGAAAAAAAAGGATCTAAAGCAAAGGATTAATTCAAAAACTCAAGATCTCTCGCATTAAAATGTAAAATTCTAGTAATCACAGATCAAAAGAAAATGGCCTTCTTATAATGTCTATCAAGTATGTAACAAAATAAAGGCAGTTTTAGCATGAAAAACTCTGATTGTACAAGAAAACAGATACTTAAAGTTATTCTACGTAGTGTATTTTGGCTGGTGAGTTGAAGATATACTTAAAAAGTTTAAAGAAGTTACTGTGTTCTCATAAGATGTTTGAAACCAAAAAATAAACGCCATATATACCTACAAGTACCTTATCGGCAAACTCCGGAATATTTTCATGACGATTCACAGAGAAGTACTTTCCCAGGAGTTTCTTGTCAAGCTGCAGTCACCAAAAAACATGTCCGGGCGATGAAAAGGAGAATATCAGATGAACATACAGAAATTGATAGTTTCAAATTTTCAAGAACTTAACACAAAAACAAACTGAAGTAGTGCAAAAGAACCTTGGATTCATCCACAGTGATAGGAAGATTCAACAGATATTGGCCAGACTGTGCAACTTCAATCTCCTCATCACTAACGATCTTGAAATTACTTTTCTCCATTACCTAAATGTTAAAGGTAAACCATCACAGCAATAGTATATATTCCGTATGATGTATTAAGAGCTAGGATTCAAAATACCAATTCTCACATAACTATCCTATGTGGAATATTCTGGAGAAAGAAACATATCATTAAAATGTAACTATCCTTCTAAAGGCAAAAGATGGAATTACCTGAAACATGTAGCTTAAAAAATTCTGTTCAAGAATATCGATCTCTTCAGGAGACAATTTCTGTTGCTCCAACTTTTGAGCTCCATGAACAGGATCAAAAAGAGAGTATAATTGCTGTATCAATTATAGCAATCAGGCATATATAATTCAAAAAGATGTGAAGTTAAGAATATATCATTGTCATAACTGTACCATCAAATCTTCAAACTGTAGGAGATACCATGCCCGTATAGTGTACTCAATTCTCTTGCACAGCTTCAAAAACTCATTCCGATCCGAACTGAGCTCTGCATGAAAACAGCATTACACTTGTTTACCTTCAGCCAAACGCATAAAGAGTAAAGACTTGTACGATAAGTGGAGCTACGTATGAACATAGGTGGGAGGTGCTACCCCAAATCCTAAAATACTGTGTGAAAAGAACAAAATTTGCTACCCCATGTTATGGCAATGGCGATGAAGCAAGGACGGCTGAGACCTTGAGGGTGATATTTGTATAGCCAGCTAAAGTAGAACTGGATAGTAACGGTTATAATTGGGTGTTATATACACTCATACACAGTACACTAGACCTCAAGAACTCGTCTTCTATACTAATTGACTGTAACACAAACAAATATTCCACATAATCTCATGTCTAAATAAGCAATTGGACACCTAAATGGTTGTTTAGCTAAACAAGTACGCGCGGATTTGTGTCACCCAAATAAATTATGACATAAGAACTAGCCTGTGGATAAATTCAGGTAATTGTACGCTGAAACTAGAGATCACATTCCAGACCCTGCAACAATCGCCGCAAAGTATACACGAACACAACAGAGTTGGTTTCATCCTGTCCAACATTATTTATAATACGAGACTCTATTAGCACTCCTCAATTGTATTCTTACACTACAACTCGTAAATGCGCTAGATGCTGCCTCGAAACCCCAACATAACCAAATGCAACATCATTACATTATAATCAAGCCAAAGAACAGTGGACAGTAGTTAAAATTTTGTGGTGACTTCAAATAGTGAATTGTCATATATACCACAGCTAGTGCCTAGTGGTGGAACTAATTAAAAGTTTCCGACTTTCAAGTTTATCTTATGACATTACTGGTTCACCCGATCACAAATCCTGGCTACGCCACTGACTACAGGCTACAGCTGAAGTTACAAAATCATGCAACAATATTTTCACATAATACAAGAGCAAACAAACAAACCCATTTAACATGGTACTAGAACAAACAAAACCCATTTCAAATAATATTACAAAATAAACGAAACCCATTTCAAATATTACAAAACAAACTCAAATCATCATATATTACAAAAAGAAAAAAACATAGGATTGAAGATAGTAATTACATACCAATTAGATTAGCCAAAGTCATGATTAATTTAGGCTTCAAAATTGGAATAACAGATTCTCTTTCCAATCTAATTACATCTTTTTTCTTCTCTTTATTATGTTTCACTCTCTCCGTCTCCATCTCTATCTCTTGCGTGTTATTCAAAGACGACATTATCACCAAAAACAGAAGAATTAACAAACCAAATTAATTTATATATATACTATTGAGTTATTATTAATAAATGCATCATTTGACGAATTCTGAAATAAAAAAACTTTGTTTTGAAGGGTAAATTACGTGGGGAAAAAATGAAGGTTTGTTAGAATGGTGATGGTGATTTGCAGATTAAGGAAGTTTTGGTGTTACAACTTAAAAGTGTTGATGTGTTTGTTGTTTTGTATAACTTGTGTCGTTCTTAGGTTGATCATGTGCTGTAACGATCGCTTTTATTGGGGTCATACTCATACCATTTATGATTTATTACCTTTATTTAATTTTATTTAATTTATCGGTTAAGTCTTGTACTCTTGTAGTCTTGTTCCCTCTTTGCATCATGGACTCATTTTCTCTTGTTGGTACAAAAAAAGTTAAGGAAAAGAACCTAAAGTCTTGTTTGCGACGGGTTAAGCCCTTCTCACAAAGAACAAGTGGGAGTGTAAGTGGCGGATCCATTTGTCCCCCCTTGCCTCCCCACTTGCACTTTGTGAGGAAAGTTTGACCCGTCGCAAGCGTCGTTTCGTCACAAATGAGAAGTTGTGGAAAAAGAATAGGGCTTACTCGGTGGAAGACTAGGGCAGAACAGCAGTCTTGGGCTTAAAGGCTTAAAGCAGTGTTTGTATATGACTCAAAGTTAGAATCTGAACTCTTTATCATGGATTCTCTTACCTCCTGGTTAAGGGATGAGGTGAGCAATCAGCCAACTACCACACCAAACGCATTTGGTTTCTTTATCATGGATTCATGGTCTTTGGTAAAACACATATTCTTGTAATGGTGGGAATGAAACCGCTGACCTCAAGTTCAATAGTCGAACTCTTTAACATGGATTTATTTTTTTAGGTGTATGGTGCCCATCGTCAATAACTGACAAAAGTGCATAATCTTCTAGCGGCGGGTCATGCATTCACTATTACAATGAAGTAAACGACTGGCCAAAGAGTTTGTTCCTTTCTCATAGGCAGGGATCGAACCCATGAAATCATGATAAAGGGATGAGGTGAGTAACCATCACACCAAACTCATTTGGTTTCTTTATCATGGATTCGTGGTATTGGGTAAAACACAAATTCTTATGACTAAAGGTCACAAGTTATGGCGGCTCTTATAACCGATCTAAAAACTAATATTAAAATTAAAAGAGGGTAACGTCACAGCAAGACTTGCTAGAAAGTATTTCCTTATGTTGTACAAGTACAACAAGTACCAATAGAGTCCAGTTTCGTGAAGTCATGAAAGGGCATGATTTTCATCAAATGACACTAAAACTTAAAGAACAAGCCGAGACAAATCCGAATTTGGGACCATACTTCATGAACTTTCTGTTTTATGGAAGTTTTCCATGTCACTAAACAGGTATTGACATCTTGTAAAGTTGTAATGTTGTAAATACATCTCTGCATCATCGCCGGAACTAAATATTGTAGCCATGATTGGCTAAATGAGGGGCAGCATAACCTTGGTACAGACCGCCCCTGTATTAAAAGTGACTGTGCTAATCCTTTTATACCCGAGAAACAGAACATACAACACATAATATACAGTGACGACTCAACGAGGAAACATCTGAATATCTGATATACTGGCATAAAATTGACTATATAACTGCACGATTATAACCAACCATACGAAGACAATTACAATACAAGACGGGAAAAACATGGCTAAAAGAAAAATGGGTGGCAAATTATTTAACTGTAATGTCGACACCAACTCCACAAGTTAAAGAGTTACAAACTCAAAATTACACAATCATTTTTTAGGCATGCTTCAACCGAGAATAAATTTATCTTAAGATTTCGCAAAATATATCTATAACAACATAGTTTAAAAACAGAGGGCAAACAAAATACAATACTAGATAGTACGAGTAGATATGGCCATTGTTACACTGAGAATAAGCCCCGGCTCACTCCTTAACCAATCAACATCTTGTTGTCTTCCAAGAATTTGTATGTTGGTACCTCAAGATTGAGAGGAGCGGGACCCTTGCGAATTCTACCTGAGATATCATAGTGAGAACCATGGCAAGGGCAAAACCATCCATGGAAATCACCAGCATTTGGCAATGGAATGCAACCTAAGTGAGTGCAGACACCGATCACGATGAGCCATTCGGGGTCCTGGACCCTGTCAGCGTCTGGCTGTGGGTCCCGAAGGGTAGACAAGTCAACACTGTTTGCCAGCTTAATGTCGTCTTCAGTACGACGCCTGATAAACACAGGCTTTCCACGCCACTTGACCGTAACGGTATTGCCGGGCTCGATGCTTGACAGGTCAACCTCAAGAGAGGCCATTGCAAGGACATCCTTACTGGCGGACATGCTCAGCACAAACTTAAGGACGAGCAATCGAACAAGGGAGGCATACACAAATCTCCCACCTGTAAGAACAAAGTAGGCAAAAGCTCTCTTGCTAGGATCACCAGGAGGGTATCGTTCATGATTGTATTCATCATAAGTTATTTTTGAAGAGGGGTTCTTCATGGCAGCCACAGTAGCAGGGACATCGGAGATTAAGCCTTGTTCCGCTTTCGGGATAAGATGCTCGGTAGCAAAGCCTACAGCAGATAAGCAAGTCCAAGAAATCAACAATGTGTTATCCTCCATTTATATTTCAGGTTTTAAGATTTCTGTAGCTCAACTCTAGAGAAATAAAATATGTACACAGGGTCACAATGGTAAGATAATTGCTGAGGAGAAAGGATGTGGAGTGTGAACAACTGCACTGTTAGAAAACGCCAAGCGTATATAAGAAGCATACAGTGAGTCTTGTACAAGATGAAACCAAGCCCTAGTGCATTACTCATTTAATTATAGAGTTATGGGTTACTAGGCAGTTTCGAGAAGTATATAACCAATATTTCAATTCGGCAAGGAACATCTCTAGGGATGACTCAACTTATTTGGTGAATCGTACAGAAGTATCAAAACCATGGCTACAGTGAGCTGGAGACAAACATGAGCCTCAAAGCTGGCTCTGATTTCCAAGGCCTAGGAGATGCAATTGCACATAACTCATGGTAGTAACATAATGGAGAGCTAGAAAGCCATCCGATACAGCGAATAAGCAAAATGAAAATAAGCAAAATATCTGGCTAAAACACCACAAGGATACAAAGCACGAAAGTTGAAAAAACATATCAATCAAATTATTTTAGAATCAAATGCTTGCACAAAACTCTTAGATAACAAACTAGGAAGGACCACCAACAGCAATAACCAAACCAACCAAACACGGAAAAAGCCCATCCAAACACGGAGAACACCCATTCAAACATCATCTCATTTTGACTATGTTGACACAGAATATCCAGCTACAAAAAAGAAATCCGTGAAAAATGACTTTATTCTCTAACCACTATCTCAAACCATTTCAAAATATGTGTTTACAAACAAGAGAAATTATTGCACTTCCACAAAAATCCAACGGTTAATGAATGGCTTGAAGCCATCATTTTTAAGGTGGTAAATGAAGAAAGGGGTAGAAAGGTAGAGGAAAAGGAAGATGCTTCCATAAAATCCTAATACGCAAACATTCAAATGGTACACACCAAAAACAATCAAGAGCCAAGAATATACAGTACTCCATTCAAAGAAAATAAAACATAATGGAGAAAAACACAGAGGTGTGGTTCCCCTAATTAGAGCTTGTACCAGGGAATTGGGGGTACGGGTGGGGGGTGATAGTAGCCACGAGAAGAAGCCACAAACCTGGATTTGAACTGGAGAATGCTACACCATGGTTAAACAACTAGCCATTTTCATGTCATTAGTTATTAATTCTAGGAACCCAGCGATAACAACAAAGTGTGCTCTCTTTAGCGTATACTAAACAGAAAATCATAATGATTTCATTTTCCATTAATAGTTAAATATATACTATGCTGCATAAGCACAAGTGTTCGAAGTGACATAGGATTTTTTCCTCCATCAAAAATTATAAAGATTTCATTTTTTCCGATAGTTAAAATACCATCAATTAGTGTTAAAACATCACCCACTCAATGTACATATGGAGGTCCAGTAGATTACGATTTAGTGTATAGTACACAAAACTTTATCAAGCCTCGGTTTAAGTGAGATTAGTAAAGGGGATATGACTGAAAATAATCAAATTATAGATTCTATGTCCAGTTCAAATATTGTCTATCAGCCAATAGCTTCTATGCCCAATTACCATCTATCGGCTGATGAAACAAACATATATAGTGTATACCCGTGCAGATCCAAATATGTAAGACCTCTCAACAGAAGAAGCATACGAATTATACAACCAAACACCTCTAAGCTCCAAACACCTTTAAGCTAGTTAAAATAACTATAACACCTCGAAAACACCTAAGCTTATCCTCCTTTAAAGAAAACAACCACCATATTACTCAATTCCATCAATATACAATTTCTACAACAACGTTATAGCAAGAAATAGCCGAAATTTTGAGATTAAAGATGAATTATCCCAAATCCGAAGCTTACACAAAACCTCCTCTAAAGCTAAAATCTTACTTGCTACACCAAATGAAACCAAATCATATTGGAACAGTTAAGCTCAACATTAATTAATTCATTCAATCTACAAATTTCCGCAATAGCATTAAAACAATGAACACCCGGCCCCATTTATTAAGGGCTTAACGAAATATCCCAAGTCCGAAGCTGACACAAAACAAACTTTCAGTTGAGTTCAAATTGTTACTTGCTATACCAAACATACACAAATCATATTAGCATTAAGCTCAACACTAATTGATTCCTTCAATCTACAAATTTCCGCAATAGCATGAAAACAATATACCGGACCACGTTAATTTTGGGATTAAAGAGGAAATATCCTAAGTTCAAAGCTTCCACAAGACTAACATCCTCTAAAGTTCAAACTTTTAGTTGCTATACCAAATGAACCCAAATCATATTGGCACTAAGCTCAACATTAATCGATTCCTTCAATCTACAAATTCCCACAATAGCATTAGAAAAACAGATACCTGACCCAGATATCCCAAAACCAAAGCTTACACAATACTAACTTCCTCTAAAGTTCAAATATTTACTTGCTAAACCAAATGAACCCAAATCATATTGGCACTAAGCTCAACATTAATCGATTCCTTCAATTTACAAATTCCCAAAATAGCATTAGAAAAACAGATACCTGACCCTATAAATTTGGGATTAAAGACGAAATATCCCGAGTCCGAAGCTTACACAAGACTAACTTCCTCTAAAGTTCAAATATTTACTAGCTACACCAAATGAACCCAAATCATATTAGCACCAAACTTAACCAAAATTGATTCCTTCAATCAACAAATTACCTCAATAGCGTTACAACAATAAATCACCAAACCCTAAATCATTTGGTTCTAACTTTATAAACAAATAAATTGGGGATTCATCCAAGATGAAAATCAAGATAAATTCATTTGACAACAAAATCAAAACGAGAATTAACAGAGGTCTTAATCAAATACAAAATAAACAATACCAAATCAAATGTAAACCCTAATAATAATTACAATTACGAACCTCGGTTAAAAAGGTAGAAATTGGGAGTGGATTTAGGGTAATCATCACGGACGCCGGCGAAATGGGTGTTGGCGGAGGCGGCGGAGGCGGCGGTTGGGAGGCGTGACGTGGAGGAGAGAGAAGAGAGACGCCGTGCCGCTACTCGAAGCATTTTCGAATTAATCAATTCAATTCAATTAGTTCCGTATGATTCGATATTATTACAGATTTTTTAATTGTTTTTTATTTTTTAAAAGAATGGGGAAAAGGGGTGGTTTTGCGAGAGATTGGGAAATCCAAGTTTTGTGAAGAGGTCTGTCTACTCTATACGAGGGAAATTCCACGTTGGTGGAAGCTGCTTTCAGACACGAATTTGCTACGCTTGTTGAGTATCAAACTCACTAATGTTCTAATTTCTATCCGGTTCACTTCGAATCAATAATACTCGGTTTAATTTTGTTCAGTTTAGATTGGAGCTCAAGGTGCTCAAGGTGGCGGAATCACTAGACCAAATTCAGAATCGAACAACTACATAATTTAAGGTTCACAACTGAAATGAAAACCTAGTTTATTTATTCATTTCACCTCTCAATGCTTCGTGGACAATATTATCCAATCAGCATTTATCAATCAATATGAGCAACCTGAGAGAGAAGCTGATAATCAATCGGAAGTAATTAATGTTCTCTCGGTCATGTTATAATAAGTTGCCATATATAGTAAGACATATGATGGTAACTAAATCAAAATGATAAACCATATGAAATAACGTGTGACGAGACATCAGGTCACAAACCATGATTTTGACATCACGAGAATTGTGGGAGTGTTAGAACCAAAGTAATGTGATCAAACCAACCCACCATTAGAGCATATAACTGCAACCTTTATACTACAAGCATAATGTATAAAATAATCGTCGTTATAGCGTGCCTATAACCACTGTATCTAACTGGTTAGAGCGTACAATCGCAACTTTTAGCTTACGGAGCGTATAACCATTGCCTCCATCAACGTGAGGCGTAGAATCAATACCTTTGTGACTATCGGTTACCGGGCGACACTCGATAACGAAAGCGTATAACCATTGCCTTTCCCAAGCCAAACATAAACCAAATATATTAGTTAGTCCGCCACGAGCAGCGTTGATTCATTCAGATAGTGTAACTTATATTATTGTAATCTATAACACCTAACCCATAATGGCATAATCCAATATATAGTATAGCTAACTGCACAAACATGTGAATAACTCCACTTTTAAAAGTATAAACTAGTGTAACCGATTGAACCATCATTTTAAAGGTATTATACAAGGAAAGTAAGGGATAATTAAGCATAAGGGAAGTATTCTACCTTCTCTTACGGGAACGAGCTTCCCTCGAGGGAAGATAACAAGTCTTCAAAACCTTCTTACCGTCTTCTTTGCTTCACGTCATAGTTGCTTGGACAATATATGGGAAACTCCCAAGGACGGGGGACCGTCACAAGTGTATAGGGCCCAAGTAACATCTCGACTTTTGTTAGCTTTTGGAATATGTTGAAAAAAGCACTCCAAATCACCGTCTTCATACAAAACCGCATTAAACACAAGAAGCGCAATATTAAAGGAAAAGACCAGTCATTGAACGTGCTATAAAGAGCGATAAAAGCAATTAAAATAGGGGCATACTGGGCACAAAATGACAATATATCAATTGGTTAAGACTTATCGGATGAGTAAAATGGAGCATACATATATATCCAATCGAATTTGCATCGTTGTCATGACGGTTTTTGTTGCGAATCTAGTACAACCTCCTATAACGCCTTATGGTAAATAACGTTTATCATTTGAGTCCTTCTTATCTTTTTTATTAATATAAAGGGACTTAGGTTTCAGCAAGTCTAATTGAAAATGGGCATATTTGTTTTTAATGAACACGAGTCGGATTGACTCTCGCAAAGAGGCAAGCGGGATACAACTTTTCAACTCGCCCTCCCACTTGCCTATTTGCGAGAGACAACTTGACCTGTCTTCATTGAAGACGGATATGTGTTTTCAATTAGAATTTGTGCTCCATTTTTGTTTGACAAAACATTTTACCTTAGCTTATTTGACCAAATTTTCAAGTAGCTTATCTTTGTGCACGTGTTTGACAAATAACTTTTATAGCAAAATAAGTTACCTAAATGTAATGTTACCTATTATGTCCATTTATGTACTTTGTACTTTTACCAAAATTCACCTAACTTTTCAACTCATTTGTCAAACACTTGTTATACAGTCCGTTATTCCAGATTGCAAAACATCGACGACGTTTTAGAAAATATCGACGACGTTTTTCATAAAAAAGACGTCACATGCCCTTAGCCTTTCTCTCTCTAAACAAAATTTCTCCCAAAGTTTGAAAATCCACTAAAACACTCACCCCCACCGCCACCACCGGCCCTACCCCTGCCCCTGCGCCTGCCGTGCCGCCTGCGGCCAGCCAGCGCCGGTAAGTATTCTTCTTCCTTTTTTAAAAAAAAAAAAATTGTAGATCTAGTTATATTGTTGCTAGTTTTTTTGTTAAATTTGGTTTAATTTGTTTGTTGCTAGTTTTTGTTTTAATTAAACTTGTAGTTATTAGATTGTTCTTGGTTTAATTTGTAATTAGTTTGTATTAGATTGTTTTTGGTTTAACTAGTTGTTGCACCACGCCCTATCGGGCGTGGTGCCACAATTTGACGAAACGGTATACGCCATTATTTAGGAATAATTAGATAAGGAGAAATGCGCAATTGATAATGTATTTTTAACGTGGTCTAAACATAGATCGACTATATAAACGGGGGGGAGATTGTTGGAAGCGTGGTGGTTTGAGAAATTTAATTATAGTGCAAATAGTGTGGTGGTTTGAGAAATTTTATTATAGTACAAGGTGAAACTAAAGCACCACTTATGGGCAGCTATTACTAAACTAAACTTGCTAGCGGGTTATTAGACTGTTTCATGTGAATATCGCGTACTTCCTATAACATTGGCCAACATTAACCGTTTACGGGTTTTGACAAGCAGTACTCACTACATAAATTACAAAATGACGAGGTAATCTGGATAAAGTTAACCACTCAACTGTGCCTTCCACCATGTTAACTGCATTATCAAAAAGTTGATTGGTTTAGTAAGCATGAAATCCAAAATCAAACGTAGAATGCTTTTGATGTAGGACTAAATGAGCTATCGTAGATTTTTAAACGTTGAATGGTACGTTGAAGTAAATGGTTTCATGGTTCATATATTTTTGGCTGAATCTGGCTAAATGGTATGTTGAAGTAGTTTGGAAATATCAAAACAAAACGGTACAATGTCATCATATATTTTTAAACGTTTGGCCCAAACAATTTACATGTCGTGGCTTATCAAAGAAAAGTTATGAAACATGTCATCTAGACAGTAACTCATACTTTATCCATGTAAAAGTTGCACATGGAAATGTTATTACAAATTTGCTTTCTCTATGAGTAAATGATCAATCGTATAGATCGCAACTTACTAAAACAAATCAACCTCAACATTATATTATGCTTTTTTGGAAGTCAATTGAACTAAATAAAGTTCATGTGACTATTGATACAAAGAGTTCAATTTATTTACACAGGGAAGGCCTATTTGGCATTCATCTTTAGAGATGAGGCAAGTTGTTCTCTTCACAATTTCTTACTCTAATATATCTACTATCTTTATAGGTGACATCCACATCTTCTTGAAAAATGTTGAGCTCTTCTTCTCTAAAAGAATCCTGAAACATATACACAGTTAAGCTATCAACGTATAAATTTTGGTGTCCATGGTGAATGTCAAATTCACGACTTCCTTATGCCGCAAGACCTCCTATGAACTTACACGAGTCTTCTAATTGGTTCACATGATGCATATATGGTAAACTTAAAGATGTGCTTTTCTAAGTCATAGGGAGAAGGGAGAAAGACATGTACACAATTACAGATTTGAAAAAACGATGCATTTAAAACAGCGAGCGAGGTTACCATCAGTAGACGGAGCAAAGAGGACGAGATCAGCACACAAGAAACCACCTTCCGAACTGAAGTCAACAAATTAAACCTAAATTTAAGGCTAGTCAGCAGACGGATTAACTCCCTCTAAAAATCTCAAACCAACAAAGTATAATCCAAAAGAACGCAAAGGTGAACAAGTACAACAATTCTCACAAGTTAACTCCGAAAACCTACACAATCAATAACCATTTTAAACACATAAGCTTATGAGTACCCACACAATCAACATCAATTAAGTCCCTTGAGTTCCTAATGAAAATCGTCAAAGCCATGAGTCATGTAGATGGGGGAAAGAAAACACTTAGTGGGTTTCATTTAAGGTATTATCAAGATTATGGCGATTAATATTGTCGTCTTTTGAAGTGATTTTAGCCGCATTTACAGAGTGCAATTACAAAGAAGAGACCACGAAGACATATTAACTCAAATCGATATATAATACTATTTGGAAGTAGCCAAGTGTCGTGCTTAGCGACAAAAAAAAATACAACCCGCAAGGATTAATTTTGAAACTATTTGTCAAATTAACACAAGAATAAATCAACACAAAGTAATCTAATTTATAATGCAATTCAATAATACACTCTACCTGTAAAAATGGCGCTAGTGCTCGTCAATTTCATTCTTTTCAAGTGCCCCATCTCTTCATTTCCCCGTCCATGTGATCATCTAGTCTCTAAAACATCAGAAGATAAAATCACAGTGAGGCAGCAAGACTACAAATCTATGCATTCAACTCTCACACTTCTCGGAAGCACAATTACATACTACATTATTTTCTTCCGGCTCCTGCTGAGCTTCGAATGCACGACTATTCATCTCAGCCACATCATGTTCCTAGATGCATTTGCAACATAAAACTGAATTAAACTACTTAGAGCCATAACATTAGTTCAGTAGCAAAATGACCTTTATGATATAAAGCCAGCTAAGAAGTAACTTAATGCCCGATCCAAAATGACCTTTATCATCAATATTTCCCAACAATTGTATGAGTCAGGCCGCCACTTATTTTTCTTTCTCAAGCAACTACATCTCCATTTCGATATTTTTCTTTCCTAGGTCAAAACAAGTAACTTAATGCCCGATTTAGTTTGAACCTACATGATCTAGATTCAAGTAACTTAATGCCTCGTTAATTTGATGACAGATCATTGCGGAGAAAAAACTGTCATAGCTAGTTACAAAACACGCAACGCATAAAAAAATAGCAAAAATAACTCGGTTGAATTGTCACTCTTTACCAGTTATACCAACAATCTTTTGGCAATACAAGATTGTGAGAGAATTTGCACTAATTTAATCTATACTAATCTAACAACAAACTTCTAGCAACAAGACAATTTAAATACGCTAATGTAAGTAACACATAAAGAGCTCAGTCAAGTTGCCATTCTTACCACTACTGTTTCCTCAAACATATTCACTAACCTAGAAATTATTTCGTCTATAGTAATTTAACACCAAACTCTTAGCAAAAAGATGATTTCAGTCTGATAATGTAACCGAAAAAAAAAATGGATTTGAATTCGGCATACCTTGGCTCGAGTGACAATCTCACCACAAACAGCATATTCAAATTTCAACACCTGGAGAAAAATCATAACTAAAGTAAAATCTTGTCAGCTGCGTACATATAAGTGATGTAACAGCTAAATTTCATTACAGCAAAAGCCTCTAAATTTCTCATTTTTTTTTTTGTTGCAAACTAAATACAAGCAAACAGTTAGCTAATTTCAAAACCATTTCTGTTTTTTTGTCGCATTAAGCCATTACACCAGCCTTGAGAGAGCAAGCTTACCATCATCAGATAGACAGGATGAAACCATCGAACATCTAATTTTCTGATGTAGTAAAAACATACAAACACAATTAAATTTGAATTTAATCTACCAAGCTAAATCCATATACACCCCACCCCACCCCAACCCCACATCATCCGAAACTGCAAATAATAATGAAGGTGTTCTTTAGGAATAATAGCTTAGAAAAGAAAAAGTAAAGAGGAAATAAGGGGAACACACACCAGAAATAAAACTTCGGTGAATTTCAAAATAGGTATTTCAACTCAAGCAAGTTGCCCACAAACCATGTTCTCGTAATATGAAACAAGCTAAAGGAATATCATCAAGTCACCACTTATGTTTTATTTTTGATGGTAGGAAGGACTGTGACAAAATTAATGATGAAAGGTGGAGATAGGAACAAGTAGAGCTCAATAAGTAATACCAACTAACGAAACTGTAAATGCTCAGTTCTATCAAATGTCAACAAGAATTCAAATTTCTCATACTACTAAAAATACTCCAGTGGGTAGATTAATCACATGATTTGCATGTTTGAGGCCCTGACGTTAAGCTAAAGTAAAAGAAGCATTAGAAAAAAACTAAATAGAATTTGGATCTTACATCATTTGGATCTTAAAATCCCTTAGACCATTTAACTAATTGAAACTCTGAGTTCTAACTTCAAGCGAGGAAAGAGAAGTCTAAGGTAATCGAACATGCTAGCGATGGGCTCATTTAGGAAAAGACATAACCCAATGCAAATATTTAGACCATGTTTCGATACAATGATCGAGATAGAATTTAAAATTGAGAAAGATAATTATCCTTGTACCTTCCCCCGGCTTTTGTATACAACAGGCCATAAGATAACGAGAAGAAAATTAAGCTTTTCCCTTTCGTCGCCTATTGTATACAAACAGCGGCCATAAGATAAACAAGCAGCCCGCATATCCATCTAATCAAGCATAATTCCAAAACAATGCACTCAATAGGCATGCAATTAGTGATCACTCAGACACTCACAACATTATGGCCACTTAATCCAAAAACTATCAAGTGTAACATGTCTACTTAACATCAATGCCTCACAAGAGGCTTACTAAATTCAGCGAACAAGAGCTACAAGTTTGAGTGAAATTACATTGCATTTGTTTAACAGCATAGAGTTTAACAGGCACAAGAGACAATTAGTGTCAGATTCAAGGCCTCTAAATCCAAACTCAAGCTATTGCTCCTTCATGGAAGCGATGAAAGCTACAATGATTAGCTCCATAAAATTCAACAGGGCACAAGAGAAAAGACGAAAGACGATAATAGAAATAACAAACGCAAAAAACGAAGTTAAAAATAATAAACAACGAGAAGAATGAAAAACAATAATGGAAATACGTTTAAAAAATAAAACAAAGCAGTAGTAGAATGGATATTGTAAGGTATATGAGCACAAAACCCATTTTAAAAACAGTAGTAATTAAGCCAATGACATTAGGACCTATGCTTTGTTGGGGTTGATGTATAGCGTTGCCGTCTTGCGAAGCTTAAGTCATTGCTCCTTCAAGGCGGTGCTGAAAGCTGCAATGTTTAGCACCATAAAATTCAACAGGGTACAAGAGAAAATAAGAAAGACGATAATGGATAATGAATATAAACAGACCCAGAAAACAAAAAAAATCAAAGTAATAAGAAACGAGAAGAAGGGACAACGACAAGACGCAAACAAATTAACACAATCAAGCCACAACACTAATCAAGGTATATGAGATTAAACCCCAGAATACAAATATCAAAATAACAATCAAGAACCCCAGAAAACAAAGAAGAAAATAATTAACAGCGAAAAGAAAGCACAATAGTGATAGTGAAGGTAAAGTAATACCCTAATTCCACCCAAGTAGCAATTATAAAATAGCAGTAATACATAATAATAATCAAGGCAATGAGATTAACAATAATTGTAAGGGATAGTAGTAATATTAACAATAATCAAAGCAACGGTAACAATAATAATAATAAGAAGAACAGTTGAATGTAATTGATGTCAAACCTAGAAGTGGGAAAACGATCTGTTCAGCGACGGAGAATAGAGAAATGATAAAGATGGAAATGAATTGCCATTTAGAGTGATTGGGAAAATGGTAGGAAGCAGTAGACCAAATGGTAGAGAATGAAATGAGAAAATTCAGAATGAAATGGAGGGTGAGGATTCAAAGAGAGAAATCAAGGGTGGGGAGGGAATGGATGGGTACTATTCCTAAGGAACAGTGGGAGGGGTTGTAAACTTTTTAAAGGGTATAGATAGATAGATATAGATATAGATAGATAGATTAAAATTGTAGTAATTTGTTTGTTCTTAGTTTTTAATTCTCTCAAAGATTTTTGTTTGTTCTTAGTTTTTAATTCTCTCAAAGATTTTTGTTTGTTTTCTTGTTAGATTTGTTGTAAAATCTTATAGTTTTTTAGATTTTTTTGTTTGTTGTTAGTAATTTGTTGTTTGTTGTTTTAATAATTTGTATAAAAGAAACAACGAATCAATTTTTTTTTCCAAGTTCTTCATCCCACCATGGTGGGACGTGTGAAATGGTTGTCCAACCATGGTGGGATGCAAAAATCTGGAAATCCACCATGGTTGGACAACCATTTCATACGTCTAACCATGGTTGGACGTGTGAAATGGTTGTCCAACCATGGTGGATTTCCAGATTTTTTCATCCCACCATGGTTGGACAACCATTTCACACGTCTAACCATGGTTGGACGTTTGAAATGGTTGTCCAACCATGGTGGGATTTCCAGTTTTTTCATCTCACCATGGTTGGATTTCCACAGAGAAAAAACTCGTCCATGGTTTGAATTTTTTGATTAAAAGTCCGTCCATGAGTTATTTGAAATATTTTTATAAATTGTTAATTAAGTTGATTAAATTAATTTGTTCAATGATAATATGTTTTAGGAATATTATTAACGCTTATTTGAATGTTCTAAATTGTCTAATGCAGATGGAAGATCGAGGAAAGAGGATTATGGTTCCCGAAGATCGTACGGTGAACCGTAGAGTCACGGCTTCAAAGCGTCGTATTGTTTTTCGGTGTAGTAGATCTAATCACGTTAGTAGCGGTATTTCTGAGAGGGAGAGGTCAGAGGAGGTAGGAGGTAGTGTTCCTCATATCGATCAGGGTTTTGAGGAAGCGGACGACGTTTATATGGAAGATGATATTGTTGTCGAGGGTTTGGTGGACGAGGAGTCGGAGGGCGAGGAGGATATGGTTCAGCGGTCCGTACCTTTTTCGAGATCGGAGTTACCGTTGTCTCAGAGGTTAGTTCGGGACTCCTTTGGCCGCTATTCTAGGTTGGAGGATGGTTCGCAGAGGGAGCCGCGGAAGAAGCCGCGCAGCGACACTGATTGACTCCTTAGAGCCCCAATTTATGGTGGGCCCCGTAATATTTCGGTGTTACGGAGTTTTGGTAGGCATGTGGCATTTAGTAGTTGAACCGAGACCGAGGCGGTTAGGTCCTTTATTAAGTGCTACGAGAGGCTAAGTTATGTGGATGGGTTAGGGAAGATGGAGGTGCCGGCTGATGTTGTTAGGAGGTTTCAGCTGACTGGGTTGAATGGGTTGACGATGTGCTGCACAACAGCTTTGGATGAGAATCTTCTAAGCGCTTTCATAGAGAGGTGACAGCCAGATACGAACACATTTCATATGCCTTTCGGGGAGATAACCATTACGCTTCACGATGTGGAGGAGATTCTTGGGATTCAGCCTATTGGTACGTGGGTGTTTGTGCGGGATACCTCTGCTGCGGCTTCTTGGGATTTGACCTCTTGGTACGAGTTTCCCTTACTATTCGACCGCCTTATGATTGTGTTGAATAATCATGTACTTAATAATTTCATATGTCGTGTCAATCCTCCCCTATCCTCGCTTTAACTAATGTATTGACCTATTTACGGTCTCAACTGATTAAGTGTTGGCGTATTTGATTATGTGTATTAAGAGTCTTATTTTCTTAATGAAATGTATGTAACGCTTATTAAGTGTTGCTTCTGCAAAAATCGTTGTAATATTTTCAAGTTTTTAATTAATGAGTAAAGTTGTCAGTTGAGTTGTCCTATCATTTTCATAACTTTATTAAAGTTGTCAGTTGAGTTGTCCTATCATTTTCAGAACTTTATTAAAGTTGTCAGCTGACTAGTCCAATCATCTTAATTATATTTAACCCAACAAAAATTTAGGTAAAGAAAAACAAACAATACATAAATATTCATCAAATATACAATTACATTTTGAACATATTAATAAACTGCTTAACCAAAGCTCAATTTCCGTGCAACTTCATCATCGGTGCTTTCATTTCTTCTTCTCCGACTTCTTCCCGTGGTGGATCCAATGCAAGCGTTCCAGTTCTCGATGTTTCTTTGGTACAAAGTATCGAGATGACTGACACTTTCGTGTCTATAGGTCAGCCGAGCGGGAGCTAATGGTGGCATGACAACATCCTCTTGCGGCCCTCTTGAATGCAACCGCATCCAATGACTATGATAGTTTACAATCCACATAACACCAAAGAGTTTTTGGCCCGGAACCAAAGCCCTAAGTGGTAAAATTGTCTCACAACTACCGACCCAAATTTTATCACCATTGTCGCGACGGAAATGACCGATAGCACAAATAGTCCAGTTGAAGGTGGTTGCAAATGCAAGTAAGTGGTCGCCACACATCCAATGCTCCGGATTGCATGTGATCTTAAGATAGAACTCGACACGCCTCAATGTGGACTCAAAGCCTGTCAAACCAGTCGTAGAGGATGGATGAGTACCGAACAAGTTCTTGTAGACATCGTCGCTCCTAAGATCTCGGCTACACTATATCCTCATCTGAAGGTAGTCGCCCTCTTGCCCCCGTTGGGCATGTGATATAACCCGGAAACCACAGTGACCATCGTTACCGACATCTACCCAACTATCGAACTGGCCCCAAAGTACCTCTGGTACGCCGTACCGTTTAGCCCAAGTAGAGATAAGGCCGATAGTGTAGTTTCTTTCTAACGGAGGACAAGGTGGTCCTGGAGGAAAGTCCCCAAATAAGTGAGTACGAGCAGTAGATCTATCGGTGCTAGGTGTCCCATATTTCCTTTGACTATGATCGAAAGACGACTTGTTCCTAGTCGTGGATTTCTTAGGACGACCTTTCGGGTTCTCATTAATAGGAGGTGGCAAAACTTCCTCGTCCTCCGGATGTAGGACGTCACACATCTTCTCGGATACCAACCTACAGCAAACCGGGTCACTGTTTCTAGCTTCCACTACTAACCCATCAAACTCATCATCATCGGTTCTCGGCATTTGATCAACACTATCAAATATCAAAGTCTTCCACATAACGTGAACATCCTCAACATGGACCCTCCTACCTCTCCTACTCAAATCAACCAATTTGCATCCACAAGGTAGGCCATGGGTTGTCTCAAGCACATGTCCACACCCCTCCTCTAACCCGACACCGAGACCAATACGTCTCTGAAGCTCCTCCTCCATTAATCCTATTACCTTCGTCGACACGACCCCTAACAATAATGAGAACAAACGACTAGTTATACGAGGCCGACTCCTTGAATCCTCAAGTGCCTTTCTAATCTCCGAGTGTTGACTTTCAAGCATGTCATTCATCTTCGACCACATACTATCAATTAGGGGTGTTCATTCGCGGTTCGGTTAACCGAACCGCGAAATTAACCGGTTAACCGCCCAACCGGTTCGGCTAAATGGCGAACCGTAACCGAACCGTTTGCTGCGGTTATTTGCGGTTCGGTGAACCGGTTGAACCGGTTCGGTTAGTGCGGTTAACCGAAACCGTTGCATTATCGGATTTTTTTTCCCAAATAGAAACTTTGTTCTATTTTTTTCTATCATTTACATGTTTTAATGGTGAATATAGTAAAACTCTACAAGATAAACATAATATAAAAATAATTAAAGATAAAATAATAGGAAGAGTTAACTGTTGAACGTAAGACAACGTGATTCAATAATAGAATGGTGAATAATAATTGAGGATGAGGGTGGTTGGGTGTTAGAAAAAGGGTGAAATGAGAGTTTGAGTGCAAAAATAAGGGTAATTATTAGTTTTTGGGCTAGCCAAATAATATTTTGCTATGAGTAATAATGTAACGGTTCGGTTTCGGTTAACCGCGGTTATGAAAATCCGAACCGTAACCGAACCGTTCCTGAGTAAATAGAACCGGTTCGGTTAACCGAACCGTTTTTGTGTTTCGGTTCGGTTAACCGAACCTAAAAAAATGTTGTTTTCGGTTTTTTCGGTTCGGTTTTTACGGTTCTGTTAATTATGAACACCCCTACTATCAAGTGTCAAATTCGCACTTTTTAACCATGACTTAAGTAGAGAATGAGCCGACTCGACACGAAAAGTAGACGTGTTACCGAAATGTAGGACATCGTTTGTATAACATCGCACAAACTTCTCCTTGTGCATTGCCCAAGTGCTCAAAACATAGTTCCCTAAGGCAACCCACTTGTTGCGAAAACACTCCCAAACTCTTTCAAACTCTTCCACGGTTAATGCATCGATAACCCGTACCCAACCCGCTTATGGATTATAATAGACAAGATCTCTATACCATTCCGTCTTGTAGAAGTTCAGGGTTTTGGCATTGATGGCGCGGTTCACGTGCCACCGGCACAAGAAATGACTAGAACCGGGAAACACCTCTATAAGAGCGGCGATCAAACCCAACTCCCGGTCGGTGACGAAGACGGTAGGGGAAACAAAGACACATGCAAGAATGTCCGACAACCGCCTCAAAATCCACGTGTAGGAATCCTTGGACTCCGTAGGAACAAGTGCACAACCAATAAGGAACGAATTCCCGGTCGGGGTAACACCGACAATCTCAACCAGTGGATTCTTGTAGGTGTTTGTCTTGTAAGTCGAATCAATGAGCATAACATAATGATAGGCTCGGAATAGCTGCACGGCTACGGGATGTGCCATGTATATATGAGAGATTTGTCGTGTCTCGGGATCACTCTCATGTCACTGCAAATAATGTGCTTCAACGACAAGAGCAAACATTTGTTGTGCCGTGTTCCTTCCACCCCTAAATTCCCGCCTCAGTTTTTTGGTCTCGTTATATATCTGATTATTTGACGGTTGAGGTTTACCCGACGTTCTTTGGTGAAGAGCGTTCTTTATGTCTTTTGGAAGCACATCGGCCTTAACCTGTTGCCTCACATACGCTTTCTCCTCGTCATCCAAAGCCGCAAAATGATGATCACCATCCTTGTAAACCACTTCCTCATGATTGTGAAACCCTTTATCCTCGGCGGTGATTATGTTCCAAACTGCACCGCTATCGTCACCTTGCCGAGGGTAGTTCTACACGGCTCGGATACGGAAACTGCATCCACACTTATTCGACCTACGACGCTTCTCAGGATCATCAATTAGAGGAGGTCTACCATACCTTGAACATCGGAAGTAAGATGCCAACAACAGGTATTTTCTTCTGTTTTTTAGCCCATTATTTGCTTTAACCAAAACAAAACTATGATCCATTGCAATCCTACTCGCCCAATTAAAGGCATCATCACGGGTAACAAAAGCTATCGTCGTATCAAAATACGAATTGTAATCAGTGTTATTATTCCCGAAATCCTCAAACGAGTCCTGTTCAATGGAAATACGGCGCTAATTAGACATTAAATAATTAACGTATATTAGTAAATCATGATCTACATACCTAAAATGTTATTAACCGGGGTTATAAAAAATCGATATCATCTCACCATGGTCAGACAAAAAAATTGAGTTTTATAACCATGGTCAGACAAAGAAAGAGATGTCATGGACCATGGCCAGACATCCATTTCACACGTCTGACCATGGTGGGACGTGCGAAATGGAGTTCTGGCCATGGCTGGACGTCCATTTCACACGTCCCACCATGGTCAGACGTGTGAAATGGATGTCTGGCCATGACCGGACTTCCATTTCCATTTTCTGTCCATGGTCAGACGTGTGAAATGGATGTCTGGCCATGGTCCATGACATCCAGTTTTTCGTCTGACCATGGTATTTTTTCCTAATTTTTAAAAAAAAAACCGCAATTGAATTTTAACTAACTAAGACGTTACGTAAATCAATTAACTTAAATAAGTATAAACAAACAATTAACGAATTTCGGGGAAAAAAAATTGACAAATTTAAAATTTGATTAATATGTAAACATACCGAAGAGTGTTCGTCCGCCATGATAATCGATTTAGGGAAATTGTTGTTGTTGGATTTAGTAAAATTGTTGTTGTTGTAAGATTATAATTTTTTTAGTTCAATTTAATTGTTTTTGATTTTTAGAGAAAATTAGAGAAGAGAGAGAAGAGAGATAAAGAGTATAAGTGAATAAGGGCAATTTCGTCTTTCTTAATAAAAACGTCGTCGATGTTTCCTAAAACGTCGTCGATGTTAACCAGCCGCCCCATTATTCTATCAGCTCCTAATTTCAGCTACCGTATCCATTACTTTTTATGTTTCAGTTAGCTTTTCAATTTTTAATTATCTCTTCAGATTTTATCCAACTTTTCAACCAGTCTACAAATCAGAGCCTTAATATCCAATCTCAAATTCTCAACAATACTAAATTCACTAAATTTCCTTATAAATCCACTATTTTTCTTTCACCTCACACAAAACCATTAATATTCTAGATCAATATCCATACATTCATCATTGTTCAAGATACTACAAATGATCACCATGCATCACCTAACAAACAAATTGGAATATATGCTCTCTACCTATAAAAAATGCAGCTTTATGATCACAACCCATTTTCAACCTTGATCTCAATTCCTCAATTACACTATTTCTTATCGCAAATTCTTATTTCAGACGGATAATTTCCGTCTGAATAATAAGACTTGCTCAAATCCTACAAAATAGGAATACAGATTTACTACTGCAATTTGTACTAAAAGTGACAACAAATAAAATAAACTAAAATTTGGGGTTTCTTACATTTTGAGCGCAATTTCATCCCAAAAAAAATACTCCAATTTTGGTGTCGTTTCAAATTCCGCGCCTATTTTTTGTCTTTCTTTTCTACATTTCTGATTTCCCGCAATTTTGTCTTCCTCGATAAAGCTGCTGCACTTCTCCCCTTACTTCCTCTCTCATCCGATTTCTCCCAATTTTCGGAAACCCTAACAATTTCATCTCAATTTTTCCGATTTTTGCTTCTAGGTTTTGTCATCATCGACTTCATTTGTGTATGTATCCGCATTTTGTCAGTTACATTTTGTGTTAGATGAAGTTTGATTGTATTGATTGTTGTGTTTTATTAATGCAGGTTTTTTAGCGGAAAATCCGAGTATAGCTGTAAGTTTCTTATAATTTTTAATTAGTTTAGTGTATTTTTTGGAGTATCATTAATTTTGGTAACACTGTTGATTTACAGTAATTGATTGTATGTTCTGTATCGATTGATGATCAATTTGTTGCATTTTGTGTATGATTTTCCAAGAGATTCTTCGGTTTTCTGTGATTCCGTTGTTTTATCGGTTTCGTGGATGGCGTAGTACTTGCTCTTGAGCTGTTGTGGTTCGTTTTGCGTGACATTTTTCGTAAAACAAATGTTTCTGTATTTGATTGTTAATTAACTCGAATTCTGTTAGGTTAATATATAATCGAAGTGTGAGATGTATTGTGTTGCCATTGTAGCTTTAGCAAACTCTGATACGATGGGTATGATTGTATGCTCTTCTTGTAATGTGGGTGATTTAGGCTGAAATAAGAGGAATTGCAAAGGTAGAGGTCGTTGTGGAAGGAGGAAGCGGAGTAGGTGTAACTATCCGTTCGTGTGTAATAGTTAACCATTACCCTCCTGGGGTAATCAATGTTCCCACATAACAAATAAGGATCATATTCCCCCTTCCAACTTCTCCGCTTTTCACCACCATTGTTTCCTGTTTATATTTTTAATTTATGTGGCCTTTATTACTCCTATCGTGGAAAGCTCATTCTTAACGTTTATTTTTGTGAGGCCATGTTTTGTCAAAGTCTACTTTGATTTATGTTTTGTGAGGCCTGTGTAACTATGTTTGAACACATCTTGACGAGTCTTTAGTAATCGTTATACTCTGCACACATTACTATGATGTGCATGGTAGATGAAAATGTTTGCATGTCGATATCTATGGTTGATGTTTGGCAGTGCTCATTGCTGGAGATAAATTTGAAGTTATGCCCTATTTTCTGGACAGGTTGATTATGACGAACGCTAACGGAGAAGTACATTTAGAGAATATGGAGTTGGAGGACAGTGGGAGTAGAAGAAGGAGTGCACGTACTAAAGGCAAGAAAGTATGCTATAACGAAAAGATAGTTATGTCAACTTGTGGTGGGACACCTCAAAAGAAGCAGACTAAACAGCAGAGCTCTAAAAAGCCAAAGCCGGCAGCTGTATCTGCATCAAAGGTATCAGAGGAGATGGTTACAAGCATTTTGAACGGGACACCAGAGGAAGGGGGTGGTTTGTTAGGGTTAGGGTTTCAGCTGGAAGAAGTTGAAGCTGGAAATTTAGCGGAGAAGAGTGACAATTTGAAAGTGAAAGAGACTTTGAGAGCTTTCAACAGCTATTACCTTCATTTCATTCAGGTTTACAACTTTTACAGCTGGTATAATGTATTTATGCACTATAGTACTCCGACTTGGGCACACGAGTCACATACGCACATAGTAAACTTGCGGTGACCCAAAGATTGAGATACGGGGACCCTGCTTTAAAATTAGGAGAATACAGGAACACGTTCTACATCATTAATTTAATAAAAAAATTGGACTATTCTGTTTTTGAGTGAAGTAACATTAAGAGATATAGACAATAAAAGGCTTAAAATAGTCAAAATAATACTATATGCTCTGCATACTGGCCATATGCTTCTGTCTTGTAAGCCTGCCACTTCGTTCTCTATTGGGAGAAGGTTTAGATTGTTAACCTATATCTTGTATTCTAGTGTCATATGACCATGGAGCGAAAAGTCTATGTAATGAATAAATACGTAACATAATCATTTGGAGAGTACTTACTTTGATTATTCAGTTAGTTGTGGTTTGCTGTACTGTTGGTTGTAGGAGGAAGAGAAGAGATGCAAAAGTGCGGAAGAGAAAACTAAAAAGGTTTGTTGCTTGCTTAAAATTATTTGCAAATTTCCGATATTCTAAATACTTGACTAACTTTGGTTCTATGTTTATGCCTTTTACAGAAACCAAATGGAACATTAGTCAAATCACCTCATAAACGCCCAGACTTGAAGGCAATCTCAAAGGTAATATGAATCCTGAAAGTAAAAAGGGTATCTGTTTATTTTGGCTATCTTTGTTATTCTTTTGGGACATGAAGAAGTTTATAAACTACCCAGCATTTGGAGCTTTAAATGTTTTTATTTCAGATGCAAGCAACTGGAAGAGTACTATATCCTGAAAAGCAGTTTGGTGTCATTCCTGGTAAATTGTGTTTGGTTGTTTAAGTATTCGTTTTTTTTTGCTCAAGTACATGGTACTCTGGTTGAAATGTGAATGGCGTATGCAACTAATGTTTTCTTGCAGGTGTTGATGTTGGTCACCAATTTTTCTCCCGAGCGGAAATGGTTGCTGTAGGTTTTCATAGTCATTGGTTGAGTGGCATTGATTACATGGGCCAGAAGTATTGTAAAGGGGTAAGCAGTTTGCTATGTTTGCAACTTTTAGTTTTCATGTATTGTAATATGAAATTCTGATGTGATTATTCTATCAGAAATCAACTACTGTACAAGACACTCAGATTAGAGCCAATGTTTTTGGTTTTAATGCCGAAGAAACAATGTTGATAAAATGCTTGATCTGAGTGTAGTAATAGGATTACAGAGTACTTGAAGAAATCATAGAGGTATAGTCCACCCAAATAAGGTGGAACATGCTCAACTTAGACTTGCTCATTCGGAGCAAATTTATGCTCCAATTCTTGGTATTAAATACTCCCTCCTATTCACTCATTTCTCCCCCTTTCTTTTTGCACTAGAATTAAGAAAATCAATTTGGACTACACAAAACACACTACCCCACATACAAATGAATTTGGACCACACTAAACACACAACCCCACATCCAAAAAAGAAAGAGGGAAGAAATGAGTGAATAGGAGTGAGTACAATTTTTATTTACTTGGTTGACTTTAATTTAGTAGTCAATCATACTGCAGTCAGCCCTACAGTTACATTCATGCGGAGGTGTTTTTATTTCTTTGAACTAGGTAGATTTGATTAAGTATATTAACCAAGCATACTTCAGTAAGACTAAGTGGATAATAATTACTGCTGCCGTTCAAACATGTACAAGGGTTCATTAAAGAGGTTTTTTTTTTTGTAACCTTATTATGCAGGAGCTCAGCAAGTATACGTTTCCTCTTGCCGTCGCTATTGTAATGTCCGGGCAATATGAGGATGACCTAGATAATTCAGAAGATGTCATTTACACCGGTCAAGGGGGAAATAATTTACTAGGTGATAAAAAACAAGTTGAAGATCAGAAAATGTTGAGGGGTAATTTAGCCTTGAAGGTATGGTTCTTACTCTTGTAAAACATGTAACCTTTTGCTTACACATAACTATATATGCTCATAATTATTATGATTCTATATTTCTATGTACCTCTTTTTTATTGCAGAATAGTATGCTGGAAGAACTTCCTGTTCGGGTAATCAGGGGTCATTCATCAAAAAGCTCATATGTGGGAAGAGTTTACACTTACGATGGCCTTTATAATGTAAGACCCTCCCCAAGCCTCCGTTTGGTGGCTCCTTTAGCGCAACTATTTATGTAATAGTTCGTGCTTAGATTAATTACGTTTCCTCTCTGTTTGTTTTTTATACGTATGGTAATTTAAAAATTAGGCAGGGAGTTGATGTTATTGTCTCTGATCCAAGTTGTAGACCTATGCAGCTAGGTAGCACCAAAACAGACCAAACACGAAATGAACACGTGATGTGGCATCCCATAAAATTTAGGACACGGGACATATTATTTGAATTTAATAAAATATATATTATATAGTTAATGATTTTATTTTTGTAAAAGTACTTTATATTAAATTTAAATAAGTGAAGATAAAACTTGACCTTGACTATAAATCATTCTCATCTCACACACAAACTCATCTTCTAATCAATCTATTTCGACCTCTCATTCCTTGTGTAAAGAAGATTATTCACCCGAACTCAACTTTATTTTCCCACTAAGCTCCACCATAAAACAACACTAACCATTTACCTTAAATTCAATTTGATTCCGTTTGAAGGTGTGTCCAAAATGTGTTGAATACTATGGACACATGTTCAAGACGTGTCCAAATACCATAGACACGTGTCCAAATAAATGTGGAAAATCAGATACGGCTTTATAAGTGCCCGATACGTTTTAGCGCGTATCCGACAAGTGTTAGTGTCGAACACGGTGTCCGACATGGGTACGTTGGTTAAGAGAAGTGTCCGTGCTACCTTTCCTCATTGCAACAGTGAAATTGATGCAGCTTAGCTATAATGTAGGCTCCGTTGCATGTTGTTTTTGTATTATTTTTTCCGTTGCAGTGTAAATTGATGCTGATGCAAAACTACTGTGCTTGTACATTAGTAATTTAGTACATTACACATTTTTTGAATGTTAATTCTTTTTTTTTTCTAAGTTGGGTCTATAAAATTTGGAGTTCTTATTTCATTTACAGCGTGAACTTCTTAAAGTGCTATAGTGTCAACTTCTCAAAGTGCCTTTGTTGTTTTCAAATTTTAAATGCTGTATGAATACAAAGGAGAGTATGGATTGGGCTTGTCATATGAGTTTGTAGTTGGACATTGACAAAGCATCACAACAACAACAACATTATCCCACTGCCTCAATGGCTCCCGCAAATTGCGGGGTAAAGGGGGGGGGGTCGGTTGTACGCAGTCTTACCCGTGTGTTAGCAACTCACAGAGACTTTGACAAAGCATATATGAAAAAATTAGTTAGGCATTTCTAAGCTAGATACTTGGGATAACGGGTTTTGATCCATGTTGGAAACGATGGATGAGAGGGTGTTATCACATGTATATTTAGGTGCTTCTAGATAGGGCTGTTAGGGAGTTGCTTACTTCTACTCCAGCTTTGCAAACGAGGATCCTGTATTGCCATTTTCGTTCACACTCGTGGTTGATGTTTTGAGCATAATGATGGATAGAGCTACTACTGAGGTGTTATTGAGTTGGTCAAATTAGTACGGAAGCTACTTCTTGTTTATCACATTCAATTTCTTGATGATGTTCTTTTGTTTCAATCATGTGAGGGAGCATTTTCAAGAGGGTCTTTACATGCTTTTCTCAGGCATGATGATTTATGTTGGCAATATATACGGTAGAAATTGCTTCCTTTAACAGGTGCCTGGTTCTTTATCTTCTGCTAAACTACCTGGGCCTACCACTGTAGGGTGGTGGCCGGGAACCAAGAATAATTAGGCTTTGGGTTGGACTGATGCTAGAAAGGTGAAGTGCATACGCAGTTCGTGGGAGGCAGAATTACTATTGTTTCTTATTTCTCAATCTTGCCACTATGTTATATTTCCTTGTTAAAATTACCTGCTTGGGTTGCAGATTGCAAGAGGAAAAATCACGATAAATTATATAAGATCATGTTGTTAGTTGGGATGTTATGTGCGTGTGCAAATCACTTTTTTTGGGTTTCAGTCTTTTATTGCAATGAAATGTAGTTTTTTGTTGTACTGTTGAATTTTCTTTTTCTATTATAACTCGATTATTGTGGGAATCAAATAATTAGATGTCGTTACAAGATAAAAGTATTATGAGTAATGGATGTAGTTTTTTGTTGGGGACTATATATATACTTTCAAATGAATACATGCATATGATTAAACAAAAGGTGAGGAATGCAGAATTCCTGGGAGATGGGTGGAAATCAGAGCTTTGTAGGTTTTTACCCTGCATTTGTGATCTTTACAAAATGCGATGACCTCTGATTCAAGATGGGTGAATGTGTAAGACAATCAGAAGATGTTCACAAAAGATTGCAATTTCACCTACAAAGATTGTATGTATCATGGATTGTTGTAGCAATAGTTTTCCTCTTGCTCCACCATTGCTTATGAGTGGGAAATAAATTAGCTGTTGGCCTAACTTTCGATCCTAGGTGATGTTCATTTATCTGGAGAGGCTGATATTAGAGTTTGAAAAACTCATTCTCTTGGTCTTTTTTCTATTGCTATCTTTTAAATTTCTCTGTAGACCATTTTTCGTCTTCTCTAAACTGGGTATGCATATTATGAATTGGCTGTTAGTTACATTTGTAAATGCACAATTGTTATGATCTTGGCAGGTAGTCAAATATTGGGCAGAAAAAGGCATCTCTGGACACACAGTCTTCAAGTTTCGTTTGAAGCGCCTTGAGGGGCAGCCTGAATTGACGACAAGCCAGGTTTTTTTTTTGGTCTGCTCATTGTTGGCCTGCGTGCTCTTTTCAAATTTATTTTCAAATCTGTTTTTATAACGAATGTACTGCTTTTAATGAAGGGCACCAAGGTTGTGTTGCCCTTGTGAAAGACAATTTTTGTGCTGGATTTTCTTTTTTGAAACAATCCTCTTTTTCTATTTATGCTCTTGAGGCGCTCATTTTTTTGCCTCTTTTATTGCTCATTAATTTCTTTTTTTGTGTTGCCCTTGTGAAAGATAATTTCTTTTAACATTTTTTGTGCTCAAGTTCTTTAGGGAAATGTATATTTTCCATCTGATTGCAAATATTTGAATACTTTTATTCGGCCATATATTTTTTTGATTTTATATTAAGGTGCTTGATGTCTGTGTGACGCAAGGATTCTTGGGAAGTTGCATGTTTGCTGCTGCCTTCCACATTCCATAATTCATTAGTCTCTCTGGCTGTAGACTGTGATGCCATATTTTAGGAATGCTGAACTTTTTTTTTTCAATTGACAGGTTCAATTCTATCGGGGCCGGGTTCCTGATACTATTGCCGATGTGCGAGGGTAATTGTTTCTTAGATGAATATATTTTTGTCCACGTGCTTTTATGGGATGGGTGATAATATTCTGTTTTTTTATACTTAAAGGCTAGTCTGTGCTGATATTTCTGAGGGTCAGGAGGATATTCCCATTCCAGCAACTAATTTGGTTGACGATCCACCTGTACCCCCTACAGGTACACTACATTTGCTAACTTTTGTTCTATGATGAAGTTCCTTATTATCACTATAGCTATCATTGTGACATACTTTTATAAGTACTCCACTCTTTATTCTAGATGCCCTTAATTCTGTCATCAATGCCTAGAGATAATAAATTTATGCAAGTAATGCAACTTCGTCAATACTCCTTTCCTTCTAATTTACAAGAATTGATATGCCAGCCTTTTTAAGAGAGAAGCTATATCAGTTTTGTTATTTGTTAATTGTTCATTGTGTACTTTGTGACTACATAATTTATAGAACAGTACGGTTTCTATACTATTTCAATTAGGAAGAAAAATTAACATCAAATATGTGAGACGATAGAAGAGTGGAATAATGACTTCAATTTATGAAAATAAAACTTTCAAAAGTCAGAAATACATGTTATGTTTCGCTCTAACATTCTCAAAAGTAATATCTTCGATAGATTTGTTCAAAATCACAAACTTTTAATTAGCTTCCAGTTTCAAATCGCTGCCTAATTGAAAATCTGAAATTTTGCAATATAAAACTAACTTATACGGAGTATATGTTATGGAATTGTCTTTCTAAGTTTCACTTTAGTACCTCTGTCTTTGCCATCTCAACATATAGCTGATTCCTTCTGCTTTTCAAGGATGTAGTTTTTGTAGTTGTTATTTGCTCATATTCTCTTTGTTGAAATTAAAATTAAATATTTTAGGGTTCAAGTACATCAGATTTGTTAAAGTTGCTGATAATGTGAAGATCCCTGCTCCTACAATTGGTTGTGGTTGTACGGGAAGTTGTGTGGATCCAAAAAGTTGTGCTTGTGCTCGGCTGAATGGATCTGACTTTCCCTATGTTCAGAAAGATGGTGGAAGGTGAGTGCATGACTGGGCTGATTTGTTTTACTAAAGTTCCATCTATCATATGACATATCAACTCCTGCCTGTTTGCTTTTCAGGCTTATAGAGGCAAAAGCTGTTGTATTTGAATGTGGCCCGAAATGTTCATGTGGATCAGCTTGTGTTAACCGTACATCTCAGAAGGGGTTAAGATACCGCTTTGAGGTGATTTGTTTGGCCCAATTAATATTGCTTTCTTTGGTACTAGCTTAAGTTGTATACAATATTTCTTTTAAACTATTTCAGGTTTTCCGTACCCCGAAGAAAGGCTGGGGGGTCAGATCTTGGGATTATATTCCTGCCGGAGCTCCGATCTGCGAGTACACTGGGATCTTAAAGAAGTCAGATGATGCAGATAGCGTCTTGGAAAATAACTTTATATTTGACATAGACTGCTTGCAGACCATGAAGGGTCTTGATGGTAGAGAGGTAATGATCAAATTGTTTTCTTGATTAACTTTGTATAATTTTTTTCAATTTCCCGCAAGCTTGAGGATGGTTGTAGTTGGGCTTTTGGGATTGAATGTCTAAGTGTCCCAAATACTTTGAAGTGATGTTTCCTCTTTTGTTAATCTTTTCACTGTGTAAGTGAACTGTTGGAGAATTCATTCTGATGCTTTATGTTATATCTTCTGGCTTCTGATTACTAATATATCATACTGGTCAACTACTGAATATCTTAATTCCTTCTCTTTGCTCTGTTATTATTTCGATGTTCAGCTATACTGTCATTGCTCTGTAAAACTCTTATAGTTACCTTTATGGATATATTATGAACTACTACTTACTGCAGTTCGAGGGACAACCATGATTATGGTGCGAGAAGTGATTTTGTGATCATGACCAGAAATGATATTTTGTGCCATGGTTTTTACTAGCAGTCTATATTGGTTAGGCTGCTAGTTTGTTTGGTTTTAATGGATTCAAACTTTTCTTGCTCGTTAACAGATGAGGTTAAGAGATGTTTCGATTCCCTCAGAAGGTTTCTCAGAGAAGGAGAAGGTTGTTGCTGGAGCCCCCGAATTTTGCATTGATGCGGGATTGACAGGAAATGTTGCAAGGTTCATTAACCACAGCTGTGAGCCTAACTTGTTTGTCCAGTGTGTCCTGAGTTGTCATCACGACATCAAACTGGCAAGGGTCATGCTTTTTGCTGCCGATAACATTCCTCCTTTGCAGGTGAGTTAAGTATTTATAGACAAGTTTTCTTTCTTTGATTCAAAAGCCAGCAGAATAAACCTTAAAAATTGAGTGTTACCTGGTTGGTTTCTAATGCTTCTAGTTCTTTGGTTATCTATAGCTAATTCAGAGCTGCAGTTGAGAGTACTTGTTTTTTAGAATAAATGAAAACAATACATTATAGAGGAAAGAGTTTAGAAAAACAATCAGTGGATGACGGATGTTTGATAATGTATGGTCTGATTATATGATTCTTTTTACGTTCTGTTTGACAAAACCTTCCTACACATTTTTTTCCTTATCTACATTGAGCTTTATTTAAGGGTTTCTGCATTTTTACATCTTTCCCTTAATTCATTCATACTTTATATCTATTTTTTTTACTAATTTAATTGTTTTTATGCGTTCTCTATCTCTTTTCTTTTTTTCATTGTTGTACCTTATTCACCGATTCAAATAAGGCTTCCATGATCCTACGCAAAACATGATTTCCTGTGGAGATTATATTTCGTTCTGCCCTCCTTATATAGATTATAGAAACGGCACTCTTGTCTCTTGGTCACCTTGTGTGCCTGTCTAATTTAATTACTTCTGTAAAATGTATGATCTTGATTCTTGAGTAATACAATTGCTTATATGATACCTTTGAATTTCATACTGGATCACTACATTATTACCAAGGCAACATTAATAAGAATATTCCATGGTCGTATACTCGTTTCCACTGATTATGTTTATGGGTGTAATTGCAGGAGCTTACCTATGATTACGGATATGCTCTCGACAGTGTCATTGGAGAAGATGGCAAGGTGAAGCAAATGGCTTGCCATTGTGGCGCTCCAGGCTGTCGGAAGAGGCTCTTCTAGCCTACTAGGTGGTAACTGGTAGGATATTTATTCAGGAACAAAACATTTATTGGTACATATAATTATAATTAAAAAAACCGAAATATATATATGCCTAGAAGAGTAATTTTTTGGCCAAGGAAACTGTCGCTCTGATTCATTAGTAATTTACCAGACAAACAAACTGATATTTATGTAAGTGGCTCTGTTCCTTAAGGCCAGTGTCACAACCTCTATGTAGGCTCAACAAAGGTGGCTCTGATAATTTGTGAAGAAACCATTTCAACCAAAAGCTTAAGTTGATGATTGGAGGCCAACGATTGATTTTATACTCTAACAGTACGCAAAATAACCTTAAAAATTTAAGATATACGCATAGTTCCTTTATGGGAAAAAACCACAAAATTTAGACTTTTTAAATTCTTTTTTTTTATCATTTTAATGCGCATTACTAATTTATTTGCCCCCCAAAAAGGAAAAATGTGGGACATGTGCATAAATTGGATTACAAAATTGAAGAGACACGATTTTGATCATTCAGATTGTCGAATTGTTTAGATCATGTCGGATTTCTGTGAGCAATCAGGTGTACAAGTAGCTAGCTTAGAACGAGTTCTTGGATTCAAAACTTTCTTCTAAAAACAAGTTTGTGATTGATTTGTCTTGAATTGAGTAGTTCGTAGGACTGAGATGCTTGATTTTTCACACTGAGTTGAGGCATGTGTTATCCCGAGTATTCAAGCGCATGGAATCCCCGAGTGTTCTTGGCACCTACAGCCTGATGCACTACCTCTAGTTCTTTCGAACTAACATAGTTTGCATCTCTGTACATGCCCGTGTTATTGATTTGATGTAGACTCGGCTTCCTTGAGATCATTTTAACAATGCTCGCATTATGTCTTGGGGGTGTTAGCTATATATTATGAGATATTTAGCTTTATAGTCAAGGGAACAAATCTAGGATGTCAAGAGTGACCTGATCTTGATTTTTTGAACACTAGTTGTTGCACCGCGCCCTATCGGGCGCGGTACCCCAATATGGGTAAATAGTATCGAAAAACTAATGTATGTTAAGTGCAAATTATCCTAGATAAACATACTTAGTACATAGTACTATGATTAACTAACTCGCGCCTATGAACATTGTGTCTGAATGGACACGCTGAAAAGAACTATTTTGACGCATGTATCGGCGGCTTTCCTCCATAAACTTAACATACTTTTCTTAGGCTGTTCGACTTCGTTTGTTAGTGTTTCAAATGAAGGTTTTTGTCAACCTTTTTTCCTTGGTGGGTTGGCAACCTGCACCTGCACTATTAAAGTTCAATTAAAAATTCGTGTATTGAGGAAAACAAAACGAAATAAAAATCACAAGTAAAGACAACAGTAGACATGGCAAAACGGATATAAACCTTTCAAAAATTAAAAAAGAATTTATGGTAGATACCCGCCAAGTTGATCAAATCCGTAACGACCCAGATTCAAAAGAACCCAAAAGCATTCTCATGAATCACAAATCCTAATAGACATGCCCCGAATACGAGCTAATTGACCGAACACGTGACCACCAACCCAAAACACCACACCACTAAGGTGGATAGAAATGATTATTGTAAACTTACTTACATGGCGCATAGTTTCTTAAGTATGGAAAGATACTTTATGTTATTCTCATAGTCCAAAAACAGTTGCTTGCAATTTGCCAACCAATTTTTCTCTAATGGAGCATAATAATGATACTTTATCAGGTGTAGTCATGTATATCTCAAATTGCATTATGCAAAATATTTGTAAATTAGAGTCGAGTTTGGCTATCTAAACTAACATGGACGTAAATCAACTAAGATGTCAATAATTTATACATACTATCACACTTACCAAGAGCTCGAGATCTTTCTCGTCATGGCAGCGAATAACATATTCTGATTTGAGTACAACGTTAGCAAGACAACAATTCAGGAAAGGGATTCATATTTTACTCATCTTATAGAAAACAACAGTTATCTTGTGGTCATACTTACCCTGGTGACGTTCCAAATCCAGCACGACCGCTGCTGCTTCTACTTTTGGAACTCCACTTACAACAATATGTTTCACCCCACTGTAGTACAAGTAAATGTTACAACCTTAAAATAGCGGGCTGAAACACTTGATCAGCCCTAAGGAAGAAAGTTTTTTTTAGAGTTGACAACACTTGAATTGTGAATAGTCAGCTCATTTACGCTAAAAAAATGTCAATAAAAACACGGTTAATTAAAAGCAAAAAAAAAGAGAAATAGAGTGTTTGCCGGGCCTTGAATTTGAACATGTGAAGAGGACATATGAGCTCCCTCTATCTTAATCGCATGTAACAACCATAGGCTTTCCGCTGCCGGACGGAGATGGTTATGGTTGTCATCTCTTCCATCTCCGACGGGCTAAAGAATAATAAGCCTACGCCCATTTATATTCGTTCATCTTTTATTTCTTTCATGCACTCTATTTCACCATGAACTCCATCTTTATGAACGAAATTACTCCTCGCAAACGAGCATCTCTACCAAGCATCACCTTCAGTTCCTGAACTCTCATTATCCTTACCCCTTGTTTTTTACACTAAAACGCATGCCCTCTTTACTATTCAACATTCTTCTCTACCCCTAATTTTCTCTACAACAAATTCACTTATTTCCTAAAACCTTTTTCATCAAATAAACCAGTCTATCCAGACTATAAACTTCGAGTGTCAATTCTGTTCATTTGTTCTCGAACCGCCATCTCTCAAATTCTTTGTTCTCGAACCGCCATCTCTCAAAGGCTCAAATTCATTCCGGTCAAATATTTTAGCTTGATTTAGTTCTTGAACCAGCCTATTTTATGTCCTTTTACTCTCATACTAACAATATATTAATTCTTATCTTATGCTAACAGCAAGCTCCCACTATTTTGCCCATGTCCTTCACTTTTGAGTAGACACCTATGTATACTGAGTAATTGCAAATCCCCTCTACTTTATATAGTCTCGCTTGTCTATAATCAACAACCCAAAATTCTCTCCATATTTTCTATATTACTCACAAATTACCGTTGTTTCTATCTTCAATTCATTCCTCTAATGTCAATCTCAAGTACCTATAAAAAAAACTATATATCTCTCTCTTTTCCAACTCTTTCAATTACTCTAACTCAAAATTATGTCATACTCCCTCGGTTTTTTAGTAATCTTCCTGTTTGTTGAATATATAACTGGAGTAGTTTTTAATAAAATGAAAAGATTAATAAGATATGCAGGGATAGATGGTAGTCTTTCCCAAAATTTTATCTAGTAACCAAATCAACTAACAAGAAGAAAATAAACTATATAACTACAAAGGAAAATGGCAGTAGGCCAGGAAGCAAGTAAATTAATAAAATCTGATACATAGAGTCAGATTACTCACACCCAAAACCAACACAAAAATCGGAAAAGGAGGTCATGAGAGTTGGTTAAAAGAAAGATAGAAATTCCCCCTTCTATTCTCAATAACCTTCCTCTTTCACTTTAAAAAAAAATGAAGAAAACACACTACTCCACCATATAATTAAATTTGGACCACACAAATACACTACCCCGCTATACAATTAAATTTGGAGCACAAAACTCAAAAAGGAAATAAGAAAAGTATTGTGAATAGACGAAAATAAAAATGAAGAATGTTATTGAGAATAGGAGGGACTATTAAAATAAGCACAAATTCTTATTTGTGACGGGCATTTTTCGTCACAAGCTTGGGACGGAGCAAATGTGACCACTTTTATGCAAAATGTAACCAATGACTGGTAACATTTTATGAATTATTATTTTTTATCATAATATGGTCACATTTAGTCCGTCACAAATTCACAAGAAAGATGAACTGATAAATAAGCACATAGGTGAAGGGGCAAGGTCACGTGGGTGACACAAATTTTACTATTGCAGGAATAGTTGTAGGGGGGCTTCTCACTTTTTAATAGTTAAAGATAAAGATTAAAGATTAAAGATTAAAGATTAAAGATATACCCATGTCCTCCTGTATAATTCTCCCCTTCTTAAAAAAAGAATCGACTCGATTATTGAAGCTACGACCTCCTGGATCAAATACAAATGATGTACCAAAAGAGAAGATATTTTTATTAGTCGACATTAGAATTCTTTTAGTTCAACATCATCTATATATTCTTGAAATTTATTAACAACACGAATCCAAACTTGTGAAACCAAATCCTTTTGCTTAAAAGATTATTAAATTTTTTCTCTAGTTGACACAAATCAATAATATCTTCAAGCTTCACCATTAACACCCAATTAGAAATCTTGGGAGTAAATCCCATAACACCATAAAGCTTCTCGTCAGTATAAGCTTCAATAGGAGATTTATATGATCTCCTCTCTTGTTTAACGACAAATACTCCAATATCGTCATCAAAAATAGGTGGCAAATATGGATAAAAAACGCTTTATCTTCTTCATGGATTTTGTCAAAAGGATATAAATCTTCTTCTTCACGATAATCATTTTCATAAAAGTTTATAAGACTCCTAACTTTGAAGCCGACAACATCCAATGGCTCCTCATCACCATAATCGTCATATATAGGTGACAAATCAAAATTTAAAGAAGAATTTCCTTCTACATGTATTTGTTAAGAAAAGATTAAACTTCCAAAGATCTTTTCATAACATTTACCATGAATGTGTAGATCAACTTCATCTTGGTAATGTTCCATCTTGTTGCCCATAAAAGACGTCTTGGTTTTAGAAAATCAAGAACTGAAACTCTAATACCAAATTGGTGTAAAATAATCCAAACTAATTTATGTCTTCTATGATCTATGCAATTGGTAAATTTACATGATCCAACACCAAGTACTTTCCACCATGAATATGAGTCCTAAGTTTTAATAAAATCATGTTACAGTTCAAAGGTACTTATTTTCAATACAAATTCTCATTTGTGATGGTCACTATCCGTTATAAGCTTGTGAAGGGAAACAATTGATTTTCCACTTGCAAACTTGTGAGAGAGATCCGACCCGTCACATTTTTCATTATGATTGTTATAGTTCTTATGAATTTTGTTTTTATGCTGTTATTTTTCTTTTTTGTTTGTTAATGATGATCAGGTAAATCATTGTCAAGAACAATTTTTATTATTGATTTGTTGCATTGGTTTTGTGACTGCTCCATTCTCTCAGTATTTAGTGACTTGATAACATATAAAATCTTATTTGAATTTTTAGAGCTATATTAAAGACTATAAGATTTATAAATTAAACCATTACTTTTTTTTGCCACCCTAATGTTAATAATCTGACACCGTTATTTCGAGTCTAATTATTAGAGATTCTAAGATTTGTAAAATACCTAAGGTATAAAATTAAAATTAGTTGTTATTGGGTGAGTCGGTTGTATGGTGCGACTGATAGATGAATCATCTCAACCAAAACCTTTAAGGTAATGGTTGAGGCCTATATATTATAGTTATATTTTATTATGCCCCTCACTCGAATGCCCATTGGGCTTGAAGAGTGGTTGATTAGTGCATAGGCCCCCATACCATGTGCGGGTTTTTCCACTTGGTGAGTTTGTGAGATATTGGGGGCTGCCAGAGTTTGGACACGTGACTTTCGGTCACTCTGGCTCTGATACCATAATAGATGAACCATCTCAACCAAAAACTTAAGGTAATGGTGGAGGCCCATATATTATAGTTATATTTTATTAGCGACCAACAAAAAGTGGCGATCTTTTTAATAAATAATGACCATTTTATGTTAATAATTGACCACTTTTAAAAGTGAAGATTTTAACTTTAACATTTAGAATCCACTATATCTAATAACAAACAGTTTCGAAAATAAACAATAAATTTCGTTTGTGACCGTCTAGTAGCGATAATTTGCCTTTTGTAAAAGCTCCATTTGTGGAAGTAAAGTCACTCTCAGAGTCCACTCAACACATCATTTCCCATTCGACAGAAGCGATCATAAACCGTGATTATTAAAAAGATAAAACAAAGATAATTAATATGCTTAACTTGTACTGTATCACATGATTGTTGACAAAATTAATCAACCCAATTAAAATTTTCCTTCTTAAATCTTCTGTATTGAACTTAATTATTAAGTTATTGGAGTAAACAATGGCGATTTGTACAAAGTTGGTCCAAATTTTGGTGGGTTTGTTGATGTTTATGGGTGTGAAATCAGAGTTTATAGAATATAATACTTCTGGGAAATTGATTTCTGGGAAAATTAATGTGCATTTAGTTCCTCATACTCATGATGATGTTGGTTGGTTGAAGACTGTTGATCAGTACTATTTTGGTGCCAACAATTCAATCAGGGTTTCTGTCTCTCCCTTTTTCATATGTTTGCACAATTGTAGAATAAGACGGTCTTACAGTATGAGACGGTCGTTTTATATATTAAAGCTTACATTTATTGTGAGACGGTCTTACACAATACTTACTGATTCATATGTTCTTGTTTTTGGCTTATATTGCTGTGGTTTTTAGAAATATTAACATGTTAGTATGTTACGACTTCATTTATTCCAAGATTGGTAATTTGTGTAGTTATTTATTTAATAGTTAATTTGTTGGAATTGGTAATTTGTGTAGTTATTTATTTAATAGTTAATTTGTGTGATGTTGGAGTTCACAAATTCTTATTGAAGACGGGCCAAATGTGGTCCGTTTAACGACAAATGTAACCATGTCGTTAAACTGGTCACATTTCGCCCGTCTTCAGCTGAAGATGAAATTGGTCCGTCTTCAATGAGACTTACTGGTTTGAGTTGGTGTGAAAGATTGGTTGGAACATGTCTATAAGTCATAGCTGTAGCGAGCATTCCTTCTATTGTCATTTGGTTTTACGGTTGTGTCTTGATTGGATTATTAACGAACTGATGAGCTAGAAAATATTATTTGGGGTGAGTTTAGGGTTGAATATATGGTGCTACTAAGTACTCACAAGTTCTGTCTGTTTATAGTCAAAGGGGACGACCAGTCGACCACCCCCATTAGTCCTGTTGCTCCATACCTGATTATCGACGAGTTTCGTACTCTTAGAGTGTTAGGAATATTTTTCAGGCGATTCTCATGCACTTCTGTTCCCCGTTCTTCATATATTCTGCATGTTTTTAATTTTCTTATTACTAAGTTTTACTTTTATAGTTTTACTCCATATCTCCTGTTGGTGAGTATTGAGTAATTATAGTTGATAGGATTGGAGGATCAATATATGTACTGTCTTTAGTTTCATCTTCCTATTTGTTTCAATCTTTCGTATTGACTAAAGTAAAATGTCAATAATTGATATTCCTGATATTCTAAACAACACTTTTATTTCTGCTTATGCGATGAATGTTGAGACATTGGGTGGCTTGGTGTGGCAGGGAGCTTGCGTGCAAAATGTGCTGGATTCTGTTATCTCATCTTTGTTGGAAGATGAGAATCGCAAGTTTATGTATGTTGAAATGGCAAGTATCTCAAAACCTTGTTCAAATTTGTTCTTATTTGCTTGGTTGCTTAATACCATATGCATATGATTACGATCAATCAGACTCTGATTTTAAGTTTGCTGCTTGCATTTGTTTGGTTATTGCCTTATTGGCCTCGTTGTGCAGGCATTTTTCAAGCGGTGGTGGAGACAGCAAAGTCCCAAGCTTAAAGCTAAGGTCAAGGAGCTGGTCAATGCGGGTCAACTTGAGTTTATGTATGACTCTCCAACTAATCTAATTTTGTAATGCAGTATTGTATGTTCTCGTTATAGACATTTTTCATCCTGTTGTTCCCAACTCTCTGCTGCTTAGGAAATAGGAATAGGCTTTCTTTGCTCGTTAGCTGATCTGCTACTTAGAGCTGTGAGTTGATGTTTCGAACCAATTTCTAACTATTACTTTTGCACCAATGTAGAAATGGAGGATGGTGCATGCATGATGAGGCAACACCACATTACATTGACCTCATCGATCAGACTACTCTGGGACATCGGTTCATCAAGGATGAATTTGATCAGATGCCTCGAGTTGGGTGGCAGATTGATCCATTTGGACATTCTGCTGTTCAAGGTTACTTGCTTGGTGCCGAGGTAGCATTTATTTTTTATGACCCGTTACCACTGAAGTTTTTGTGCTCATGTGGCTGTCTAGCAGTTTGAATTTTCTAATAAAATTGGTTTTAAACATTGAAACATCGATAGGCAACGTGTATCTCGATTCGCTGGTTGAGAGGATAACCGTAAGGATACTAAAATGGTTTTTTCATCATAAGAAACAGTACGAGGATGTTGAATATCGCATTGATGAAACAATAAATGCCTGTCGATGAAATGATACTGATTTAGTTACCCTAAGAATTACTGATTACTTCTGGCTTTTAGTCTAATCTATTTGTTACTGATTGCAGCTAGGATTTGATTCATTGTACTTCGCTCGAATTGATTACCAAGACAGAGCAAAAAGGAAAGACGAGAAGACACTTGAGGTGGTGTGGCGTGGTTCTAGGTCACTTGGTTCAACCTCTCAGGTAACTAACAAAAAACAATATAATGTTTCATGCTTTGTAACTGCTATGCGTTATTCTAGAATGAGGTTTCCCCCCTTTATCTGTTGATTTTTTTTGTTACTCCACCTGCACTTAGTAACTTTTCTCGAGCAGCTTCTTTTCTTGTTCTTTGTCCTCTCTGTCCCGAATTCTAGCTCAGTTGGCTAACTCTTATGCAGATCTTTACTGGTATATTTCCTGTACATTATGACCCCCCTGATGGATTCCAATTTGAAATAAACGATCCGTCCCCTCCTGTTCAGGTATGCATCACTTTTTTTCTTCAGATTTTTATTTATTTTAATAGTTAGTTAATGCTAATACAAAATTAGGTTTGCTATTTTTTTCCTTGTTGAAGGATGATCCTCTATTATTTGGCTTTAATGTCCAAGAAAGAGTGAACGATTTTGTTGCTGCTGCTGTAGCACAGGTTAGTAATGGAGGGGTTTTTAAAACTTACTTCTGTGTTTCTTTTAATTAATTTATTTGGTTGTCAACTTTGGGTTCTTATATGTCCTCCTCACAATTAGCCAAAGTGTTTTTGGGGAAAATTTTGGCTGATGAATGTTTGTTTAGCTGTTTAAAGTTTCAAACCAAGGGCTCAAATGATTTATTTTGTGTTGGATACTAACACTTCATTTGGATGGAAGGATTAGGAAGGAGGGATTAGGGCATTATGTCACGAGATAATTCTTCTCCCCTAAGAATAACTCGTGTGCACGCCTGACACGTGTGATAGATGAACCATCTCAACCAAAACCTTAAGGTGATGGTTGAGGCCCATATATTATAGTTATATTCTATTATGCCCCCCTCACTCGAATGCCCATTGGGCTTGAAGAGTGGTTGGTTAGTGCACATGCCCCCATTGGGCTTGAAGTGTGGTTGGTTAGTGCACAGGCCCCTGTGACGATTCTCAGGGATAAATCCGGAAGAAAAAATCACAAAAGGTTGATCAACACAGGAATTCCAATTTGAGAAAGAATTCGAATGAAGATCAATTGATTTGTATTATCTTGAAGAATTAGTTACAAAATGTAGAAGAAGTACAAGTGTAACTACTTACAAGATTACAACAGAATTATAGAGAGATTTAGTGAGAGAAGTTTGTTATCAAAAATTGAATGAAATACAGAGGACATGTATTTGGCTATTTATAGCAATTAACTAACTATAGAGCTGTATTGCTGACGTGTCCTTTATTGTAACTAATTCTGTTACAATCCATCCCCCTTGTAGAAAACTTGTCCTCAAGTTTGTGAGCCCATTTTGAATTGAGGAAAACGTTTTTCAATGTCTTCATATGGTTCCCAAGTGGCATCATTTTCAGTACCATTAGACCACTGTATGAGCACATAAACTACTGCCCTATTCCCTTTCTTGACCATCTTCCTCTCCAGCACAGCCACTGGTTCAGCTTGAAGTTGCAAGTTCCCATCAATTTTTGGAACTGATACTGTCACAGGAACAGGTCCATGATGTTTTTTAAGTTGAGAGACATGAAAAACAGGGTGTATTCTTGCTTGGTCAGGCAGTTGTAATGCATATGCTACAGCCCCCTTTTTGAACACAACTTGGAAAGGACCAAAGTATTTAGGAGCCAACTTATGATAAGGTCTGTACAATAGGGATTGTTGCCTGTAAGGCTGGAGTTTCACATATACCCAATCCCCAATGGCAAATTCTTTGTCAGATCTATGTCTATCACTTTGTTGCTTCATCCTATCTTGTGCTCTTTTAAGGTGGAATTTGAGCATTGCAATGCACTCCTCACGAGCTGTCAAGCTTCTGTCTACAGCAGCTACTGGACTATCCCCACATACATAAGGAATGTGTAAGTGAGGAGATTGGCCATACACTACCTGATAAGGAGTGGTTCCAATAGCAGAATGAAAGTTGCTGTTATACCACCACTCAGCAAGAGGAATCCAAGTTGCCCAATCTTTGGGTCTCTCCCCAGCCATACACCTTAAGTATGTCTCCAAACACTTGTTAACAATCTCCGTCTGACCATCAGTTTGAGGATGGTAGGCAGTTGACATCAGCAACTCTACCTGTAACATCTTAAAAAGTTCTTGCCAGAATTTACTTAAGAATATCTTGTCCCTATCACTAACAATTGTCTGAGGTACACCGTGTAATCTAAAGATCTGCTCCATGTACACTTTTGCTACTGAGACTGCATCAAAAGGGTGGGATAATAGGACAAAATGAGCATATTTACTGAGTCTGTCCACCACAACCAGAATAGTATCTTTCCCATGTGCTTTAGGTAAACCCTCAATAAAATCCATGGATATATTAACCCAAATTGCTTCTGGAATTGGCAATGGTTGTAACAGACCAGCAGGGGCTTGTAACAAAGGTTTGTTTTGCTGGCATATCCCGCACTGTCTGATCAATTGTCTTATCTCCTTTTTCATCCCTTTCCAATAGAATAGTGCAGATACTCTCATATATGTCCCATGAATGCCTGAATGACCTCCCATGGCTGAGCTATGCATTAGGGTTAGCAACTCCTGTCTGAGATTTTCATCCGGACCCACCACCAGTTTCCCTTTCCTTGTGAGTTGACCATTCTCCCATTTATACTTACTCAAGGTAAATGAATCATCTGAAATTGTTTGGATTATCTGCACACATTCAGGTAGTGTCCAGCTTTGATGCACCCTTTCCATCAGATCAGATCTGACCTGAGTCAGCACAATACCCATTAATTCTCCTCCTGTTATTCTGGAAAGAGCATCTGCCACAGTGTTTTCTTTCCCTTTTCTGTATACAATTTCATAATCCAACCCTGGTAGCTTAGGCAAATATTTTGCCTGAAATGAACTTGTAATTTTCTGCTCCAGCAAGTATTTCAAGCTAAAATGGTCAGTTTTGACAGTAAAGTGTCTTCCAGTCAAGTAGGGTCTCCATTTATCCACTGCCATTACCAAGGCTAAAAGCTCCTTTTCATAAGTAGATAAGCTCCTGTGTTTTATTGCTAAAGCCTTACTAAGGAAAGCTATAGGGTGGCCTTGTTGAGATAACACAGCTCCAATGCCTAACTCAGAGGCATCTGTTTCCACTGTAAAATTTGCATTGAAATTTGGTAGTGCCAATACTGGTGCTTGACTCATGGCCTTCTTTAATTTGTCAAATGCCACAGTAGCTTCTTCACTCCAAATGAAGCCATTTTTCTTAAGTAAATTGGTGAGTGGTCTACTGATAATACCATAACCCTTCACAAACTTCCTATAATACCCAGTTAGGCCAAGGAAACCGCTCAATTCTTTAATAGTTCTTGGTAGAGGCCAACTCATCATACTGGTGACCTTGGCACGGTCAGTAGCGACTCCTTGTGCTGAGATTATATGGCCTAAATAATCCACCTCAGGTACTCCAAAAGTGCATTTACTCTCTTTGGCATATAGGGTATGGGTTCTTAATACATCCAAAGCAAGTCTCAGATGTTTCATGTGTTCTTGAACATTAGAACTATATATCAAAATATCATCAAAGAATACAAGGATGAACTTCCTTAAGTAATTCTGAAAAATGGAATTCATCAAACTTTGGAAAGTGGAAGGAGCATTAGTGAGGCCAAAAGGCATCACTAAAAATTCATAGTGACCTTCATGGGTTCTGAAAGCTGTTTTCTGCACGTCATCATTATGCATCCTAATCTGCCAGTATCCTGCTCTCAAATCTATTTTTGAGAAAATGGTTGATCCATGTAGTTCATCTAGCAGCTCATCAATAACAAGAATGGGAAATTTGTCTTTCACGGTGTGTTTATTTAGCTCTCTATAATCCACACATAGCCTCCAAGACCCGTCTTTTTTCTTGACCAAAACCACCGGTGAAGAGTATGGGCTTTGACTATGTCTCACAACCCCATTGCTCAACATTTCCTTAGTTATTTGCTCAATTGCATTTTTTTGTATGATTGGGTACCTATAGGGCCTGACATTGATGGGTGTTGTACCAGGGTTAAGGTGTACCTGGTGATCATGGCTTCTATGTGGTGGAAGAGTGGTAGGTTCATCAAAGACATCAGCAAACTCATGTAAAACACTCTTAATGCATTCAGGAGTGTTATAATGTTTACTCCTTGATTCTGCTGTATTTGTTTTGCATTGCACATTTAATGTAAATAATTGCCCCCCTTTGCAATTTTGCAGAATTTTATTGCCACAAATCCACTGTAACTCTCCCCTTTTAATACCCCTCAATACCACCTTCTTCTCTTTATACTGAAATTCCATTCTTAGTTTCTCAAAATCCCAACTCACTGGTCCCAAGGAAACCAGCCACTGCACACCTAATACCATCTCACATCCTCCCAATGGAACAACCATGACATCTGCAGTAAATTCCACACCATGGAGTTGCCATTTAAATTTCTTACACATATGTGTGGTGATAATAGTGTCCCCATTGGCTACACTCACCTCCAGTGGGTAAGTCTTATCTAGCCTACACCCTAGCTTCCTTGCCACTGCCTCATCTAAGAAGTTGTGTGTACTACCAGAGTCTATTAAAATGTGCACAGAATGAGATCTCACCTTCCCTGACACTCTCATTGTTTGATATGAATTCTGACCAGCCAAGGCATTAAGAGAGATCAAAGGTTGTTCCTTCCCCCAGTCCTCCCTACTGTCATATTCAACTGTACTGGGGTCACTCTCCTCCTCTAGCTCACTTTCGTCCACAAGATCATCACTATCCTCAATAGGAATCACCTGGATTTTATACAACTTGCCCTTACATATATGACCAGCACTGTACTGCTCATCACAGTAAAAGCATAGGTTCTTCCTCCTCCTTTCCTCAACATCCACAGGTAAAGGTGGTCTACTTCTGAAACTTGACTTCCCTGGCACAACATCTTTATGATTTCTTTGGAAATTTGGAGTTGTAGTTTTATTGTCAAATTTCTGGTATGGTGGGGACCCACGTTTGTACTGAGACTGAAATGAGGTGTAATTAGGTCTCATTTGGGGTGGTTTGTCAAGGATTGGTTTATTTGCAGATTTGGTAGCAGTAAGGGTTTCTTCTTGCAATCTGGCATACTCTACTGCCTCACACAAAGAAACTGGTTTAAATGCCTTAACAAAAGACTTAATTGTAGGTTTCAATCCTCCCACAAAACTGTCTAAAAAATACTGATCAGGCAACAATCTGTTTCTTTGCAACATTAATCCTTTCAAATGTTCAAAAGCATCAAGATAATCCTCTAAAGACCCAACTTGAGACAGTTTATTAAACTCTTCAACAACATTACTATCAATGGCTTCTTTGAATCTAACACATAAATCCATAGCAAAATCATTCCAATCCACATTTGCTCTAACTGTCATGTAACTTTGAACCCAAGACTCAGCCTTTCCCACCACATACAACGAGGCTAAATCAGCCTTCTGATTATTAGGAATTTTACACAATTCAAAGTAGCGATTGCATTTCTTAATCCATAGCCTAGCATTACTACCATCAAATTGGGGAAATTCGATTTTAGGGTTAAAACTGAAATTGCGAGGTGGTGGATGAAGTATACCTTCCCCGTGTCCAGGTTCGTTATTAAGGCGGCCATGATCGTGATTATTCTGAAGCGCCTGAAGCAACAGCTCAATCCTCTGGTTTTGATCCTTCATTGACCCCATGGATTCCTCAATCGCCTTCATGCGTTCCTCCATTTGTGCTTGTAGTTGAGCAATCGTGAGTTTAGCCAGCTTCAATTCGGTTTTGCCCAACTTAATCCCAGGAAATATCGATTACTCAAAATTCGAACTTGAAATGCTAATTTTAATGGCGGAATCTGGCGCGAGATATTCAGGACCGAAGGCTCTGATACCAAATGTGACGATTCTCAGGGATAAATCCGGAAGAAAAAATCACAAAAGGTTGATCAACACAGGAATTCCAATTTGAGAAAGAATTCGAATGAAGATCAATTGATTTGTATTATCTTGAAGAATTAGTTACAAAATGTAGAAGAAGTACAAGTGTAACTACTTACAAGATTACAACAGAATTATAGAGAGATTTAGTGAGAGAAGTTTGTTATCAAAAATTGAATGAAATACAGAGGACATGTATTTGGCTATTTATAGCAATTAACTAACTATAGAGCTGTATTGCTGACGTGTCCTTTATTGTAACTAATTCTGTTAGAGCCCCCCATACCATGTGCCAGGTTTTTCCACTTTGTGAGGTTGTGAGATATTGGGGGCTGCCAGGGTTTGAACACGTGACCTTCTCTGGCTCTGATACCATGATAGATGAACCATCTCAACCAAAACCTTAAGGTGATGGTTGAGGCCCATATATTATAGTTATATTCTATTAACGTGAACCTCGGGTGGACGAGAAGCCAACCGTTACAATTAGGTTGGGAAACCATTTACTCAACTGTGAAGGATACACTTTTTTCGAATTTCAATAATACACGTACAAATTAAGCTCTGTGAGAAAACAATCTGAAGTTAAGTTTATGCGTGTACTCAAAGAATCTAGCAAAAATGAAATATTCATTCTCCAAATGATTATACTTGTCAAAAAATGAAATAGTCACCCTCCTTCATATCCTGGAAGATATTTTGCAGCAACTCTTTCTCTGTTGCTGAAAGAGGGGTAATATATCTAGGAAAGCTATTACCTGTCCTAGGAGAATATAACTAACTTGGTGTTGTCTTATCATATTCCCTTATAATACGAAACTACTAGCATGAGAGTGATTCCAGTCATGTGGTTTAACAAAAAGCAACGAAGGGATAGTTGGCTGAAGAGTTCATATTTTGGTACGGCACTAAATGAAATTTAATAGTAGTTGGTAACCATGGGTTTAAGGATGCCTGGAGGGAATATGATGTTTTTGAGCAAGTGTTGGGAAAATAAGTGTATGTGCGAATGTTTGATGTAAATGTAAAATAAGAGGTTATATGAGAGAAGTTCAACTAGAAACTTGGAAAATAACTCGAAATTTCATAACTTAGGCGACGGCGAAATTCAACTAGATTGTTTAAGGTAAGCCCCTTTCAGATATTTCGGGTGGCTAATTGGCTCATATTCACTCAAAATGTCAGTTTCGGATACATCTTTGAACCTTGTGATTTTGGGTCAGTCCGTTTTGCGGATCCATGTAGGATTTTAATATAGGTTTGACCACACAAATATATCTGTATCCCATAGAATCTGGTCCAGCCCATTGCTATCCCATATGTAATCAGGTACTGTGCTAGAAGGATTACGAGAGAGAGAGCTTATGCCAGCTTCGTATTTATGTCTTGCAGGCAAACATAACCAGAACAAATCATATAATGTGGACCATGGGTGAAGATTTTCGATATCAGTATGCCAATTCATGGTTCAGGCAGATGGACAAGCTGATTCATTATGTGAATCTGGTATCAATTTTTATACTTTACTTATAACACTTATTCTAGTATGCTAAAATATTTCGTTCAAGAATCTACGTGCTTTTTTCCCTTTCTTTTATCGTAGCAAAATTAATGTTTAATGTTGCATAATGTTTACCTTGGAATCTTGGATACAGGATGGTCGTATCAATGCGTTATATTCAACACCTTCAGTTTACACAGATGCAAAGCATGCTGCAAATGAAACATGGCCTGTCAAAACTGACGATTTTTTCCCGTGAGTTTTGAAGTTTTCACGAACAATTTGCCGAATCCTTTTTTAAAGCTACAACTGTACTAATGCAATTGATTTGGCCCTTCAGCTATGCCGACCGTGCCAATGCATACTGGACGGGATACTTCACAAGTAGGCCTGCTTTTAAGGGCTATGTCAGAATGATGAGTGGTTACTACTTGGTACTCTCTCTTTCTCTCTCTTCATGAATAAACTTGTTAGTTTCTATTTTGGGATGTCCATGAATAAAGTTCTTTGAATATTTTCTTTTCTGCATGCTTTTGTGGTCATTCTGATTTGCTATCCACCTCTTTCATCAACTTCTTTGCCATCCACATATTAGCAAGCTTGTTCATGGACGGAGGAAATATTAGAAATATGTGCTTTGTAATCTTTTGAAATGCTCAATGTCTTACATTACAAGTGATAGATGAACCATCTCAACCAAAACCTTAAGGTGATGGTTGAGACCCATATATTATAGATATATTCTATTAACAAGTATCTGTATCATTTATCTGTCTTTTTTTATATTTTTTATATTGTTGTCAGGCAGCAAGGCAATTGGAATTTCTTAAAGGAAGAAATGGCTCGGTTTCTCAAACAGAAACATTGGCCGCTGCTTTGGCAATCTCTCAACATCATGATGCAGTTAGTGGTACTGAAAGACAGCATGTAGCTGATGATTATACATTGCGGTTGCACACAGGTTATTTAGAGGTGCCAATTTTGCTTGTTTTGGGATTTCTGTGCAGATTTGGAGTTCAAAAAAGCTGTAGTATACCATAACTAGCTACGCTAATTCTCAATTGCAGGCTGCGAAAGTAGTTTCGTCCTCCCTCACTTCTTTGACCAGTATGCATGGAGCATCACAAACTACCTTTCAACAGGCAATACACTCCCCCATTCACTTGTACTTATGTGAAGATTGTATCCTTGACAGTTTCCATTATCATTTGTGGCTGTGAAGATATTCTAGTGCCGCCAGCAAAAAACCTTAAAAATGAATAATGGTTTCCAAAACCGTATATATCTGCCCACCGCTACTGCATAGAAAGTGCAGCTTTTGGATACTGCATTTGGAACTCCGAATATAAATATTAGCATAATGGGGTTAAAAGTCACATGCTATATTTAGAATACCTGTAAGTCTAATCAAATGCTATTGTACTTCTCTAATTTGGTTTTGTGATTTGTTTGCAGTGCCCTCTTCTTAATATCAGTTATTGCCCACCATCAGAAGAGATCTTGCCAAAGGGGAAGAGTTTGGTATATGCATCATCTTTATCTTTTGAACATTTCACATGTTTTATTATTTACTGGCTTCAATTTGATCGTCATTTCTATTTCAGGTAGTTGTCGTTTACAACTCTCTAGGGTGGAACAGAGACGAAGTCATACGAATTCCAGTTAGTGCTCGTGATCTTCATTACCCCTCTTAAAACTATATATATTTTGCATATCTAGATCTGATTTCCTGTTTCTTCTCTCAAGCTACTCTATGCAGAGGTACTGCCGTAAATGTATCTTTATAATTGTAAAAACAAGCAATCAAATAAACATACGTATATATCCAAGTTTGGACACGGCATGACTCAATTTCTTAAACATAGGGTTTACTAAACTAAGGATACAGGAATTGTCATCTAAAAATAATATATTTACAAAATTAAGATATGCTAGTGTTTTCAAAGTTAAATATAGCGATGTTATGAAAATAAGGCTCAACATTATATATACGTGCATTCCAGTACTTTCGTCACGCAGCCCTCCCTTGTTGGCGATATAAAGTGAACTTAGAATTTAGATCACCTAAATGCGACGACTAAATGAGAGTTGGGTAGAACACCTTAAGGACTTACGTGGTGTCCTACTTATCTTTAATTATGAGTATGTCCTACTTGAGTTGTGTCATTGCGTGCTTGACTGGAAGTAGTCTTAGGATGGGTGACCTCCTGAAAGTTCCGGGATGCGCATGAGTGAGGACAAAATGCGCTGGAAAGGACCCGTGTTGATTTGTGGGTCATGTACACAGCCTAACAAGCTACCGTGAGTGACCGCTCCCGACCCAGGGTTTGGGCCGGGGTGTTACGTATAGATGTCATTACCATATTCTTATGTGTCATGTTAGATACTAGTATGACCCTAGAAGTGAACTGTTGAAGCAACATAGTCTTAAGTAATTCATATTGATTGCAGATCCATTGTTTCAGGTAGATGTTGACACGGTCCTAGTACGGGATTCCAAGGGAAAAGAAGTCGAATCACAGCTGCTGCCTCTAACTAACACCTCACTGAGAATCAGAAATGATCATCTGAAAGCTTATCTGGGGAAACAACCAGATGGCGCCACCAAGCATTGGCTTGCTTTTCACGTATCTGTGCCACCCCTTGGATTCAGTACCTATATCGTGTCCTCTTCTCAAGCAGGTTCGCCTTTTATTTTAGTACTGAGCCTTTGTATCTACGTCAGCTGTGTAATTTCTCTGAATATTTGCCTTGAAGGGGCAAAGTCAGCTGTCTCAACAACATCTACTGTAGAAGGAAATGCCAATAATACCATACAGGTTGGACAAGGGAATTTGAAGTTACTATATTCTGCCAGCAAAGGAATCCTTACTCGGTATATAAATAATCGAAATATGGTGAGTTCTGTTTCTAAGGTGCAATTTCCTGACTTGATCCTCTGCTATTTTTATGCAAATCTGTTATCCAAGTTGAGGCATATGCAAGCAAAAAGGTCTAGTTACTTAGTTAGTCACTTGCCAATGTTATGTACGGTGCAGTATACCACACCGTTATCTGAATTGACAATTACATTGAGGGATTCGGTCCCATGACACAGCAGAACAAGTTTACTGTGCCTCTTATCCTAAAAAATATTACAATGGAGTATAATTTTTGTATTATAGTAGGATTAATAGCCTTAAAATTGTGAACATAACAACTAAACAAAAATTGGCACAAAAATTGGCGCAAATATAGAAAGAGCCTCTACTCCAACCCCCAATATCCCACCATTTCCGGGAGTCCTTGAGGCATCAAGGTTATGTTATACTAGCTGCAAAACTTCTGAGGTCCTTGACTGCAACTAGTTATCTGTACTGAAAAACCTAGAATGCTGCCGAGTCTTTTGTTGTGAATATTTTTTTTTTATAATCTTGTTTGGGACTTTGGATGAGGTAGAATTTAACTGTAAAGAGCCATTGTAACTCTATCTAGATTTTTCTTTGGTTCCTGATGCTATATTCAGGAGTTCTGTGTACTTATCATTTAGGCTCATTTTGAAGAAGAGCCAATGGTCAAGAACTTTCGTAAATTTTTCTAAAATTTAAACCTTATACTTAGGCTGTGTAACTTTTTAGCAAGATGTTAGTGTTTAATTAACACAATGACTACGGTTTTGTCTCTAAAGGATCTGTGGCTTCACTTATCAAGAAGCTTGTTTAAGTTGATGTGGTTTACAACACACATTGTAACTTATGTTGTGACATTAGTGTTGATAAAGAATCCCCGCATGCAAACTGCAAAGGCTAATCCTGTAAAATATGCACGTTGATTGAAGTCATGGATTCACAAGAGCATCCTAAAATTGACAAGTGTTTGGCCTTTTTGGTGAAGGTTAATGCCGTTACTGAGCAATCATATAGTTATTACTCTGGATTCAGTGGGACAGATGCAGATTCGCAGGTAACAATATGTCATTTCATATAAAGCTATCAGTTTTCCTTTTCATAGTTCTTACCCTTTAATCATTGTGGACTTGAACTGGGTGTTAATCCCTTTGTAACTCTCATTTGATCTATATCTCCTCCTTGGGCTTACCATGTTGTTGCTTTTTTCCTGTAGGCCTCTGGGGCCTATGTTTTCCGCCCGAATGGCACATTTTCCATTGGAACTGAGAGACAGGTATCAATATTCTTTACTCTATTTCAGAAAGTGTTTCCTTTTCAAATTGAACAAAAAAAACCATCACTCACTAGCCCTCGGCCTTAGAAATGATGTAACAAAGCAAAGTGAAGCAACAACTTTCTATGCTTCTTGTATTGTGAAGTAGCAGAGGGTCGATGTTCAAAGGGGTAAGGTTGCGTATGTCCCCCCTCTCTTACCCCACCGCAAGCAGACGCCGTTGAGGAATTGGATTAATTTTGGTAGGAGCCATTTAGGCACGGGGGTGATTGTGGTGGGAGCCGTTTGAGGAATTGGGATAATGTTCTCGTTTAACTCCACTACATGTGATCTTAGCTTGTACTACCTTTGTTTTTCGATCAAGCCCTAAAGTAAAGTGTTTCTTTTTGGTGGCAGGCTTCCTTGACTGTTATGAGAGGCCCACTATTTGATGAGGTTCATCAACAACCGACACCGTGGATATATCAGGTGTTTGTCATATGAATTTAACAATGAATGATACTTCCATGGTTTCATTTAAAAGTTTGGTTTGAAATTTATAGTTAGCTGTGATACTGATAGGTACGTGATGATTCTTTTCTTGCACCAATTTATATACAGAGTAACACGTTTTTCTCTGACAATTTGTTGTACCACAACGTCTTGCTGTTGTAGCTGTCACAAGGTTCTCATGTGCTCCTAACAATACTGTTGTCTGAAAATACAGCATTAAGTGAGATTTGCTTAACAAAAACTTACAAGTGAGAGAAATTCAAGCTAATAATTTAGTTCTGGCCTTTATCATATGGTCTTGTACAAACACTAGAAGATCTGCTGGCTGACAAAACTTGCGTACTGTTTACACCTTTCTAGGTGTTCTAGGAATTCTTGGCAGGTTGCGAATGCCACGTTGACAGTGCTCCGTATTATTTAACACTTGTGGTCTTTAGGTGCAGAACATATTCCTCTAAGCTCAACATGAACTTGTTTGCAGGTAACTAGAGTATACAAAGGAAAGGAACATGCTGAAGTAGAGTTCACGGTCAGTTCGTGTGTTCTGCACTTATGATTTTATTTTCTCGTGGACTCTACTAGCCCCAGAATTCCTCATCTATACGTGCTTGTTTAGATTGGACCTATACCTGTCGATGATGGAGTTGGTAAAGAAGTTGTCACCCAGATCAGGACACCTATGAAGACAAATAAGACTTTTTACACAGATTCCAACGGACGTGATTTCATTAAAAGAGTAAGTTAACATGTGACAATTGATAAGCTTCTATTTGCATAATCTTCTTTTTTGTAGAGAGGGGTTGTCACTTTGACAGTTTTTTATTTTTTGATATTAGAAGGAAATCATGACGTAATTGATAATTTTAATGAGAGAAAGGTACAATGTGAATGAGGATGCGCTTAAATTTTGTCTACAACAGTTGCTCATTCCCCTTCCCACTTACCATGTACTCGTACTATCTCTGATTTTTGACGTAAATCCATGATTGAATGTTGCAATTATCAGGCATTAATTCAATTATGCTGTAAACCGTATGTCTGTGTAAAGTTGTCCTAGCTGAGCAATTTAACGAATTATGCAGATTCAAGATTACAGAGAAGATTGGAACCTAGAAGTCAGTCAACCCATAGCAGGGAATTATTATCCGGTAAGCTACCTTCTCATTTACTATTCCCTGATATAGTATTAGCCATGTCATTCATCTTATTATCTTTTTTTTCCTAAGCTTGAGGAGATCGTCTTGTTCTCCATTCATGTAACTGGTAAGCAATAGTTTACCGCTGTACTCAGTTGAAAATGGTTGTTCTGCACCGTTCATGATCTATGCTATATTGCAATAAAAATTACTCCATTGATTATTTATGTCCGACTGTCTTCTGAAATCCCGGTAAAGGCAGCTTTGAAAATGGAGATAAGCGAACTCTGGTTTGAAAATCTGCCGTGCTTTATCTAAGTTATGAGTATTGAGAATAATAATGTACATATTTCCTACCATATTTGTTAAGATCCTCTAGGTCAAAGTTATCCTACAATATCATGCAAATATTCTAGTTGATCTTATTCTTGTATTATAAGCCACATATTACGGCTAACATTGCACTTAAAGTTTAGTTTGTGCTAGTATTCCTTTGTATAAATAGTTTAGGATATGTACAAGTTCATTTATGCAATTCTAATTTAATAAAACCTTTCATAATTCTAATAATGAGTAATCATAGTCTTATGAAAGCATTGTACAGAACATGATCTCGTACAGTAATAAAATTTTGTTGTCAGGCACCTATTCCGTAAACTGACCGTGTTCTTCTATAACCCTAAGTATATGCTGGTTATTTACAGATAAATCTTGGAATTTTTATCAAAGATGAAATCACAGAATTATCAGTGTTGGTAGACCGTGCAGTTGGTGGGTCTAGCATAACGGATGGTCAAGTAGAATTAATGCTTCATAGGTATTCTCTCTAGTTACTTTATTTTAGTCAGTTTAGTCGCATTGATTATGTCATACATATATCTGGTGCATATATTGAAAATTATCTTGGCCACAAAATTTCCATACCAGGAGGCTGCTTCATGATGATGCTAGAGGTGTTGGTGAGGTATTAAATGAAACAGTTTGCAGTCATGACGAGTGTACAGGCTTGACGGTAAGCCATGTTGCTTTGTGTTGATTCAAGTTTATGTTTATGCACACGTGCTTCCAGATGTGTAATGCCACAAAATTTTACTGCATTTTCAAGCTTTGAATTTTCATCCTTCAGATTAAAGGAAAATACTTTGTTAGAATTGATCGTACAGGCGAGGGTGCCAAATGGCGACGTACTTTCGGCCAAGAGATTTATTCCCCACTTATCTTAGCTTTTTCAGAACAGGTGATGAAAGAATTAAGGCACCAAAGTTCATAAGAGTTCAAGAGCAATTTCTTATCATAAATGTAACATCTGTTTTTCTCGCTTTGCATTTTGCAGGACAATGATGACTGGAGTAGTTCTCATGTACCCGTGTTTTCAGGAATAACAGCTTCCTACAGCCTCCCTGATAATGTTGCTATTATTACACTGCAGGCAAGTTTAGAATGTCTTTCATAGGATTTTATGAAAGTAGTACTATATTTAACAAACTGTTCAAAACTTTGCATTTGTTGGCTCATTATAAATATTTCTAACTACTTCAGGAACTGGACAACGGGAAAGTACTGCTCCGATTGGCTCATCTATATGAGGTTTGTGTCTGTTTTTTGTTTCCATTTAGCTTGAATGTTGAGGTGCATAGTCGGATACTTCTTTGTTTCTATGCTGACTGAGAACTGAGAACTGAGAAGCACATGGACGACATGTATTAATCTTCACGATGGCGCCTCTAATGAAACATACACTTGAAGCCAATGTTACTCTTGCGGTCTGACCATATTTTCTGATGCTTGGGAATCTGTTGAAATGGACAATAAAAAAGACACAAACCCGATAGTGGGGCTTAGACCATCTATTATTTTTGTGTCATCCTTAGTATATCCTTTTCAAAACCAGGTTCACATGCTCCTCAGTTACAGGCGGTTATAACCTAGGTACCTCACTGGCTCTCTTACCGTTTGTGATAAAGCCATGGATGGGTTCTAAACCAACATTTGACTGCCATGGCTGCCTATGTTTAGATAGCGGTATGAACCCACCAAGTTAAACACCTTATTTACTAAGGTATACGCTCCGACTCAAAATACGTAATATTAGGCCACTTTTTCTTTTTCCTTGAGACGCATGGCCTATTATTTCATACTTTAACTAACTGAGCCAACCTATCTTGTTCATGGTATTGCATTTCCCACTATTTTTCTTGCAATTAGATTTATCTCCGCATTCCGGCCAACCTATGCTCTGTTATTAATTAATTAATTTTTTTGCAAAGATTGGAGAAGATAAAGACTTGGCGGCAATGGCAAATGTAGAGCTCAAGAAGCTCTTCCCTAACAAGACGGTAAATATAACTGGTTTTTGTCGTGCTTACCCCAGTTTCCACATAGGAATATTTCCAAGGTATATTATAACCGTTACTTTTTTCAGGTCACTAAAGTAACAGAGATGAATCTATCTGCAAATCAAGAAAGAGCGGAGATGGAAAGGAGGCGGTTAGCGTGGAGAGTAGAAGGTTCTTCCGACAAAGAGACGCAAGTGTCAAGAGGAGGACCTGTGAATCCTGTAGACCTGCTGGTGGAACTCGGTCCTATGGAAATTCGGACTTTCTTGGTAGACTTAAAGTACATTCAGATGTTCGGTGCTTGACTTGGGTTCCATGAACGTGTAATAATAGTGTAAATGGGAGAATAGGGGCTAGCTTTTGTAACTCTGTTCCTGAATGCTTTGGTTCAATGGTGTTCTATGCGGCTGTTTACGCTTAGAAGCGTAAGTGATGGCGGAGTCAGAAGAGATGTTTCTAAGTTCTACTGTGCATGACAAACAATTTTCATTTTTGTTTATTCCCCACCCTATGCACCTACATGTGCTACTGATACATGACGAAGAATTAGATCAAGGTCCGTAAGCTACGACCACCAGAATTGTCTATGCTTTCTTTGGATCGTGTAAGCATAACTTGGGATATAGAAATGTACTAGTCTTAAATCCGCGTACTACGCAGGGAAATCTTAAAAATTGTAAAACCAAGTTACTTGAAAATTGTGATAGAATTGCAGAGTACTTTGAAGTAGACTAGTCGAAACTATACTCGCGCCAATTGACCCGTATTATCAAGGTCTACACTCGTAAATTTTAAACCGCATCCAAACCAACCTAAACTCGAAATGATTCAGTGATTATTGATTTAGAGTTAACCAACATTAACCTGTTATATGTCAAACCGAAGATAAACTTTTGTTAAATATACGGAAGTTTTTCATGGTACCCTTGAGGTTCAATCTTTATGCCAATGATACCCTTGTTAGATAATGGACGTTAGATTAAACTTAGAGAATATGATTAATGGATACTTAACTTTGGCGGGAAATTTTGATTTCAAAACAAATTTTTGTAAAAAATAGTGATTGCATAAAATACCCCCGAGCTTTGTATTATTGCATACCCTTTGATTTTATAATCCCCTTATACTTCCCCTTATACTAAAAGAATAAGAGGTCTTCATAATTTTCCCGCCTAAAGTAAAATGTTCTATAATTAGTGCTCACATCATTTCATATTAATTCTATACCATAAATAGAAATACTACAACTAACTTCAATATATAAACCCACATTAATGCATATTTTAATATTTCTATACATGTGAAATTGCATTAATCATACTGCATGATAATATGAGAGAAATATTTTGTATAATTTTTTTTCATAATTTTATTTTTCTGTCTTTTGATACAAATGTTGTAAAAGTTGATTATATCATTTCACAAATTCGCTAATTTTATTGTCAAATAATTAAGTCATTAGTTAAGGTCATTCTTTAGGTAAATATAATTACGTAATTGCTCTTTCATGGACAAAATTTACTCTTTCATGGATTTTTTGCCATTAATTTCCCCTTCCTTACCCTTCCCTCAAAAATCAAACAAACAAACCTCTCTAATTCTCATCCTCACAAAACTAATAAAATTTATCAAATTAATTGACTATGAAGGCTAATCCTCAGATTTATCAAGTACTAGTTCTAATTTATTAACTTTATGTTAAACTAGGGTGATTAAATTAAATTAGATTAATGAAATTAGGGTTTAGATGAATTATTGTCAACGAAAATTGATGATAAAGAAGAAGGGGGATGTTTATGCGGTGGTTGTGACGGGACGGCTGGTGGTGGTGGTGGGTACCATATAACTGAATGACAGACTGGATGGTGGTACTTGGGCTGACAGTTGACGGAAGCATATGGTTGTCGTCGGTATACTGCTATTACTGCAATTGTGAAGGGGGTGGTGGCATGGGGTTCCAGTGGTGTTAAACATGGCGGATCTGGAACTTGGGAGAAGCGGGTCTGCGGAAAACGACCGCCGACGGCTGGCAGGATGGTGGGAGAAGGGGGCGAATTGAATCTGGGTATTGAGTGGGGACAGGTTCGAACGCCTAAGGCCATCGGGGTGAGTGGTATGGGTAGTTTAGTGGTATTCTGGTGTTCGGTGGTGTTAATGAAGGCATGTGAGTCGGCCGACGGTCAGGGTGGTTCAAGGTGGTTGTCGGTGGCGGTGGTTGGCTGGTGGTGCTGGGAGGGAGTAATAATTGGAGAGATAGATTAAAAAAAAGGGATGTGCTCTTTCACATATGGATTTTACTCTTTCACATACGACTTTTCCAATATTACCCTTGTCATTTATTCATTCCCTCACACAATTAATTATTTTCTCACTACCCTCATCTCCAATCACCACTTTCGTTCACCACCTTTGGTCACCACCTTCGATCAATCCCCGAAAAACTTAACTCCGCCGACCACAACCTTCATCCATTTAGCAAATAAGAAAAAAAAAAAATCAAAACAATACATCAAGTCAACAACATAGCCAATCCCCCCGTCTTTACAAAAAAAATTAAAAGAAAAATCAAAATAAAACGAACACCATAGACAACAGCCCATAGTCCTCCTTTCACCACCTGCCACATCCGTTACCATCACCACCTAACCTCCGTTCACCACACTTGTTCACGCCGACCACCACCAGCCGGCAACGCTAATCCTTAACCCAATGCCGACGACCCGACGCTGACAACCCAACGCCGACGACACGCAGCCTCTCATCTCCCTTACCATCACCACCAGACCTCCGTTCAACACACCTGTCCCAGCCCACAATCCGACGCTGACCACCTCATACCCAGAACAACCGTCAACCATCGTGCCTTCCACCACGCATAATTGCATAACCCTAATTAATAATGTCGCTAAGCATATTAATTTATGTAAAACTATAAACTTAATTATTACAATAAAACGTATTAATCGCTACTAAATCAAATAATTTGAAGTAGTTTGAGAATTATAATCTTTTGTTCAAGTTTTAGATTAATTAGATTCAATATTAAGAAAAGATGTACTTGGAAAAAAGGGTATGATATGGAAATATTATGAGAAAATGCATGTGAAAGACTAAAGTTCGTATGTGAAAAAGTAATTCCGAAAAAAAATGCTTCAAATTTAGAAGGGTAAAATGGTCATTCGTGTCCATGATTGAGTAAATCATGTTCATGAATGAGCAACACCCAATAAGCATGTTACCCACCAATTTTTTTGTGTGAAAACTAGCAAATTATTTTTCTCTTATATCGCTTAAGCATGTTACGAAGTTATAATATTTAACGTCTTTTTATATTACTGTCTAAAATACCGTGCATTTGCACGAGTTCTAACTAGTTTGTCAATCAATTCAACAACTTTCATCGGCTATTTAGAGTATCCATCCAATAACTATTTAAATCATCATCAGTTATTAAACTAATTTACCATAATATAAATCAAGTTTATCCAACGTAATTATCCAAAAAATTACAACATGTCCATCCATAAAATTACCAGTCTAGGCTGATGTTTCATCGGCTAATTGGTGTGCCTGAACCTGGAATTTTTGGATGGTTATATTGTACTTTTTTGGATGGATATGTTGGATAAATTTGAGTTATATTAATGAGAAAATTACTTAAATAACTAGGTGATAATGATTTAATGATTTTACTGATAATGATTTTAAATTTTGAGTTATTTTGGATCGGTTAATTATGAGTCGGGTCTTTTCGGGTCGGGTCATCTTGGGTCGGGTCAACATTGGGTCAGAAAAGTTTTGGGTCGACTCTTGGTAGGGTCGGGTCGACATTGGGTCAGAAAAGTTTCGGGTTGAATCTGAATCGGGTCAGATCAATTCGGGTTTCGGGTTAAGCAAAGTCGGGTCTCGGGCCATCCTTATCGGATCGGATCATTCGGATTTGACCCGTTTTATCAAGTCTAGTTGTAAGTAATGTTATCTTTAGCACAAGTTTTAATGGAGTAGTAATGTGTGATAGTTATGATGCACATCGCATTCTTACTTCTTCAAACGATTTTAATGGGGAGTATTTTCTTTTGGTGGTCTAGATGGCACTCTTACTTTACTGAACCCTTCTAATCTTATGAGTCAAAATCAATGAATGATGAAAATTGAAGTGGAAAATATTATTAAATGGGTTGAAAGGAGCATAAAGTTTCTTTTAAACGGGTCAATCTCTTCTCATAAAGATCAAATGAGTTTACAACTTGTAAGTGATAGCTTTATTTGTCTCCCACTATCCTATGTGAGAGGGGCGTGACTCGTCTTAAGCTTAAGACGAGTCGATCGGTCTTAAATGAGAATTTGTGCGGAAGGAGATATCAATTCTTACATTTGACGTGGCATCAACCAATATATTGTGGATTACTGTCCCCCCACACTCCCCACACACAGAAAACGACGTGTCTAACCACGCATGCGAACCAAAACGACGCGTATTATCTTCCATTCCAGATAACGATCAAACTCATCACTCAGTAACTCACTACTCTTAGCTTCAAAGCTTCATCTTCATCACTTCACTCTACTCTTCTACTCTACTTAACCCTAATTTCATGATTATCTCAATAATTTAGCTAATTAATTAACCTTAATCCATTGCTTCATCGACTAATAACTCGAACATGGCCGCGGCGGCGATTGCGGCGGCAATTGCGGTGGTGTTAATGGCGGTTGTCGTCGAATCTAGGTTTACGGTGTATAATACGACGGCGAAGTTAGTTACTGGAAAATTGAATGTTCATTTAGTACCTCATACTCATGATGATGCTGGTTGGCTTAAGACCGTTGACCAATACTATGTCGGCTCTAACAACTCTATTCAGGTATCATTATGTTCTGTTGATTTATTTCTGCGTAATTATTGAGTATTTGATTGTAATTATGATTATGTTAATGTTAATGTAATGTTGATTATGTTGAGGTTGATGCATGTGTTTGTGTAGGGAGCATGTGTTCAGAATGTACTAGATTCGTTGATTCCGACGTTACTTGCTGATCGTAATCGCAAGTTTATCTATGTTGAACAGGTGATTTTCTTTCGCGGTTTTTTTAATGTCCAAGTTACTCCCTCAGTCCCGATCAATAGTTTACACTTTTTTTTTGAGTGTTTCAGTCAATAGTTTATACTTTCCTGTTTTAGAAATGTTGTACTCTCTATTTATCTTTTAATAATATTTAAAGCAATTCCCCTCTCTCTATACCTGGGTCTGTGGGTAAAAAGCATAGGTAAGCAATTCCCCTCTCTCTATACCTGGGTCTGTGGGTAAACAATTCATTGAGATTACTCCATTTGTCCCGTTCTACTTGTCATCAACTAACTACAACCACAAATGGTTTCCTACTCTTTTTTTTGGACTTTTTTTGGACTTTGTGCCAAAAGCAAAGGTAAATAAATGACCGGGACGAAGGGAGTACTTGATTAGTTTGGGTTTACATGAGACGGTCTTATTGTATGAGACGAGCTTCTAAGACATAGAGTTGTGGCATTGTTTAATCACTAGCATACATATTTCTCATTCAGTAATATGATTCTCCTACAAAAATTTGTGAAATGTAAATTTTTCCCTTGGTTAATGTTCTTTTATTTGGAAATTTGAGGTCAATTTTGAGTCATGTAAGAAATTGTAACGAGTAAAAGTTGAATTATTTTCAACCAAAAAAAGTAATATGTAAATGCTAAAAAACATGGTCAAAGAGAAGTATTAGAGACCGTGAAAAGTCAAATGATAAGAGCGTTACATTAGGGAATGATAAGAGCGTTACATTAGGGAATATGGAGGGAATATTATCCTTGCAATTATATGATTTAGGTTGAGTGGAAATTTTGGAGAAGAGTTGCTTCTGCGTAGCGTAAACTCTAGGAGTATGAGCTTGTTTATGTAACGATTTGCACTATGAAGTTACAGTATTTCTTTTCCCCATCTCTGTAATTTTTTATGACGTCGAATTGTGGTAAAATGCAGGCATTTTTTCAGAGATGGTGGAGGGAGCAAAATGAGGCTATGCAAAACATAGTCAAGGACCTAGTCAAATCTGGTCAACTTGAATTCATGTAACCCATTATTTTTTGCTTTTATACCTATTTTACCTATAACTCTTCAATGTTCAAAGAAGTCTTATATAGCTCGCAAACTGGGAGTGTAGGGTAAACAGAATTTAAAACCTTATTTACGTTGGCGTTGCCTGTCCCTTAGCCTGACAATGCTTTATAAATCCTAATTATCATAACTGTATTGGCTTTAGGTTTTTCCATGAAAGTAAAGAAATTTCTAGTGGCATAGTCTAAAATGTTATACTAAAAAATGTCAAACTGAATACTGATCAGCTAATTAAGTAATCTGTATGTGTTACAACTATTAGCCTTTATTTTTACATACTCATTCCCCTCCCAAAACAAGAAAGACCCCCCTTCTTCAAACCCAGAAGTTAAGTCATTAACCACTTCCTTAATGGAGTGGCTTTGTTTTTTCTTCCCGATTTTTTTCATTGGGGAAAAACAATTATCAATCTGGTGAGGGAACAATAGAGATCTGTCAATGGTTGAATAAGTTATTTAGAAAGCACTTGGGGATGGACAAATGGAGTGATTACATACCGCAGTTAAATAACTTAAAATGGATATAAAATCTTTGATTTGAGAGTTGGGACTTTGTAATAGGACTATGTGATATTGTAAAGGTGATGTCACTCGGGGATGAACATATGGAGGGATTACATATCGAAGTTAAATAAGTTACTCCGTATTTAAAAAGGATGTTAAATCTCAGCTTGTATTTCCCAAGCTTGTATCAGACTAAAGCCATGCTGACTTTGTGTGCCCTACAACTAATTAGCTGATGAAACCTACGTTGAATTTCTCTCACGATTGATGTCAAGAGAATCTGAAAAAATATGTTAAAATTTCTGTTATGGTAATTGTCTCAGAAAGTTAGAGCTTTCAATTGAGACTGCATGGGGGTGAGGATTTAATTCTCTTGCTTGATCTTCAGAAACGGAGGCATGGTCATGCATGATGAGGCAAGTCCACATTATATTGATATGATTGACCAGACAACTCTTGGACACCAGTTTCTTAAGCAAGAATTTGGGGTAATACCAAGAATTGGATGGCAAATTGACCCCTTTGGACACTCAGCTGTGCAAGCGTACTTGTTAGGAGCAGAGGTTTGCTTATCTGTATCCTAGAGCTACTGTTTGCTCATGCTTGCTTAAAAACATATCCAACCCAATACGTCAAATATCTGTGCTATTGTTGTCTGAATGTGAGAATTTCTTATGAAATATTTGTTGGAGTAAGTGTCCTCAACAATAGTGCGATCACATAATTAAATCTCAATAATAAGAATACAAAGGGATGATGAATATTATAGTCAACTGGTCAACATAAATCGGTAACGATTGGCTCAATTGAGTTTGACGTTACTGTCGTATGACGGTGGTGATCAGTTGATCCCTTGAGGTCACACCTAAAGGACAATCCCCTAATCATGTACATTAATTAATTGTATAGTGATACAGATTAATTAATCCCTTAAAATGAACCAAGTTTAAATTGTGAGTGAGAAATATATCTTATTGTAATATGATTAAATAAGATTCATTTTGGTAATTTAATTGTTATATTACTAAGAATGCATTATGTTTATGAAACATTTGAGATAAGCTAAATTGGTTAATTATAATTACAAATTGTTGTAGATTATTTTAACCAAATATGAGATGACCCATTTTATTTACATGTAATTATAAAATGTGACTTAAAATGTTAAGTCTAATTTATTTGTTATGAAATTGCATTTAAATTGGTTAAATGCACATTTATAAGCAAAATTACATGTTACATGTCACATGTCACATTTGTGACAAATGACAAATTGCAAAAATAAAATGGACACCCATTTTAAGTGGGGTGCACCGGTTTTATGTAGTGTACAAGAGGATGATTAGTTTTTGTGTATTAATCTAATTGAGAATTAGATGTAATCATATACTAGACGTATTCTTACACACTACCTATTTACATTGTTAAGAACAATTGAAAGTGACCACACACCCCACAATGGGGGCATGTGGCCGGTGCTATTGATGAAGCAAAGAGGACAAGTTTCCTCTTATTTATATCATACTCCATCTCATTTTATTCATTCATGCAAAATTTGCTTATCTCTCTACATTTTCTCCATCTACTTACTAACACTTAAGAAGTTCTATTTCTAGTGTTCATATTTTCTAGTAACATTACTAGTGTAGTAATAAGAGGTTATTAGATTATTTTTAAGGGAGACTACCATAATATACTAGTGTAGTATCTTTTAGTAGTAATTAAGGGTAGTCTTGGGTGCAACTAATTGGAGAGTTTCTAATTTGAAACTTGGAATTCATCCTCATCTTACTAGCTCAAGATCAATATTTGAAAGGAGTTCAAATATTGTGCCCATTTCCATATAATCAATGTAAGAAATGGTTCTTTCCTTTATATTTTGTTATGCATGCATAAGATTTATTTAGTTTAAGAGTAAACTAAATGTATAATGATATTAGAAGTGTCTAATATCGAGTTTAAGAAACTAACAAGCGGTATCAAGAGCCAAGGTTGTTGCATGCATAATCGATTTATAGTTTTTTCGAGTTATGGTAACTTAATGAAAACTAGTAATTTGTGTTTTATAAGATAAAATCACAAAGTTATTTGCATGTCAATATATTCTGGTCCTAATATGATTTTAGGTCATTTTGATGATTTATGGAAATTTATAGTGCTCAAATATGATTTTTAGTATTTTTATAACATTTTAATGTGTAAAATGATGTTTAAAATGCTAAAAATAGTTAGACTTATCTTCTGACCTTGAAATTTTTACACAATATCACACATGCATTTTACTTACGGCATGTAAAATTTCGTGTGAAGTGGACATATTTCGTGTGATTTATGATTTTTATATGATAAAATGAAATAAATAAAGGTCAAATGGTTAAAAATACTTCCGCTTTGAATCTGACCATGAAATTTTAGTATGTTGTCACATGCATGGTTTCCTGTCAGACTGGAAATTTTCAGACTGATATGATTCGTCTAGCATGATTTATGGATTTTTAATGTAAAAATGGCATAAATAGTGACTAATTTAGCAAATGTACTTACGATTTGAATCTGATGATGAAATTTTAGTATGTTGTCACATGCATGGTTTACTGTCAGACTGGAAATTTTCAGACTGATATGATTCGTCTAGCATGATTTATGGATTTTTAATGTAAAAATGGCATAAATAGTGACTAATTTAGCTAATATACTTCCGATTTGAATCTGATGATGAAATTTTCGTATGTTGTCACATGCATGTGTTCCTGTAAGACTGGAAAATTTCAGACTAATGTGATTTGTCTTGCATGATTTATGAATTTTTAATGTAAAAATGGTATAAATAGTGACTAATTAAACATATATAGCTAAAATATTATTCATGTCAAGAGAAAATTGTTCCTGGTTGCATAAATGTCCCACATTTCAGATCTAAAGTTGAAAATTTAATATGATTAATTTTTTGCATGCTTTATGTATTTTATTTGATAAAATCGATAAAGCGCAACCATTTTTCTCTAAACCGATTCGAAATTTTTAAACCATGATTTTTGACATTATGAGTGTCATGGAAATGTTCCAGAATGTACAAAAATTTAAAATTTGAATTTTGAAATTATTGTAATTTAATTTGGATTTATTTGATTAAAATATGATTTTAAAGTCTAACTATGAGCAATTATAAAACAACAAGTTGAATTATTGTCAAAATTGAGTGATGACTAATTTTTGAAGCCTAAATGAGTTGGGATAATTAACTTGGACTTAAATATGATTTAAGTATTGTTTGGTGATTTTAAAGTGTTATTATCACGCATTTCCGTAAAACCGGGTTATATTCGATATAAACCGTTAATAGTGCGATTTGGCATTTAACATGAGCATGTTTTATACATATTATAATGCTGCATTTTATTTATGAATGTCATATTTTCAATTTATGAATGTCATATTTTGGTTTATGTAATTTGGAATTATGTAATTTTTCCTTGTATGGCCTTAGTTTTAATCGATATTGCCCGAAATGTAAGGGAATATTGATTCGGTTGTAATTTAATGTGATCTCGAATCACTTTTATTGTATTATTTTATTTTACAAATGTATAATAGGAAATTATTGTAATTTTATTATATATTTTGTAACTAATTGTAAAACCGGAGTTTCCCAAAGACGGTGCCATTCGGAAAGGAGTTCCGAGAGAGACGGTGACCTTGGGAGGCGTGCTTATGAAGTTCAAGGGACCAAAGGAGTTGGTTTCCGAATTTGTAATAGAATATATGATTTTCTATTCTAGGAAAGGCCATACTAGGAGTTTTATTTTTATGCTTGCATTTTTATTTAATATGTTTGCATGCATTGCCAAATCGCCATAACATGACATGCATATTTATCGAGTATTCGACCGTGTCAATTAAAATAATCGTTAATTCATCGATTTAGTTCACTTTAACATGATAGATTATAAATTGACAAGACCTCTCATAATAAATAATTGAGATCAAGCCTTACCAAATGTTAGAACCCATGAATCCCAATTTCGCAAGGAAGTAGGCTCGGCTCACCGGGGTGCTAAACTTGTTACGTTGGGTAAGTGGGGTAATAAATGTTATTATTTCGAAATTTGGATTGAGCTCAACGGAAGTATTCGCGACCGTAGCCGCATGTGTTCCGGGCTTAAGATAAATATTAAAGTAATATTATCGACCGAGAGTTCTAATGTAGAATCGATTAAAGAGTTAATCCACCGAATTATGTTAATGAGGGATGAATCGGCTTACCGTGCCCAAGTTGATATGAATTTGGATCTCGGAATCATTTATAATAGTTGGGTAGAGGTCACTATTTAAATGTTAAAACTTGTTTAAAATGTTTACAAGTATTTAAAATGATAAATGTTGACATTTCCTTTATGTCTTTAAAATTTGTAGTCATAATTGTTTATTCGCAATGGCAAATGCTAATTCATCCACCACCACCTATGCTCCAATTCTCATGAATGTCTCATAACTTCGATCCTTTATGGATCGATGCAAGTTAGAAAAGAATGGCGCTAATTTTACCAATTGGGATATGCAACTCCACTTGGCCGCGGCGGGTGACGACAGGTTTCGTTACCTTGCCAAGGCCTCTCCCACCGCACCTAATGAAAGGTCAACCGCCACGCAAGGCGAGCCTATGAGGCTAGCCATAAAGAGTCCGCCGCGATCAAAAACGTTTTGATCTTCTCGCTGGAAGCCAATCTCCAAAGGAGTGCCATAAGATGAGCACGGCCTATGAGATCTATGCCTAGCTTGTGATCATGTTTTTCACAAGCTCCTAGGATCTTACAATATAAGACGGTTTCCACATTATTCAACATGTACCTAAAAGAGGACCAAAAGTTAGCCCTCATGTACTCAAAATTGATTGAGCATGTCGAGACTCTTAAATTGCAAGGGGTGACCATTCCCGAACAACTCGTTATCGACCGAGTCTAACATTCCTTGGGGAAAATAAAAGCATATGTGAAGTTTAGGGTAAACTACAATATGCATAACATGAGAAACCTCTCTTCATGAATTGCACAAGATGCTTGTGCAAGCTGAGAGAGACATGAAACTAAATGTTAGCACCTCCAAGGATATAAAATAGTAAGGGGAAGTTCAAGAAAGGTAGTAGTAAAGGGAAGATGCCCTCCACCTTCAAGGGAAAGGGTAAAGCTATTGAAAATAGCCCTCCCATGCCCATTATTGTAATGGCATAGGCCATTGGAAAAGGAATTGCACTAAATATCTAGGAGATATCAAAACTGGAAAGATGTTTCAGTTGGTAATTTATCCCTTTTCGTTTATGTTATGATCTCAACTTTGGTATAAGATACAAGTTGTGATTCTTACCCTATTTAATTGTAATTAGGGCATCCTAGCAAGGATAAAGGCAAGCACAAACAAGCCTAAGAAAGCTCTTCAAGGGAAGCTAAGGTAGCTACCCATGATTGAAGACCTATGGAAGCTTTGTCTCATTTTGAATTGTCAAAATTTTGGGATGTATTTTGAGATATTGTTTTTAGAACTTTTAAAATTTCCTTGTTTGACATGGAAATTTGTTCAATTCCTTTTATTAACATTGGTTGTAATTGAATTTACTGACTTGGTTCTCAACCCAAGTCATTCGGTTTGTTGAAACTTTTTGGTTCTAAAAACTTGTCATCATACTATACTTGCACAAATAACATAAATTTTATCGACTAAAATTGATCATATTAGTATTATGATGATTGGATCATTATAATAAAAGGTGAAGAATTCGATTCTCACTTTGAAAGATCAATTGCTAAGTCAAAATTGAGTTATTGAACTCAAAGTAGGGAGTCTACCAAACCAACTGGCCATACCACTTGTAAAGATTGTAATTGACATGAATATGAGTTCACCTCTTTAGCTCTTATAGAACTAGTCTATGTTGACGCTAAGATTCGATGTCTTTACAAAGAAGTCTTTAGTAGATCACTTAAGGTCATGTTGTGATACTTCTACCTCCTTTACGAATATGAGTACAAAATTGTTTGTGGCTCATAAGGCTATCTTTAAAGAAAATAGTTGTATTTTTCTAAAGATAGAGTGGGAGAAAATAAGCCACAACGAAAAACTAGTTAAGAACTAGTGAGGAAACCAAAAGAATATGTTCTTAGGTTAGACTCAAGACTAATGAGGAGACCAAAAGAAAGCGTTCTTAGGTGAATCTTTAGACTATTGACGAGTCCAAAAGAAATTGTTCTTGATATAATAAGATTATGATCTATGAAGTGGAAGTACCTAGAAATTTTGAATTTCGATTTTCTAAAAGAGACTTATGAAACTATATGGAATCTATGCAAAGAAAATGTTTTATTTGGAATTGTCCAATTGTAGTTGCATGGATAGACATGTAGATGTCTTCAAAAGCTAAGTTAATGAGTAACTATGCTTAGATCCAAATCATCAATGAAATACCTCAAGATAGGTGTGTACAAGATACACATCAAAACCACGTGTCCAAATAGGGATTTGGAATAGGATGTGTATATGACACAAGCCTATGGTATGTATCTACCTAGAGGTTATGATGATCTTTTTCTATTATGAGATATAAGAAGGGTTTCACTCGAATTGTCGAAAAGTCATGTATAGACATGAAAGTCAGTGGGAGTTAAAGTCATGTATAGACATGAAGTTAAATGGGAGTTTAAGTCATCATGTAAAGACATGAAGTTCAGTGGGAGAAATTGTTTTCCACGTGAATGACATTTCACTCATTAAGAGTGACATATTCATATTACCTTTTTAAAAGGAGTGGTTGGATTTTAATGTTGGATGAAAGAGGGCAACGTGTATACTGAAATCAAAATCTATTGTGGAATAGAAGATTTTTGCTTGGCATTTAAATGGTATCTTATATCGATAAGATATTTAATCTATTCAACAAGTTAAATAGGTTATTTATGTTGATAAAAGTGGGAACACTATGAAAGGGTCATAGTCATCCACTGAACCTAAGAGTTGTTGATCACATGATATCGCTCATGTGTGCCATAACATGCACATACCTAAATGAATTGTATGCTAGGAGCATGACAAGTCCATAACAAATCAATCCAGATGAGTGTCATTGGATAGCCTACAAGAACATCCATAGAGTTCTCGAGGAGAACTAGGGATACATTCTTGTGTTTGGTAGAGAAAATTTGACAATGTGGTAAAGGTTACACAAACCCAAATTTCCAAACTTATAAAAGGATTTATCGAAATCCTAGGCGTACTTTTGTTATACAAGAAGCGAATAACTAAAAGAATGATTGAAGAGTCAATCCTTATAAATTCTACAAATAGAGACCTCGTACATTATGATGAGGATAAGGTGGTTTAAAAGGAACTAATAGTAGATCCTTTCACCTAAATACCTATCAGTTATTATGATAACAAGTGGGAGTATCTTTCAAGTTAAAGAGCCCAACGCTAGATAGAGATCTAGACATGTACGTAGATGAATTCATGTTATTAGGAATAACGTTGGATGGAAGGAGAAAGCAACTCACAAGGTTGGAATAAATGAATATATGGTATATTCACTACCCAAGCCTTTATTGCATTTAATAAGATCGTCGTGAATTGTCATAGACGAAATAAACTTTAGATTATATGATATGAAGCAATAACATTGTGTTGATTGTTCATATATGATAATCACATTTATCGTTTGAGTTTTTAAAACTTGTTTTGTGCTTTGTTATATCCAAATGGATTGTAGAGACAATTTTGGACTCCATTAAAATGGACTGATTTAACATAGCATTGGCCCCTAGTCACTTTTATGAGGTGACATCTCGAAGTGACTAGATTGTGGTGCGATTGATGACAAGTTCAAATGTCATAGGGTCATAGGGATGACCAATCGATCACATAGACAGACTGTAAGGGACAATCTGTCGGGAAGTGACCGCTTATAGAATTCTGGCAATTCTTGTAGCCTGGTCGTGGCAAGAGCTACTAGTATTCTTTTGAGTCAATTCTTTGACTAAAGACTGTTCGCCTAAGGTGGCACAGTTTCAGAGTGACTTTGATTTATGCTCTACGACCTTCGTAACTGGGGTCAAATGGGCATCTTTTGGGTCATGATGAGCTGTGGCTATGCAAAGGGAATAGTGCGATAGGAATTGTCCACCCCTTGTCAGGGTTGTTTTTAAATCTCAAGGCCACTCGAGGAGGAGTAAGCTGAAAATGCGTGGCCACGCTCGGAAGGTATCTATGGTAGATAATTCCGGTCAGACAGTTACTCTCCAGATCGAGGAAACCACTCTTGATATGATCAAATGCAAGTACGACCTGCAAGACACCTTGCATTGAGTGGGAGATATTGTAATAGGACAAGAGAATTGGTGACGCACACTTGTCTCGGACAAGTGGGAGATTGTTGGAGTAAGTGTCCTCAACAATAGTGCGATCACATAATTAAATCTCAATAATAAGAATACAAAGGGATGATGAATATTATAGTCAACTGGTCAACATAAATCGGTAACGATTGGCTCAATTGAGTTTGACGTTACTGTCGTATGACGGTGGTGATCAGTTGATCCCTTGAGGTCACACCTAAAGGACAATCCCCTAATCATGTACATTAATTAATTGTATAGTGATACAGATTAATTAATCCCTTAAAATGAACCAAGTTTAAATTGTGAGTGAGAAATATATCTTATTGTAATATGATTAAATAAGATTCATTTTGGTAATTTAATTGTTATATTACTAAGAATGCATTATGTTTATGAAACATTTGAGATAAGTTAAATTGGTTAATTATAATTACAAATTGTTGTAGATTATTTTAACCAAATATGAGATGACCCATTTTATTTACATGTAATTATAAAATGTGACTTAAAATGTTAAGTATAATTTATTTGTTATGAAATTGCATTTAATTTGGTTAAATGCACATTTATAAGCAAAATTACATGTTACATGTCACATGTCACATTTGTGACAAATGACAAATTGCAAAAATAAAATGGACACCCATTTTAAGTGGGTGCACCGGTTTTATGTAGTGTACAAGAGGATGATTAGTTTTTGTGTATTAATCTAATTGAGAATTAGATGTAATCATATACTAGACTTATTCTTACACACTACCTATTTACATTGTTAAGAACAATTGAAAGTGACCACACACCCCACAATGGGGGCATGTGGCCGGTGCTATTGATGAAGCAAAGAGGACAAGTTTCCTCTTATTTATATCATACTCCATCTCATTTTATTCATTCATGCAAAATTTGCTTATCTCTCTACATTTTCTCCATCTACTTACTAACACTTAAGAAGTTCTATTTCTAGTGTTCATATTTTCTAGTAACATTACTAGTGTAGTAATAAGAGGTTATTAGATTATTTTTAAGGGAGACTACCATAATATACTAGTGTAGTATCTTTTAGTAGTAATTAAGGGTAGTCTTGGGTGCAACTAATTGGAGAGTTTCTAATTTGAAACTTGGAATTCATCCTCATCTTACTAGCTCAAGATCAATATTTGAAAGGAGTTCAAATATTGTGCCCATTTCCATATAATCAATGTAAGAAATGGTTCTTTCCTTTATATTTTGTTATGCATGCATAAGATTTATTTAGTTTAAGAGTAAACTAAATGTATAATGATATTAGAAGTGTCTAATATCGAGTTTAAGAAACTAACAATATTTTGTGCTAGTGTAGGTTGGATTTGATTCTTTGTTCTTTGCAAGAATAGATTACCAGGACAGAGAGAAACGCATGAATGATAAGAGCCTTGAAGTTGTTTGGCAAGGGTCTGAAAGTTTAGGCCCGGCTGCTCAGGTAAGTAGCATATTTATTTCTTTGTGTTCTATTAGTCTCACTCTAGTTAGCTTATCAGAGCTAACAAATTTGAACTAAATCTCTTTTATAGATTTTTACTGGTGCTTTTTGGAAAGGCAACTATGAGCCTCCTACTGGATTCTATTTTGAAGTCAATGATGACTCCCCAATTGTTCAAGTAAAAACATTCTGCTCTTTATATATACGGTCAATATTGTACTTTGTTTTGTCAGGGAAGCAAAAGAAACCATCTGCTCCTGTATGTACATCCAATATTGTGTGGTTGAATATCTGACATACCCTTCTTTGTTTTGAAGGATGACCCTGATTTATTTGACTACAATGTTCAAGAACGAGTAAATGACTTCGTTAGTGTTGCTTTATCTCAGGTAGATATTGATGCTCGACTCATATGTATTGAATTTGCCTCAGGTGAAACTAACCCCCGCTGCTATTAATTTACTTGAAGTTCTCTGTCATAACACACACACACACACACACACACAGCTGTCCGCCTTCTGCTCATCGCCACCCAGAAATATTCTGAAATGAAGCTCAGTGGGGCCCGGTGATCTCGCTAATGAGAGAAAACTATTAGATAAAGAGAGTGTCCTATTCTGATTAGAGTACGATATCTCATCTACACGCTTCCTATATTATTGATGGATACATAAATATGTTTGTACTTTTGTGCATGACTTTTCTTGACATTCGGCACATTGAGTGCATAAGATAACTAAATAATGTGCATGATAAATTCATGAGGGCGTTGTTGTCTTAGACTAGTAGTGTACACTGTGTATCAGTGCGAGTGCTATACTAGGTCCTGCAGCTATGTATTTACTGTTGGTTTCTTCTCTCACAAAAATGCATTTTTTTTTTATTCTATAGTCTCTCTATGTTACTTATATCCTGTGCACCACCCCCGAACAAAAAATAAATGTGTGTTTCTTTTTCGGATGAGTGGGGGCTCATTACTCACTTTTCAAGAAGGTGAAGCTGATATAGGCTTTTGCGCATTTCCAGGCAAATGTTACTAGGACAAATCATATAATGTGGACGATGGGAACGGATTTTAAGTACCAGTATGCACACACGTGGTTTCGGCAGATGGACAAGTTGATTCATTATGTTAACTTGGTAATTACTACTCGGGCTACTTTACTCATTATTTTCACACATTGTAGTAATCAACTTCGGAGTATTATCTTTCATAGTCATGATTATTTCTTCTTTATGATTAGTGCTTTGCTATTGTTATCACCAGCTTTACCCACAGTTCATTTATTATCCTGGCATATCGGGTATTAATGGATTTTATAAACATGGATTGCCTCATCCATTTCTTATAACTGATTTCAGGATGGACGTGTCAATGCACTATATTCAACTCCATCTATATATACTGATGCAAAATTTGCCGCCAATGAAGCTTGGCCGATAAAAACTGATGACTTCTTCCCGTGAGTAGGCATTAACGTACTCACAGTATATTCACATCTTGTAATTTTACTGTTATTTCCTTTCTTTTTGATACCTGATTAGGTAATTGCTATAAAAAAAACACTCCATGGCAACAGATATGCAGATAGAATCAATGCGTACTGGACTGGATACTTTACTAGCAGACCTGCATTGAAGCGATATGTTAGAGAGATGAGTGCTTACTATATGGTATGTTCACATGTTAACCCCGTATCAGTTGTCATATAACCTCTACAGTTAACTGTATAACGACCAATTCAGGCAGCCAGACAACTCGAATACTTTATTGGAAAGCGTAATTTGGGCCACAGTACAGATGCACTGGGTGACGCTTTAGCTATTGCTCAACATCATGATGCTGTCACTGGTACAGAAAAGCAACATGTGGCTAATGATTATGCAAAGAGACTTTCAGTGGGTTACAAAGAGGTTCTTATCATTTTGTTGCCACCCTTTGTATCTTTTTTCTTGGTGTTATTAGACCTTCAGGCTTCCAGCCAACTTGTTATGATTTTCTCTTTTAAATCTGTAGGCTGAGGCATTAGTTGCATTGTCAATTGGTTGTTTGACTCAATCATCTCCAGCAACTGAATGTCCGAACCTGACTACAAAGTTTCAGCAGGCAAGTGATTAGAAGCTTGTTCACTGTTTGGTCATTTGTACTTTATCCCATAGTATTAAAGTCAAATTTTGCAGCACTAGATCTCTACAATTAAAATACTCTGTTATGTTTAAAGTTTAATATGGATCTTCTGCTATATTTGGTAAGTCTCGCACCATAAGATAGATTGGTTGACATGATGATCTAAGAGTTATATCAAATGAGTTTTTATCATATTGTTTACTTGAATCATTGTAAAAAAAACATGCGGGGCTGCTTCCAGATGTGGTAATAGTAGCGCAGTTGCAAGATATTACGGATGTAACATAATGGGACATGACTGAAACAAAGGTAATTTTATAAAGATGTACCGATTGTCCGATTGTGTCAATTTTCCACTTCCTCCTAAATCTGAAGTTTTAGTGGATTTCCAAATGTTAAAAGTGTTTGTTCTCTCTCAGATTCTCCTTTCTTTTTCACTAATGCATACTGTACGTTCAACTGTGCCAGTTTGCCGGTCTTTCTTTCTTTCCTTTCCAAAAAGTAGCACGTCGGACACCCTTCATCTCATTTACATTGTCCTCCATTTGACTAGAGGATATATAAAAGATTTAGTGATAAATGGCTCAAAAACATTAAGAGTGCTATTTTCCCTAATTAAATAGAAGTGTCACTTAACTAGGGGCAATATGGAAAGTTCGTATTGTATTTTTACATGATTTAGGAAGGTGTCAGTTATATACTTAAATGGGATGGCCAAAAAGGAAATGGAGACGAGGGAGTATATAGTAAACTACAAAACAATGCTTGGCCAATTTGTTGAAATATTTACAGTGGGTTAATCGTGATATAACAGAAGAAATGTAACGGCCACCATAGATTCCGTTATAAATGTAAAAGCACGTGCTAAAATTTAGAACAAAGGGACCTTTAAGTGTCACATAAATTTGTTTTCAAGGCATCCACTACAAAGTAAGCTTAAATTTTTTGTTAGCCTATTAAAAGTTCTAAATTTGCTACTTTTTCACAAGGAATATATAGTAATTTAATGGAAAATTAACAAATCGGTGAAGGACTGGAAACTATCGTAGCTAGTGGGTCCAAGTTTTTTGAATGAGAGTAGCTGAAATACTATTGAGGGCACTGGTTGCCTGTCTTCTAATAGATGTCCAATAAAAGAAGCTTTTCCACATAAATTCAATAGGAATCCTAGAAAAATATATATGAGGTGTTAAGAATATATACGAACTATGAAGTGCATAGGTATTCTGTACTATTAATTTTCTGCTTTGGAAGATATGAAAAACACTACAGAGACCTCAGTGCTCAATCTCCAACTTTAGTCTAATAGTAATGTTAGTGACGGATGTCAATTTAATCGAATTTTTCATCTCTGTTCTACCTAACATTTCTTTATCTGTGCAGTGTCCGCTCATGAATATAAGTTACTGTCCAGCATCGGAGATTGGCCTATCTCGTGGGAAAAACTTGGTATAGAGTAATAGAGGAGTTCTGCTTCACATACAATTTATATCTGTTCAGCTTTTTTTTAAAATCATCTCACTGCGGCAAGTCTTGTGCAGATTGCGGTTGTCTATAATCCTCTTGGATGGCAGAGAGAAGATATTATTCGATTCCCTGTAAGCACCAAACTGAATGCACTTTTCTAGGAAGGGTAATTTTATTATTGTTAGCCATTAGATCCTACGGGATATGGCACTAATACTTGATTAAAGTATCTGTTGCACATAGTGAAGTTAGTATGGGTGAATCAGAAACAGTCTGTGTTTTCAGCATAAGTTAAGTCTTTCCACATCCAACCTCGTAATCTTTTGTCAAGTGCTTAAGGCCTTTGAGGGATAGGACAATGTTGTTGTATAGAAATTATTTGTGAGAGTTCGTATATTGCGTACCGGATCTGTCTGCTGAAAGATTGTTCAGACCGCACATATGATTTTTTTTACGAGTAATTAAAAGGCTTTCATATTTATATAAACTTTGTGCATTTAACGATTGTGAATTCTGAACACAATTTTAAATTTTTTTGTTCTTGGTATCCTGCTTGTTGTGAACAATTTAAGATGCTGAAACCTGCTGCAGGTCACCTCTGAAAATGTTATGGTTCGTGATTACGAAGGAAGGGAGATTGAGTCACAAATACTTCCTATATCTGATGTTCAATTGAGCATGAGAAACTTTCACGTTACCTCATACTTGGGAGCTCCAGCAAAAGATACACCTAAGTACTGGCTTGCATTTTCAGCATCTGTACCACCACTTGGTTTCAGTACTTTTACCATATCTCCCGTCAAAGGCAGGATAAACATTTCTTTGAATTTTTCTTCAAGAAGCACATATGCAAGCTTGATAATTAACATTCTAATTCTCAATGTGTCGAATGCAGGCACCAAATTGGCAAGGTCATCAGTCCACAGATACAAAGACCATGATAGATCTACCTTTGCTGTTGGCCCAGGCGCTTTAAAACTTACCTTCTCTAAGAATGGGAAGCTAACTTATCACAATAATAATAGAAGAAATATGGTAAAACTATCTTACACTAACTTCTTGAAACACCACTTTACCTTAAAACTCACCTCTTGTATATATAATAATTAATGTTATCAGTGATCAGTTTATCTTATTACTCCATTAGATTCATTGATACGTTCCATTACTAAATACTTGCAAGATTTCAAAAACTAGTATTAGAAATATTGTTACTTATGTTTTTGTTTCTTTTATATACTCCTTGAAGTGCAAAATCAAACAAAAACTTAAGTGTTGATAATTCTAATCCAGCTTCACATTTCTTGTATAATGCAAGTGGAAAAAATGTCTGAAATCTAGGGGAGTACTTTGTAACCTGTTCTATATTATTAGTGTAAGTGACGCTTCTAGTCGTGATGCAAGTTACATTGCGTTATTGTAACTTTGTAAGATGATTTTACAAAGTCTTATTAACATTTTATTTTGATCTTTCTGAGAATTTCACATTCTGTGTTTCTAAGATCCTCCATCTTTCCATATGAAGGATACAAAATCTCTAGAAGTCTCCTACAGTTACTATGCAGGATTTAATGGAACTGATACAGATACTCAGGTAACTCTTGCAACTTTTATTAGCTACGCATTATCGCTGCACAGTTCCAATTAGAAAGTAAACTTCTTTTCGTATTGATTGTTACAGGCATCTGGGGCATATGTATTTCGGCCAAATGGCACATATGACATAAATGCGGAGAAAATGGTACTGAATGATTTTAACAAGCTCCATGTTAGTTCAGCTGCAATATCGTAGAAAATTTTGACAGTACTCTGGTTGTTGCCTTTAAGGTTGCATCAACTGTTATGCGAGGTCCTCTGATAGATGAAGTGCATCAACAGATCAATTCATGGTTAAATCAGGTGCTTCCAGCGACAATTTTCTTTTTTTCCTTTTCATTTTTCGTCTCTACACAGTCAGTCATGCCTGAGTTATAGGATGAGCTGCGGACAACCCACAAGAATAGAAGTTAAAAGACATGAGACTGAGAGAAATAGGACATTTTGCTGTTTCTCTTCTTTTGAATCAACCATCGTTAAGAATGCCACAACAACATTATCCACTAACTCGAAGGCTCACACCTAAAGCAATTTGAATATTTGTTGGGGGTCAGATGTGTATAAACAAAGCAGGCCGGATGAATAATAATGAATATTATGTTGAGACTTCCAACAACCGACCCAACTACTTACAATATACGAAGCACAAACAATTTAATGTGCCATCTTACTTACTCAATCGTATTTCAAAGCCAAAAATTAGTGAGTAGTCTTTGGCTCCACTAAAATTGTAAAAAATCTATAAGAATGGAAAGACCTAAAATTCGAGTCCAGGGACGTCACTATGTGCAAATATTAAAATTGCAAAATAATTAGCACGAGAGAATTGACAAGGCTGGGAGCAGTAATACAAAAATGCTAAACACTGCAACAACATGATGCCTTTTCCACATCTGTTAAATCATAAACTGATTTTTTCCATTTAGCTGAATGTCTTTTTATTTTTATTTTTATTATGTGATTATTGTGTGATGTCTGTACATCACATTCTAGTTTATCGTTTTAGCTCCTGGTACGTTGTCTGATTTATTAGTTTCATGCAAATTTTCTTTCAGATAACAAGAGTTTACAAGGACAAGGAGCATGTTGAAGTTGAATATGTGGTGAGCTTAAACAACTGACCTCTTCCTTCTCGAGTTAATTTTGTATTGGGAGGAATAATACTCAACAAGACAAATGGATCTCTTTTTGTATGAAATATCCTGGTAGAGTGATTTGTCATTCGTATATCCAAGTCATTTTTACTGTTACGGATGACTACCAGATTATGAACTGTGCTTTCTTAGTCAATTATTGCTCAAATGATGTTAACGAAAAATAAGGTCTCTTATTGCTCTGTATATCAATGTTGATGGTACTCTTATGGACAATCCTTTGTTATCAGGTTGGGCCTATACCTATTGATGATGGGGTTGGTAAAGAAGTTGTAGCGAAATTCACAGGTGATTTGATGTCAAATAAAATATTCTACACAGATTCAAATGGACGTGATTTCATCAAAAGGGTATGGTGTGCAAGTGCTTTGACTCCATTTTTGTTGATATCCTACTTACTTGCGTAGATGCAATATTGCACCTGGTGGTAAAGCCAGTAAGGCAGATGTACTCACACGGGTACATTTGCATGCATTTGATCCCTTATCCTCGCATAGATGGTTAGATGGAGCCTTTCCTTTGGGGCATTTGGGTAATGTACAACAACAACAACATCAGAGCCTTAATTCCAAAATGATTTGGGGTCGGCCGACATGAATCGTCCCTTGGTGATTGGACACCTCATAATGCGAAAATATAAAAAAAAGAAAAGTGAAAAGAAAATGGGGAGTGAAACATAATACAAAAGTCAAGTTAAACTTATAGGTTTGAAAATCAAAGCTCACATTTCTTTTATATAAACTTAGAATTTAAATCTAAAAATACAAAGTAAAAATTGCTTTGAAAATCGAAGTAAAAAATTAATGTTACGGAAAACATTGAAAGTAACCCAAGTGTTATTATATAAGAAATTTGGGTACTGTATTTGTACAAAAAACTTCGTTGTTCATGACATAGAAGAATGACTTCTCACTTATTTGCAGATACGAGATTATAGATCTGACTGGGATCTACAAGTGAACCAACCTGTTGCTGGGAATTATTATCCTGTATGTTTTGCGGCCAACTTTCTTATAATTATGTATACCTCTTATTTTAGTTACTTTGTTTCTTTGCCATTGGCATAGTTGAACTATCAAGGTCTCAAGGTCGCTCTGCGTTCGTGATTTTCTTTTTCATTGAAAGTGACTGTTATACATACAGAAGATAAAAGCTGGAAATTTGACTAGATAGGCAGGAACTTCTTTCTATTTAATCCATTAGGCAGAGGTCGAACAATTCTTCCTTCCCTGAAAAAATTAAAGGGAGAATCGCTTGAAGTGTGAAGTTATGAAACTCATGTACCAGTGTAGTCCTTGAGATTTCCTTCCCTGTTTCAGATTTACAGCTTTTACCCATGTTTTTTAGTACTAGGTTTCCGTTATTGCATAGAGAGTCATAACATTAGGATTTTTCTGCATTTAAAGTTTGCATGATGATCAAGAGCTGGTAATCTAGCAAAAGCATTACTTCTCAAAGAATCTACTAATTTCCCACTACAATCTTGCTACTTTTCTCAGATCAATCTGGGGTTATATCTGCACGATGATGTGAACGAATTTTCAGTCATGGTAGATAGAGCTATCGGAGGGTCTAGCATAAAGGATGGTCAGATAGAGATGATGCTCCATCGGTAAATGATTTTTTTATCACTTCATATTGAATTACATTATTGCAGCTAACAGGAATGGAGCGTCACTTTTCGTTTTTCGTGGTAATTTGGGTTGGTTCATGTGTAGACGGTTGCTCAAAGACGATGGCAGAGGGGTTGCAGAGGCCCTTAATGAAACAGTTTGCACACATGACAAATGCATAGGTTTAACTGTAAGCAACCTACCTATTTTCCTCAATCTGTTGATTACAGTTGTGAAACTACTTGAGCACCCGGGGAATTCTGTTGCAGCCTCCTCACCAAAGTGGAAGTTATTCTTGATTGGCCTCATTTTCGCAGTTCCTTATTTTTTTTTATGCTGTGGAATTGCATGTTCGTCATTTGATGATTCTGTACCATAAAGTTTACTCCAGAGTCTATATTTGTTTACTGGATACTTTAGAACACTGAAAGTAAAACTGTATTTTGACCTTTTAAATTCGAGATACGAGCTAGTGCTATGACAGAGTTAATTAAAACAAATCAATATCCCATGATAATTTCTCCCGAGGGCTAGAAATTAGGAGCAGCAAAAGTCAAGACAAGAGTAAGAAATGGACTTTGCAAAAACACTATTGGAACCTGCTTTTGCAATGTGCCTTATAATGCATAAATGAAATTTGGTGAGAGATGAAACTGCATTCTAGCTGGCTTAGATCAAGTTCCTGTATATATTAATGCCTTTTACCCTTTATTAGGCGTTAAACTGTTGGAAGACTTGTCCCTTTTCTCATCATGAGAATGTGAGGATCAGCGTCTCATTGGCATCCTATGCAATTGAGTCATACCTCCTGACAAAACGATTATACGAAGTCCAAAACAAGCTCAAAGGAGTTCATATTTGTCTGGTTGTTGACTTCCTGTTTTTGGGTAAAGGGGGCTGGGAGCCACTAGAGCAGTTTTGAACTTTTGATGATGATGGGTTTAAAACGTAGGTTACGAGTACCATTACCACTGTTCTATGGCTTTACCGGCAACCGTTGACTTCCTATGCGCTTCCTTATATCCTCACAGTTGGCAATTGATTTGTTAGTATGAAGTCATACACACTGTCATGATGTACTAGTTTCATATTCTGCTTCAATTTGCAGGTCCAGGGAAAACTTTATTTCAGGATTGACCCTCGTGGAGAGGGTGCGAAATGGAGGCGTTCATTTGGTCAACAACTTTACTCTCCATTTCTCTTGGCATTCAGTGCGCAGGTGGCATAAATCTCATGATAGCAACTAGTGTAATATTTTGGCCTTTGGAGTCGTACTTTAACAATCATAATGGACTTGCAGGATGAAGATAATTGGCAGAATTCTCATGAAGCCTCCTTTACAGGGATTGATCCATCGTACAGTTTTCCTGAAAATGTTGCTCTCATAACGCTCCAGGTAACAGGCACTTCATATAATGAGTCATATTGTAGTTGCCATGTTGTGTTTATTATTTACATAGGCAATAATGTCTCCTTGCATACTTTCATTTATTTATTTATTTACGCTAAAATAAGCAGGAGCTTACTGACGGAAAAGTTTTGGTTCGGCTAGCACATCTATATGAGGTCTGTCCTTAACATTCTTTAATCAGTTGATCTTGTTTAGACCTTCTTTAGTTCACCTGCATAGAGCTTTACACCTTTTTGAGTATTCCAGTTACATTTATCTTTTTGGACCAGAGATATAATGCTAGCTTTGAATATTGAATTTTTCAATGTGGAGCTAGTGTATTTGTGTTCCTTGTCTGTACTTGAGATCATTATTTATGCAGTCATAGGTATTTAATACCCTTTTTTCCTGCCTGGTTGTGACTAAAGGTCGGAGAAGATAAGGAGCTGTCAAGTATGGCAAATGTCGAGCTCAAAAGACTTTTTCCAACAAAGAAGGTACGAGATTTTTGTCCACCAGTGGGTCATGACTCAGGAGTAGGGGTGGCAATCGGGTCAGTCGGGTCGGGTTCGGGTCATGTCGGGTTCGGGTCGTATCGGGTTCGGGTCGTATCGGGTCAGAAAACCCTTTCGGGTCGGGTCGGGTCGGGTCGGGTCGTTATCGGGTCGGGTCATTTTCGGGTCAAATGATACATCGGGTCGGGTTTGGGTCGGGTCGTAATCGGGTCCGGTTATTTTTTCGCAATATTTCAATATTTTTCCATTAAATCTAGTTTTAAATTATTATTTGGTTTAATTAATTCTTTATTAAGTCAAACACATCAATTTAAACAATAAATCACTTTCATTTTGATCATTATTAAGGTTAATAATTGTTAGAGCGTCAATTTAATCGGGTCAATATCGGGTCGGGTCAATGTCGGGTCGGGTTCGGGTCGGGTTCGGGTCACTGATTTTCGGGTCGTCAACGGGTTACGGGTCGTCATCGGGTCGGGTCGGGTCGGTTTCGGGTTGCAGTATTCTCGGGTCGGGTCGGTTTTGCTCAGGTTTCGGGTCGGGTCAGACTTGCCAGCTCTACTCAGGAGTAAGAAAACTACGGTACAAATGTAGCACGGTCATTGGAGTAAAATCTTAGGGTTTTTATGTAAATTTTTAATTCTAAACGATAAAAGCTCACTCCTAGACCTTCAGTCTTAAGTGCAAACGAGATGTGCGTAGTTTTGACTCAAGTTAAATTGGATTGGTTCATTTGGGCGAGCCTCGAGCCTTTTTGGATTTCGATCTGATCAGTTCAAGTTCAAGTAGGTCACTCTTCCTAATCAGTTTTTGCTATTACGAGTCAGTAGGAGTTCCAAGTCAGATGAGGTGAGATTCGAGTTTTATCACCACTAGTTGGAGGTGAGAAACATTGGTCGACATCCGAAATATTCATCATTATGTACACCAATATATAAATATTTTTAAGTATTATGGTCAACTGGAACAACAGTTATCCAACTCTATAAGAGGTTATTTATAAGTAAATTTGAATCTTTTGATTCGAGTTAAATTGGTTGGATTTAATAGAGTTTCATTTGAGCTTGAGTCTACTTTGGGTATGCAAATTTGGTCCAGTTCCGGTTCTATCAGCTTGAATCGGGTAGTGAGTGTAATTCAAGTCCCTCGTTTTGGGTTTTCGACTGGATATCAATTCAAATATTTTAGATAGATTTCTCGGGTCTGGGTTTGTTTTACCCCATCTAATCATGTCCATACCTCTTAAATAGACTGCAATGGGTCACTCAGATTGGACTAGCTTAGGTCGGGCAATTATGCTGTGCTTTGGATAATTTTTTATTTTGGGTATGTTTCCTGATGTAATCCAGGTAATTGGGTAGATGGGTTCATTTCATTACGGGTGAATGATTATGGACCATGGGTTGGGTCGAACAGATCTGAGCTCAGTCATTTTGCGTCCTCTTTGTTATTTTTATGTAGAGGTGCGATTTCGAACTAGGTATTTTGGGTCATTTAGGATCAGGTCATTGTTTGGTGGGTGGTCTTAGAGTCAGGTCGAGTCAGGTTTTGGGTCCTAGCTGGGTTGTCTGTTATGGTCTACTAAGCTTCGAGTCATGTTCACTTCTGTTTGGTCTACTTTGGGTATTGAGTTGTGTTAGTTTTGTCCGGTCTTACTTCAGTAACTCGGTGAGTGTAAAATCCTGTTAAATACTGCTCTAAATTTGACCAGATTGGCAAAGTGACCGAGACAAGCTTATCGGCCAATCAAGAGCGGTCGGAAATGCAGAAGAAGAGATTAGTATGGAAGTCACAAGGTGCCTCTGTTAAGGAACACAAGATAGTAAGGGGAGGACCAATTGATCCGGCTAAGCTGGTTTTACAACTCGCACCCATGGAAATCCGTACGTTACTCATTGAATTCAGCCTCATCTCCCGTAAAATCTTTGATATGTGAAAAAATAGTTCATTGGTCGCCACCGGAAATCCTTATTTCAGTTAAGCTATGCACAACCTATCTTTGGCTGGAGTTTTGAGTGTAAAATGTTGCGAATAAAATGTCTAGATTGTACCAGTATGTTGCTTTGTAATTATACTCGTGAGAATAAAGCATGCTCAGTAATTGTATTGGGGGCTGTAAGCCTTTTTGGTTGATCAATTGCTAGCTTATCAAGAGATTATTGTCTAAACTTTACTAATTTCCTCCAAAATGTCGGTACACTTATGTTCCATTGTCTTTCGTTAGGATAAAGTTACGAACTAAGATTACTAAAATTGGTGGTTGCGAACTCAAGCTCAGCAATCAGAATGGAGCTCCCAAGTACGGTACTACTGTAGCACTGCTGAATGATAGATCTGTAAATGAGATGGTAGTATGGTACCACCGGTGGTTCCCAAATTAAGTATTACCCGGGATATATTCGTGAAGATTATACACTTTGTATTCTCTTCAGAATTTGACATTTAAACTGAACTTCCTACAGAAAGAACTTTGGAAACTTAAGCCTTGAAATTGTTACGGAGTATGCTAAATAAGAGTGAAACGAGTGGGTTGCAAGAAATAGGTCGTCGAAATTGTGAAATGGCGCTCTTAATGTGCACATGGAGTATGGGACTTTGCTGCTTTGATATTTCTACTCATCCCTTGGCAGCCAAGGAGTTACGCTTATATCAAAGCATTCCAGGTTGGACCGAAGTGCTCCCATTGCCGCAAAATCAAAGACATTGCATTCAGACATTGCATCATTCTCTCTGATAGAGGATTAGTATCATAAATTCTAGAATTTTGTACTTTACGCGTCGATGGCCTCCACGGTTAAAATTACAATCTCTCGGTTCTCTTTCATAAAAGTTAAAATCCATATATAGCCTTGTATAGTTGGCGCAAAAGTAAGTTGGTTCTTTCTGATAATCACAGTGCAGAACACCTCGAGGAATACATGCGACTAAATAATAATTTCGACTAAGTATCTGAATTGTGTATAAGCCGACTGGATCTAACTCATTACGCGCCAGTTTCAAGCCCCTGCATCTGGCATGTATGATATCAGGGTTCAAGGATGAACCTAATCATCAGACAATACCCCTGGACCAGTGGACCCTATGCCGAGCTCTCCCAGACAGAGCTTTGTTACTCTAACTCTTCAGATTGACTCGTCTACTTGTATCAACAATCTATTCTCGAACATGGTTATGAAACCTGCCAAAAACATGGTTACTAGCTCAGAAATGAGAGTACTTTCCAACATAGAACAGCACAACAATGAGTGATCAAGAGTATTTAAAAACGTATGGATGAAGCACGACATTAATCTTCTGAGAAGGGACAGACTACACCCCCGCGGGCACTGTTAAAATGATCCCAAGAAAGCCGAGGCTACATCAAATCAATAACACGGGCATGTGCAGAGATGCAAACTATGAAATAGTTTCAAGTTACATAGACTGAACTATTAACTGTACTAGAGATCTTGTCATGACTCAGCTCGAAAGAACTAGAGGCAGTGCATCAGGCTCTAGGTGCCAAGAACACTCAGGGATTCCATGCGCTTGGATACCAGGGACAACAAATGCCTCAACTCGGTGTGAAAAACTAAGCATCTCAGTCCTACGAACTGCTCGATTCAAGGCAAATCCATCACAAACTTGCTTTTGGAAGAAAGTTTTGAATCCAGGTACTCGGTCTAAGCTAGCTACTTGTACACCCGATTGCTCACAGAAATCCGACGTGATCTGAACGATTCGACAACCTGAATGATCAAAATCGTGTCTCTTCCACTTTGTATTCCAATTTCTGTACATGGCCCACACCTCTCCTTTCTTGGGGTAAATACGGTAAAACGACTGCTTAGGACTTCGGTCACAGTTTACACAATGAGAGAATTTGCTCATCTGCAAACTAGCCGTTCTTGCACCTACTCTAAAAACTCCACAACCAAGAGGCAAGTTCTCTTCAACCCAACAGATTTCTTCTTCGTGCACAGGATGAGGTTCCAATAAGTTCACGCTAACTATATTATTTGACATCAAACTGTTTACTACTGTGTACCACCTTGGCATTTGGTCAGGCCCATCATAAATGGCCCATACCTGACCGGGTGCAAAATCTGCAGCTGTCCATTCAACTTTTAGTGAACCTCCATTTGAGAGTGGTACCGGTAATGAAGGAAGTGATTGGAAGCTTTGAGGGTTTGACAAGGGATCTTGCTCAAGTGACCCACAAGGATCGGGACCCTTCTCAATGTCTTTGAGTTCGTATGATGGCCGACGATGAGAAAATCTATAAAAACAACTCAAAGGGATTTCAAAACTCTCTTGACTATCGTTAGTGTCTAGCCTGCAGATGTTTCCAGATTCATCAAATTTAACAGGTTCCGCGACAAGCACACACTCCTCTTCCTTGACGTATAGGATTTGTATAATTTGAAAGCTACATCCTTTTCTAGATTCAGGATTCTCAAACCATTCAAAAGGTCTCCAGTCCTCATAAATTGCCCAAATTTCATCTTCTTGTGGGTGAATACGAAACTGGTCATATGTCGGGTTTGCTGTATACGAGACCCAATGAGAAAAAATTGTCCTGTCAGTCACCGCGTCCTCATCCTCTTGCAAGTTGAATAATCCGCAAACCACAGGAAGCTCTGCTTCACACCATTTCTCTTCATTTTCAGTCTCTGGCGCAGGTCTCAACCAAGTAACATCTAATCTGAAAGGGGAATCTGAGATGGAATTGATGCGAGCATATCTCCGAGGCAAATTTTCGTCATCAAATGCTGCCCAAATTTGGCCAACTTCAAAAATCTTAGCTTCAGTGTTGCTTTCGTTGTCATAGAGACCCTCATCTTTATGTTCAGGGGTGGCACTTAAAAGTGGCATTGCCTTCTCGGGGGAAAGACTTGGATGCATTGTGGATGCAAGGGCATTCACGGAATTCTGGCCTTTGTTGTTGGGCACTGTATTCAAAGAGAAGCAAACTTCATCATTTGGCCAACACGCATCATGAGCAATGTCTTCAAAATTATGACCTTCCCCATCTTCTGGTAGTTTATCAGGAGGTCCTTCAAGATCAATGACTTTCGGACATTTTTCACCTTCAACATGTCCGGAAAGGGTGTCTTGTTCTTGAGCCATATTCTTGCCACTATTAGACCCCTCATTATCAACAGAATTGACAGGGGAATCAATAGGCTCACAAAAACTCCAGCTAGTCAACCTCTTTGAATCAAAGACCAAACGTTTAGACTGGTTCGAAAGAATGAAAAATGCATCATGTACTAACTTCAAAGCAGTGACAGCCCCGGGAAATGCATCCTTAATCCCTTCTAAAACTGCAACAAGCTTCTTGTATTGCGACCTTATTAGAGAAATGGAAGCCATAGGAGTAAGTTGAAGAACCCAGTAGCAGTCAAATTCACCCTCTGAAATATCCAATTCTGCTGCACATAATATTTCACATACAGTTATCATTTGCGGAAGCTTGCCGAGAGACGGATATTGATAATGAAGTTCCAGCAAAATAGATCTTGCTCCCACACAGTCCTTATTAGCAACCATTCTCTTTGCAACATCTACTTTCTCAAGAGCTGGAAACTTATTTACATCCATATTTAGAGATACCGTGTCCTCCTGGCAAAATATCATACAAAGATAGCAGCCTCAGTATCCAAAAATATCACGACGCATGGTATTAAATTCGGGTTGCGAAACCACATTGAAACCAAGTTCAAAACTTTTGAAAGTTAACGCGACCACATTTTGAGGCGGCACCAACTGAATCTGTCATAACGACCAAAACCAGGCCATGAAGTCCGATTTGGAAAAACACTAGATATTATACTCTTGTAAGCCCACTTACAGGAGTATAATATGTTCAATATAACAACTCCCATGTAACATCCAAAGACCACAGCAAAGGTTAAAACTCTAAACAGATACGAACATAGTAACATCTATTTATTACTCCATTTTTCCTGTATCATCAGGAGAGTGAAGAAAACAAAACAATCCACTGCAGAAAAACAAGAAGACCAATGCAAACTTAATCTACCGCCTCAATGGCTCCCGCAAATTGTGGGGTCATTTAAGAACAAGAGCTAGCTCAAGTGGTAAGAGCTCTCTTACCCCAACCAAGAGGTTGGAGGTTCAATTCTTACCCGCGAAGCGACTATGTCGCGCTCCTTTGAACCAAAAAAAAAAGAAAAAATTGTGGGGTAAGGGGTGGTCGGATGTACGCAGCAGCCTAAATCATACCCGTGTGTTAGCAACACAAAGAGATTGTTTCGGAATAACCCAAGATGGAAACTGACAGTTAGATCCTGAATTTACTAATGCAAACATCAAAATCACACACATAATTTCAACACAAACAGAATAACAACACATTTCAGTTCAAAAACATGGGATTATTCAATCACATTGCAAACCCAGATAAGAAATCATAACAGTAAACTGAAAATCACTTTAATTTCAAAAAAAAAATCCCCCATTTTTCCTATCATTTCTTTGATGGGTAATTGAATGCCAACACAAAGATCTCAACTTTCATGAAATTGAATCATTTCAGTAATCAAAACAAATAAAAAGACACGAAATTGACTTACTGGGGTATAGAATTTGAGAATTTGTTCAAGGTTTCAGAATGCTGCATGAAATTGAATGATCTTTTTCCACTTCCTTTGCATTTGATTCGCGTTTTAATTTACTATATTTCAGAAATTATATGGTGTTAATTTGATTGGAGAAATGGAGAATAGAGATGTTAGCAATGTTGGTGTTGGGTATGCATGGAGTTTCTGTGAAGATGCGTTTTTCTCAAATGAGCAGACACACGCACTATCACACTGTCTGCGAGATATTGAATTAGTCGTGAGGGGTGAATCATGAATGGGTGATAAGACCCTCTCGGAGCAACTTGAGTTCGACTCGGTTAATGCTCGGACACGTGAAGGTAAATGAATTTCTATTACATTTTTTTTCACTAAGTATTGCTTGGGATAGGGGCGATCTGTTGCAAGCTTGCGACGTGTCAAATCTCCCTCACAAAAAGCAAGTGACAACGCAAGTTGGGGGCTCCATTTGTAACTCACCTGCCTTGCCACTTGCTCTTTGTGAGAGGAGTTTGACCCGTCGCAAGCTTGCGACGGGTCGTCCCGTCACAAATGCGATTTTGTGTTTTTCTTTACTGCGAAGTAACTATTTTAACACTGAGTAAATATTTTATTTCCATATTTGAGAAAGAATTTAATTTCAAATCAATTCATTTCAAGCGATTCCAAAATCTTAAAATTTAGAATTAGATCAGAGGTAAGCTCAATTTGTAATCAATTCCAACTAATAAGTTAAAATTTTGAGGTCTTAAATTCCCTAATTGTAGTACTCATGTCGATTTCATTACCATCGGATCTCCTATCATAAATCTTTTTTTTTTGTTGGGACACAAGTTACTTTGCAAAAAATTTCTTTTCACGTCTTTTGCAAATACAAATGTTTTCGGTGAGCCCCTGTTCCAACCTGCTTCACCCAATCCCAATTTCATAATTTCCCAAACACCATTAACAAATTAAAAGTTCTAAATAATTTCCAAACAAACTAATAAAATTAAGTTTAAGATTACGACTTCTATGAGACCGTCTCATAAAAATAAAAAAAAATTCTACTTTTGCAACTACTTAGACGGTCACAGGCGAGACTTTCTGGTCCCGTGTTCGTGCGTAGATCTAGAGTGTAGACTGGCTCTCTGCCCTCAACATAATTCCGCGATTTCCAATTAAAACCCAAAACAAACCCTCCATTACAAAGAGTAGGGAAAGGGATTTACTCAAAAGTATTAAGGATTCCATCACACTGTAATATTAAACTGCTTAAACAAGTAAAGTTGTTATTTCCAGAATCAAAATTGATTCAGCATTTGGGTAAAATCCTCAGTTTCCATGATTCAGTAGTGTTGCATTTCACAAGTACAGATCAAAATAATAATGATGGGTCCAAATCAAATTAAACGCAGACATTCTTCAAGCATGCATCTTGTTGTTGTGCTTGTTTGTTTTTGTCTCTTTGTATTCATCATCCAATCTTCCATCTTTAGTGGTTTGTTCTCTCTTTTAATTTCATTTTTTGCTTGTTTTTCTGGGTTTTATTGGATTTTGTTTGCTGAATTTTTCTGGGGTTTTGTTGGTTTTGGTAGGAAGAGCAAAAAAGATAGATCTTTCTAATAGATTGGAGGTTGAAGTATTATCCCAGTTTCAAACTAGTGTTCAGCAATGTGTGGTGAGCTTATATGTCTTTTCAGTTGATTTCATTTTGTGGTTCATTGCTCGATGTTTGCGATACTCACTCCGTCCCAATCATTTGTGTACCTTATTGGTATTCTTGGTGACGGGTATTTTAATCAAAGGTGAAAAATTGATTATGATGAGGGAGTAGTATATAAGAGTAGGAATTATCCTGTGTTAGTTTATTTGCAAGTGATGATTTATGTTTGCATTTTGTGAGAATGAGTTTGTTCGAGTCTGTTAGACCCTCTAACAAACTCCAAGCAGAAATATATTGGTCACACTATTTCTGTGATGCGTAGGGTTTCATACGAATATTAGGCGTTATTTGGATACCAAAAGGGCAGGGACAGGGAGGGGAGGGGGAAGGAGGGAAGGGAGGGGGGGAGATGTTTGGATACAATTTCCCTCGAAATCTTTCCTATTGTGGAGAGATTTTGATTTGCCTCGGAGGAGGAAAAATGGATCCCCTTCCCTCACACACCATTTCCCTCCACTCTTATTTGCGATCCAAATAAGGGATTTTAAATCCCCTACTATACCTCCCTTTCCTTTCCCTCCAAATTCGCCCATCCAAATTCCAAACACATCCCTAGTTTGATATACTCCTATGAAGCTACTATTACTTAATACAATTTTCCTGTGATGGGTATGGTATCATAGTATGTTTTGTTCCGTCTGCTACAGTTTGTCGATGCCTCCATTGTTTGAAACATTTACCTGTGTATCATGATTTTAGAATGTACAAGCTGTGATTTTCCAAGTAAAAAAGAAATGAGAGACATGAATACACAATGGATTAGGTCATTTCCCATTCTTGTGGTCTGTCACCTTAAATTCGCTCTATGTAAGACTTTGGAAGTTTAGAGTGATATAGCCTGATAGGTGATGAGTCCAACCATGCTGATTGCAGTTAGGGCATGTGTTAAACTGAGTTGAATTTCTTGTATTTTCCATTTCATAATTCTGTCTAAGGACATCATGCAATAATTGTCGACAATCCTACTATCAGTTTGCTATTATGTCATTTCACTCCACTAAAAATTGATGCTTTACCTCTTCTATCATTGAATGCGTAGATACCATAGTAGGATGGAAAGGGAGGAGGGGAAATGGAGTGATGTCATTTTCTTCCAAATCTCTTCTATGTTGGATGACTTTGATTTGGCCTAATTTTCGTTCCATATCCTTCAAACCCAATTTTGTTAATCAAACTGCAGGCGTCTGTTAAAGCTGATGGGTATACCGTATACATTACATTTCGTATAATGCAAAAGCAATGTCTTGTTGGATCAGCTACTTGTTACTCCGTATTTGCACTTCATTGTGCCACCTGTATTAGTACTTACCATTTTGAGAAGTGTATGTAGGCAAACAGAGGACTTGGTCTTACTGCTGATATTATTGACCACTGCAAATTGAAACTTAAGTATCCTGAAGGGACTAATAGCACATGGGTACATCACTATATCAAGTTTAATTATTTCATCTACCTTGTTTTCAAGAAAACAATCTGATCAACTAATATGATGAACAATATGTTTTAAATTGACTGTTCAGGTCAATCAGCAATTTAAGAAGAAGGAACCATTGGAGTATGAGTATGATGTCTGTGAAGCAATTTTGCTTTGGGAACAGGTTATGCCTCTGATTTAACAGTATATGTATTCTGGTTCTGGGACTTTTACTCAATAAAAGCCCGTGTTTATTGCAGTATCGCAATGTTACAACAGTATTGACGCGAGAGTATCTAGATGTCCGTCCAGATGGATGGTTTGACTATGCAGCAAAAAGGATAGCCCAATTGTAAGATTCTGAGCTTGAAGAAACTTTCACCTATTTTTTTTCCTTTTAACATTTAATTCGATTCTCTCTGTGCCTTATCTAAAGTTGATTCGCTTGTGTTAGTGTTTCACTGAAATTGTTTATGTTCTTTTGTTCGTTTCTGCTGAGTCAGAGGAGCTAAGAAATGCTACAATCAGTCCCTTTGTGATGAGCTTCTTAGTCCAATCTTGCCGGCAAAACCCCCTTTTCATCCACGCCAATTTGAAAGATGTGCTGTTGTTGGGAATTCGGGAGATCTATTATTGACAGAATTTGGTGAAGAAATTGACAGTCATGATGCAGTTATACGAGACAACGAGGCTCCTATTAATGAGGTAATTGCCGTACATCAGTTAATTCACTTTTTTTAGATTCAAGTTAGTCTCTAAACTTTAATGTAGCAGCTGTTTTTACCATGCGTATTAGTTCTCTGGACTGTGGCTCGATGACTATTGTCGTCACTTTTCTCCTCGAAACCCTTTTTTCATACAAAAGTATCTGAGTTTTATTTATTCCCTTGAACAATTGTCAATTTTTTGGTGTTAAAATGTAATGATATTGAAGTTGAAGTTTTTAACACTACAGATACATAGAAATTTAGTGTCATACTTGGTTTTATAGGCTCGGTGAATAAGTTATTAAGGTTCCCCATCTGATTGCACCATGTGTGCCTGTATTTTTGCCTACGTTCAAAATCTGCATTATCTTTTTCATCCTTATTTCTCTCGCTTCTGTTTTTTTTATCGTAAGAAGGGTATGGCAGCGTTATCTAATTTCTTTTCAAGGTATAATGCAGAAATATGCGAAATATGTTGGCCTGAAGAGGACTTTTCGCCTTGGAGTCAGAGGTGTTGCCCGTAACATGATTAAAATTCTGAAAGGGTCACGTAAGTTGGAAGTCTTTTCCTTATGTTTGGTTAATATTTTCCCGTTAACATCCCTTTGTCCCTCCCCCTTCGATTAAATGTCGAAGTTACTCCTTGTGAAGTCAAGAAAATGAATAGGCATGCCTCTCGCGATCTACAGCCTTGAGACTTGTGCATGACTAGGGGGCACATGCCAATTTACATGTATCTTTAAATTCTATTCAGTTCTTCCTGATAGATGAACCATCTCAGCCAAAACCTTAAGGTGATGGTTGAGGCCCATATATTATAGTTATATTCTATTATGCCCCCTCACTCGAATGCCCGTTGGGCTTGAAGAGTGGTTGGTTAGTGCACAGGCCCCCCATACCATGTGCGGGTTTTTCCACTTGGTGAGTTTGTGAGATATTGGGGGCTGCCAGGGTTTGAACATGTGACCTACAGTCACTCTGGCTCTGATACCATGATAGATGAACCATCTCAACCAAAACCTTAAGGTGATGGTTGAGGCCCATATATTATAGTTATATAAGGTGATGGTTGAGGCCCATATATTATAGTTATATTCTATTACTTCCATCCCTTTTTGTTCTCATTTTGGGAAATAAGTATGAAGACAATTGAAACCCTCTTTGTGAAAAAAATGGAAGTAATATTTTGTAGGTTAGAGTTGGTGACAGTGCAATTTTGTGGAGAATATGGGCAATTATTCTGACCTACTTGAATTCCTTGCAGCTGAAGAAGTATTCATCATTAAAAGTGTGATTCACAGGGACTTCAATGAGATGATAAAGGTGATTTTACATTTTATTGAGTTTGTATGATTGTTCTTTGTTGTAGTGCTGGTTCAGTACGCTTTCTACATTGGCCTTTTGTTGATGGTTGATTTTAAAAACAATGTTATACGAACTATTGTTATTGATGTTTGAGTAATGAAGCTCAAGCGAAGCATATGTCTCATTGTTTATTTTCTCTCTTTGCTTTCTGACCGAGTCCTATTGAAATAGGAAGATTTTGTAACTTTTTATTTTGCGGTGGACTTTTTAAGTGTCTTTAACGTTCTGTGATGGTTTTTAACGTCCACAGAAGTGTGTTCTATCATCTGTCCTTAAAGTTTCGAACGAGAAATGAAGGCCTCTCTTTGGAAATGAAAACATCTATCTATCATGTGTATAGGGTTAACATCAGCTGTGAATTCGTCTGTCTATTTGTTGTCGAGAAGTTGTATTCTGCCGTTATACATCAAATTGTTAAAATTAACTTCCTATTTTTTTCCTTATGGCAGAGTATCGCAAATCCTGTTTATCTGTTCCAGGGAATTGTGCTGCGAAGAGGGGCCAAAGGGACTGGGATGAAATCTATAGAACTAGCACTTTCAATGTGCGACATTGTTGACATATATGGTTTCACTGTTGACCCAGGCTACAAAGAATGGTGATTTTTTTTTTTCCACCATTACTTTTTTTCTGTTCGCAAATTAACGTGTGACTGCAACTCGTTTAGCTTTAAATACTGCTGCAGCTTCCTGAATTCCTGCGTTCTTCAATAATAGAGGGAAATTACTGTGAGAGGATTTAGGATACTGACTAAGCATATGTTTAAACTTGATTTGCTTTAAGCACTGAGGATATTCGGTCATAAACTACAACAGTGCCGTTATGTTCCTCAATCTGTTTTGTAATTCGTAATTTGTTCACTGAACCTTTATGCGGCCGTACGTCCATTTATATCATACGCATACCTTTCTTTACTTGTATGAATTAATGGTGTGTGAATGAATTGTTTAGTTAGTGATGATATTTCCTTTCCAATAGGACCAGATACTTCTCAGAACCAAAGAAGGGCCACAATCCACTTCAAGGAAGAGCATATTATCAGCTACTGGAGTGCCTGGGGGTATGTCGTTGATTACTTCCCCAGTCCCAGCCAATAGTCAATAACTTACGTTTGCTTTTAGACCGAGGTTTGATGTAAGCACGTGCTATTCGGCTAAAGAGTCCCACTATAATGCTCCAACATTCAAACTTGCCTAAAAAACGTAACCGTTTGGCTATGGGCCAAAATGGAATACGTAAACTATTGGCCGGACGGATCGGACTCAAGAAGCTCTTTTAAATAATCAATTCCCCTTTCGTTATGTACCTGTACTTTGGATCATTTGTTGTGGCTTCTTTTTAAAACAGGTTATAAGGATACATTCTCCAATGAGAGCTCAAAGGAACGAAGACTGGTCGGACATACCAAGTCGAGATGCAATCAATAGAGCTCATAGTGCTGCAATACGTTTAAAGCAACACGAGACAACGGGTCAGTTCAATGATGTTGGACAGTTCAGAAATTGCAAGTTCTGGGGTGAGAAAGGCGCAGACTACAATGGGCCCGTCTCTGGTTCTCCAGACATGAGTGAGGTCAGGAAAATGTCCAACTACAGTGAGTGGGAGTTGATGCCTTTTGAGAGCTTAAGAGAGGAAGCTCAAGAATACTACAAGCAAATGGAGGGGGTTTCGTTGTATAAGGTTGACGGTAATAAGTTGGATGATTTGGTTTGTGTAAGACATTCTATAAGATCTGCAGACTGATTTGGTTATCTGCGGTGAGACGTGTATCAGACCATCTCACAGGTGACATCAACTCCCTACATATGTGTTTCCCTGCTAAATATTTGGTAACTGGGTTTGTTCACATGTTAGACCGTCTCATATAAGCTCAAGTTTTTATGTTATCACATGAAAAGGAGATTGGATGTTGTGTTGGATTGTTTTCGGAGCTTCTCGTCGATTATTAAACGACTGGTGAGGTTCTTAATCTGGAAACATATTGTAGGATAGTGACAGTGTAGCAGACTTTATAAATGATAGTAAGTCTATAATTATATAACATGTTAGGTCAAATTGTCATTCTAGATTTCTAGCTGATGTATCTTGTTTTTCTATTTTTTATTTTTTTTTGGAGCAAATAGATGGAGATTTGGTAGCCTCTAATACTGCTGTTGTGAGTTTCAGGAGTTTTGAAGTATTTAACTGATGATGAAATGATTATTTAGCCTTGCGTCGAATCCTCTATGGTCTAAAGAGAACTAAAAGCGCAATGTTGATTATGACGGGATTTGAATCCAAGTCGTGATTACCAACTCTTATGACATTAATAACACAGTTAAGAACGAGTTCGGATCATGGCCCATCTTCATATTTTATCTAAACTAATATCTAAATTAATCTTATTTAATTTCGCAAAACTGACTTGACTTGAATTTTGAAGGCCAAACGAATATCCATTTTCATATGTCATCTAAACGAGTCAATCTGCTATTAATGCGCTTGTAAGTTGTAATATGCCAAATCTTGGTAAAATCGAGGTGTTAAGGTATCGGTTTCAAATTTTCTCGTCCTTGTGAACATTATTTCTCTACAAGCCGACTAATAATTTGTGAACGTTATTTCTCTACAAGCCGACTAATAATTTGTGAACGTTATTTCTCTACAAGCCGACTAATAATTTGAAGTCACCAAAAGTGACGTGAATAGGTGACTACCAAGTCGATAATGTCATAATTTCTGCAATTCTGCTTATCATTTTAACTCGAAATAATTGTGATTAAAATTAACAAATGAGATATGCGATGTCTCCTTGTGAAAGGGAATTCGATCCGTTTCATTGAAAACGGATACATCTTCATTGAAGACTGATATGCGCCGTATTCAATGAGACCTACTGCAATAGAGATATTTTGTTATGACATCTCAACATCAAAATGATAATGATGTCATATATCTCCAAGATAATGGGTACTTGGTAGGTCTTCCTCCTCATCCCTTAACAAATAATCTTGCCATGTAAGCTCCTACCCTTATCCAAACTCAATATTATCCTACAAATATTACATTTTTCTTTTACTATAAATAAAAATCTTCAACCAAAAACCATTTACACAAATTAAATTTCAAGGAAAACAAATTAAATTAAAAACCTTAAACCAAAAATGCAGACTGCATCAACATGCATAGTGCAATCATTTTTTCCTTCAAAAAATGGTGTAATAAGATTAAACTCCTCTAAAAAACAACCCTTCTTTGCTACCACCCATGCCTCTCCTCTCAAGGCTGAATCTGTTACCTTTGAACCATTATCTATTAACTACAACTCTCCGGTTTCGTAAGTTTTAACTTTCGCTTTTAATTTAGTAAATAAGTTATTTATTTTCAGTCATTTGTTTACCTATTTTAATTTACTGCGTGTTCTTTAGACTCCTAGTCTTTTATTGATCATTTGTTTACGTATTTTCATTTATAATATGTGTTGATTGTCATGTGTATATATGTAGGGTGTTTCCTGCAGAAGCATGCGAGACAGTAGGAGGAGACGCTTGCTCTGCAAGTATGTACCCTGAAGTGAAACCTAGTAAATCGGAAGACAAGGGTAACAAAAAAATTACTGTTGAGCAGGTTGAGAGGGACTACTTTGATTACAATAGTGAATCTAAGAGGTATACAACAAACTAAGTGATTATGCATATTACTCCCTCCGTCCCGGTCATTTGTTTACCTTTCATTTTGGCACAATTATTAAGGAAATGGTAGGGGACCTCTTGCGGATGTGCTTGGTGAATGACATGTGGACAAAAGTCTCATTAGGTGATCAAATTACTCATAGATTACCATCCAAATATAGAAAGGTAAACAAATGAATGAGACACCCTAAAATGGAAATGGTAAACAAATGACCGGGACGGAGGGAGTACATAATAATGTTACTTAGTACAATAGAACCTCATTCACTAGAATTGCAACTTCATTCGAATATAGGTGAGTATTATTTTAATGAAATGTTGTCGTTCCAAATTCCAATGAACACGAGAAAATTAATAACTTACTAAGTTTGACAACATATACTACTTCTATGTATTTAATTATGACCATGTTAGCGCGCCACTCGTTCACATGTTTTTATTTAGTGTTCCATCATTTTAAATTTTAATGGACCTTATATATACTGAATGCAAGAAGGTGATGTAGACTAAACTGTCTGATCATTTAATTTAATTATTTATATGTATATGATTATTTTCATGTAGTAATGTTAAGACGAGAATGTTCAGTCTGAAATAAGAATTTGCGATTATAAATATGTGATATATGTGCAGTGTGTTGATGGGAGAGGCATGTGATGATCTTGGAGGTGAATTTTGTGAGGCTCCTTACAAGAGTGGTGTCTACCAATAGGATGAATGGATGATATACAATGCCTTATTTCTGATGGATTATGTTGGGTTTACTATTTGTATATGTTTCTCTGTATAATTGTATAGATAATGGAATCATGGGACAAAGGTTTGTAATTAACTATGGTGTTTGCAATAATAATACAAATTTTCTATGAGATCATTAATAACTCCGATATTATGTCCTTCAATAGATAGTTGTATATAATAAAGCCTCGCGCCAACGTCGTTTGTCCCGATCTGACCTGAACCTCAATTGATCCGAGATGACCCTTCACTCGATAACGGCTCAACCGGGTTGATAACCCCATAATAATTTAGCTTAATAATGTACCACATAAGATCAAATTGCCATTCTTCTAACTAAACTAAATGCACCTAAGACATAAGACTAACATTAGTATACACTCATTGGTCGAAACATAAAAACATAAGACATAAGGTAAAATATATGTTTGATAACTTTATCTGATATTTCGATGTAACCCGGACGAAACTCAACGTGACCTATAATAACCCAATCTGACTCAACATGAACCATGCTCTACTTGAACTGAGCTATTGACCCGACGTAACCCGCACCCAAGATAACTTGTTACAACTCTTCGATCTCGGAATCGATAAGTTGTGATCACTATAATCTGGAGTGGGTTGGAGTGGAGAATACCACCTGAGATTATAGGAAATAGAAAATAACAAAGGATATAGAGTTGATAGAGGAAAAAGATGATAACATTAGATTACCTCTTAAACAATATTCATGGATGATTACATTAGAATAAGAAAACATTGTTCCGAAATAAAAAGTAAACTAAAGGGTAATTAGGTAATCAACAAAATAAGAAGATAACATGTATGCCAACTAATTCAGTGTGTATCATATAACTCAACCCAATTTAACTCCACTTATAACTGGGTAACCGACTCGAGTGACCAATTGACGCCTCTAGAGTCTACACTTGAAGAAAACGTTCTCATGAACCAAAATTGACCCACGCCAATCTCCTATGAACCAAAAATATTGGTCAAATGCAATCAACAAAATTTCATCCTCAATTAGAACCCGTCAATCTATTAGACCCCACTCCGACCCCCAAAATGTCATCGACGCCCGAATTATCAAAACGGGTTTTGACCCGAAAACGACCCGATCCAATTTTCAAATGGAAAAGTTACTCAAAAGTGGACAACTTTATAAAGCACGCCAACTGTTTGATGAAATGCCTAACAGAAACATATTCACTTATAACACTTTAATTTCAGGTTATGTAAGGTCAGGTGACCTTATTAATGCAAGGAAATTATTTGATGACATGATTTCTCGGACTAATGTGACGTGGACAATTTTGATTGGTGGATATGTTAACTATAATAACCCCATTGAAGCTTTTAAGCTGTATGTTGGAATGTATGACTGTGGGACAATGCCTGATTATGTTACATTTGCGACGCTGTTATCGGGTTTTGACGATGAGAAAGCGATGAATGAAATGGTTCAGGTTCATGCCCATGTTGTGAAATTGGGTTTTAGTTCAGCTAGAACAGTGTGCAATACTCTGGTGGATTGTTATTGCAAATGTCACTTCTTGAATTTGGGTTTTCGACTATTTAATGAAATGCCGAAGAGAGATTCCGTTAGTTATAATGCAATGATTACTGGGTATACAAGTGATGGTATGAATAGGGAAGCAGTTGAACTATTTTTAGGTATGCAGAAATCGGGTTTTCGACCTTCTGAGTTCACGTTTGCGTCTATTCTTGGAGCTGGTGTTGGGCTCGGGAGTTTGTGTTTCGGTCAGCAGATTCATGCTTTTATCGTAAAGATGAACTTTGTTAGGAATGTTTTTGTGGCCAATGCATTGCTCGATTTTTACTCGAAGAATGATCATGTTGATTTCTCGGAAAGACTTTTCGCTGAGATGCCAGAAGTGGATGGTGTTTCATACAACATTGTCATTACTGGCCTTGCATGGGAAGCTGATTATGGGAAGGCTCTTGCCCTTTTCAAGGAACTGCAAGACGTGGGATTTGACAAAAAGAATTTCCCTTTCTCGAGTTTGTTAAGTTTAGCAGCTTACACGCTTAAGTTAGATATAGGCAGACAAATTCATAGCCAGTGTATTATGACAACATCATCTTCTGAATTTCAAATACAAAACTCTCTTATAGATATGTACGCGAGATGCGGTAGGTTTGAGGAAGCGAATGTCATCTTCAGATCTCAATCTCACAGGGGTGCAGTTCCGTGGACATCCATGATTTCGGCTTTCGTTCAGCAGGGTTACCATGAGGAAGGGTTGAATGTATTCATTGAAATGGGTAGGGCTAAAGTCAGCCCAGATCAGGCGACCTTTGCTAGCATCTTAAGGGCTACAGCGAGTCTGGCATTAATCACACTCGGAAAACAATTGCATTCATCTGTACTCAAATTAGGGTTCGTTTTCAGTGTGTTTTGTGGATGTGCATTATTAGATATGTATGCAAAATGTGGGTCAATGAAAGATGCTAATAGGGCTTTTCACGAGATGCCTAACAGGAATATCGTGTCTTGGAACGCTATGATATCTGCCTTTGCTCAGGATGGTGACGGTGAAGGTACAATCAGAACATTTGAGCGAATGATTTCATTGGGTTTTCACCCTGACTCTGTGACTTTGCTCAGTGTTCTTACTGCTTGTAGCCACCGAGGGCTTGTCGATGATGGAATAATGTATTTTAATAACATGACTGAAATATACAATGTCAAGCCTAGGAGAGAGCATTATGTCACAATGGTAGATATCTTGTGTCGAAGTGGGCGTTTTGAACAGGCGAAGAAGATAATGGCGGAAATGCCCTGTGTCCCAGATGAGATAATGCTGTCGTCGATTCTAAACTCGTGTAGGATCCATAAGAACGTAGAGCTAGCCAAAGAAGTGTCGGAAAAGCTATTTAATATGGAGATCAGAGACGCTGCCCCTTACGTGAACATGTCAAACATTTATGCAGCATCTGGGCAATGGGACAAAGTAGCCAAAGTAAAGATGGCAATGAGGGAACGTGGCGTTAAGAAGGTACCGGGTTATAGTTGGGTTGAGATCAACCACAAGATGCATACTTTCTCAGCAAACGACAAGAACCATCCAAGATGGGAAGAAATCAGGATGAAAATTGAATGTCTTTCTAAGAGGATGGAGGAAAAAGGGTACAAACCCGATACCAGCTGTGTACATCATGACTGGGATGAAGAGATGAAAGCAGAGTCTCTGAAATACCACAGTGAACGCATTGCGATTGCATTTGCGTTGATCAGCACGCCAGAAGGCGCGCCTATTTTGATAATGAAGAACTTAAGGGCTTGTGCAGATTGTCATGCTGCCATTAAGATCATCTCAAAGATAGTTGACAGGGAGATTACTGTAAGGGATTCGAGTAGATTTCATCATTTTCGAGATGGGTGTTGTTCTTGCGGTGATTACTGGTAAACCACACTTCCATGATTTATATGAGAAAGTATGATTCCAATTCACTAGTCATGTGAGTAATGAATGTTGCGTAACTTAGGACCGAGAACCAGACCTAAATATACTATGTCCGACCGATGACTCATTCCAGTTTTAAATGTAAACTTCATAAGTTAAAGAAAATGGTTACAACATTGTATTATTTGGAAAAACCAAAACACAAATAAGATTACATTTTATCAGACCTTGGTCTGAATTGACATTAAAGCAATAAACTTGTTGATTGAGCACAACATTCTTGTAACCTAATTGATAACCCGGCAATTTAAACGGATCTCTCCAGCAGCACCCTCAAGAACTTCAATTTTACCCATCTTTACCATGGCGTCCGAAAATTTAAGTAACCAGGACAACTTATCCTTGGCAAACTTTTTAACCAAGCTAGCTGTGGTAGGGTCAGCCAGGAGAGCGTGATCAGAAGTAAATAATCCCTTGTTAGCTAAAATGTTGGCATAGTATCTAGTATCCGTTTTCAATGGAGTATCCGGATCCATGGGAACCACGGTAGTCGGGTCTGTGCTTGCTTGTGGGCAAGCTAGCTGCAATTGTGCTGCATATGCTGCGTTTAAGGTAGGATCCGGCCCGTTTGTTCCATTGAAGTTGTATAATCTTTTGTCGACTTGTGTGAGCGTTGAGCAATGAGATCGTCCTATTGTATGAGCCCCTGATACGTAGCAATATGCATGTCAGAGGGTGATACCAATTATATATCTCTAATTGTTTCTACAAAATTCAATTATTTGACCCTTTTGACATTTTTAATTACGATAAAAACTGAGTTATGATACACACCGAATTGTTCCATTGAAGTTGTAAAAATGTGTTTGTTTTTTTGCATTTTTGATATAATGTTCATAATCTCAGTTTCGCAACTTCCATTTATCGTATATAAAGACTAAGACTCCTTGAAATGGATTAGTTAAACAAATAATCAGAACAGAAAGAGTCCAAAATATTACGAGTGGATATTTTGGTTACCTGAAAGGACGACCATGTCATCAAGGGATAGACCTTTGCTCAAGAAACTCGAATTAAGCATATTAAGGCGTAATTGGGGTCCTGGGAGATTTGGGAATGCATCTGCAGTTAATGAAATTCTGCCATCTCTTCTACCAGCTGGAACTGGATAAAACAACCCTTGTGTCTGAAATTATAATTACATAGATATTATATGAGTTTTTGTTCAACATAATATGAAGTAATAATAAAAGAATAATGTTTATGCATGACTGCATGAGTAGTTAAGTAGTACGAGTATAAACAATTGTGAATGTATTTTCATGACTTACTATCTTAACACTGTCTCTTGCTGCAAAAGCCAATATATCAGCACAAGAAACTGTCTTTTTGCATCTAGCTTCGATCCTTTTTTTCGCACTGTCAATTACTTCGAATCCTCTTAAACTCGGGTTGTTTGCTGGCGAATCTTTCTCAGCCGTGTTATTAGTAGTGGAGTCGATCAGAACTGACCCGTCACAACCCTGAAAAATAAACAATAATTATACTTAGAAGTTAATTTGGTTTTATTCTTATGTTACTTTTTATTTCCACCGCGACCTTCTGATTTCTTGAATAACTTGTGACATCAAACAATAAAGCAATATATTTCATTGTAATACTTTTCATCTCGTTGGCATATGAGAGTTATTGCTGGTATTATATTGCTTATGATTTGGACGGTTGCTTGCGGCCAATCTACCTTGTTTCACCGTACCAGCACGCGTGTCACCAGCCATATCTTTAGTCAAATGGTGACGTTAGTTTTATTAGGTTTATATTCGATGAATAAATTTGGTTGTAACTATATGACTCAAAAAGCCAAAACAGTACGTATGTAGTTAGGTCTTTTTACCCGTGGTAAAAAAAATACGTGCTTGTGTCATGTATAGTAGTTAAAAAACACAATCTAAGATGCAATTTCATTACAGTTAGTTCATCAATGTTTATAAATCCGTTTTCTTATATACAAATGCATGCAAGACTACGATATATCGATGATCGTAAGCTTACCCTAACAAAGCAATCATGAAAGTGGAGTCTAACAAGACCAGGTGCAATCCCATAGTTAATAGCAAAAGCTCTCTTAACTTCTTCTCGAACGATGCTTTCGGCTGATGGACATGAATAAGCATAGAACCCTACTTGAAGCTCAGCTTCGAAACTAGAAAATACTGAAAACAAAACAAGTAGTATAATAGAAGAGCAAATATGCATATTTTTTGAGTTCATTTTAAACTGTTTTATTAGTAGTGTGTTTAATTTGCTGTTTGATTTGTAAGAAAATGCAGTAACTACTGACCATTTTATAGTCAAATTATAAGATTAAAATAAAAATGTTGACAAGAACCGAAGAACGTGCACACAAAAATCCTATTATTGGCGGTTGACAAATTTTCACATCGTTCGGACACACGACATACGTACAGCACAAGTTTACCCATTTTTGTCTTCCGTAATTAATTAGAGATAATATATTTGATTATATATTTTGTAAGTTTTATGATAAATTTTTCGAATGTTATTTTACAGAATTTGAGTTTTTATTATAAATTTTTTAACCATGTTTACTTAAATATTAATCTAAAAAAAATACAACATTCCTAAAAAACTGTACTTATAAATTAATTTTATTTTGAGTTTTTCCATCAAAAAATTATTATGTAGCTTGTAAATTGTAAATAGTTGAAAAAATATACATGTAAATTCAAAAATTGAAAAGGTATAGGGTAATACATCTGATGCGTAATCTTTTCCCCCTAACTCAGTGCATTTGAATTGTTTTTATAAATTTTCACTGTTCTATAAATATGAATTGGTTAGAAATTTAAATATGTAGGGCTTATAGAGCAAGAGGTAATCAAATACAAATTGGAGCCACATATGATTTGTGTCCAAATATCCAATCAAAGATTTTATAGCCCATGCGGTAAGTTAACTTGATTTGATGAATAACAACTCTAGCAGTAAAACAACTCTTATATAAGAACGTTCTATATATGACTGGCTAAATAGGAGAATAACCTACACTTAATATTTAATTTTATTAACATTTTCATTTTATTTTGATAACCCTTCATCTTAAGACAAATACCGACATATTTAAATGTGAAAGAAATCAAAATATAAGATTATGTTATTAAAATAAATAAAAAATTACAAATATATTAACTATTATATTTGGACTTTGTGTTAATGGGCTGGTCTTATTGATAAAGTGGACCTGTAGAACGGTTTGTGTTTTGTAAATTTATTGAAGAATCGGGTGATTTTGAGCAAAAACACCCCACTAAAATACTTCCACTTATTACCATTTTTCATAATAAGGACATGAAAGTCTTTTATTATATTGTTGTACAATGTGATATTGTAAAATCGTATTATAATTAAGAGACTTACCTATTGATGAATTAGTATTCCAACCTTTATACTTTAATTTATAAAACCATTTTGTCTACGACTTTATGTGAGTATGTCAATTAAGTGAGTGTTTATGTAATTGTTTGTAATTAATAAAGGGAAATAAACTAGAGAGAAGAAAATGAAGTTGGATTGACACACTTATAAGACGGATCAATTTAGCAAAACAATAATAAGTGATATTCCATAAAATAGGTCACTAATAAAATGATAATAGTGAACAATAAAACATTAATTAAGTTTTGCTTAATTTGGAGTATCCGTTTTAATGCTTAAAATGAGTCAAAATTTGTGCTCATTTTAAGCCACGATCATTGATACTACCACATGATGATAGTAAAAGTAAAAAAATTATCATTTTTAAACAATTTGCCATGTGATTTGGTATGTATTTGACCCGTTTTAACTTTTAAATTTAAGACGGATAATTCGTCTTAAATGAAAATGTGTGCTCATTTTAAGCCACAATCAAACACAATAGTGTTATGAAGAATACATAATAGAAATGGTTATGAAAACTGTTTCAATAACTTAGTTAGCTAACTTTAGTTAAATTAATCATGTTTAATTCAATCAAATAAATACAATTCACTTTCAGTCAATTTAATGATTGATGATACTCCATCCGTCCCGGCAAATTGGTGTTCTATTTCATTTTAGGGTATCTCATCAATTATTGTCATTTCTATATTAAGAAAGTTTTTTATGAGTAATTTGACCCCCAATAGACTATTATTCACTTGTAATTCACTAAATAGAACCACAAATGGTCATCCACTCTTTCCTCGATTTTTATGCTAAAATAATAAAAGGATAATAATTAATCGGAACGAAGGAGTATTGAGTTATTATCCCTAAGATTATAGTTAAAAAAAGTGCACATTAATGTAGCCCTGTAACTCACGAAAGGGTTTGATTTGGGATAACCATAATAATAATGCATTAAAAAATTAAACAAATAACCATGATTATTTAAGAAATGATTAATAAAGCATAAAAACTGGAAAGACAGAAAGTGAGAGAACACTGATTTTGTATTAAACCAAAATGACAAGGGAGGTTTCGTACAAACATTGAAACATGCGAGGTTATGTTCGGCGCATATGTAGCCTAACCTAATGCAGTAATGCTTACACCGGTTTAACCTCCGGGTCATGTGGAAGACAGTCAGACACCGCGTACAATACAACTTGCCAACTTGCTTTTTTATTTTCTTTATTTATTCTTAAATGTCTCATTCACAAATTCTCATTGACGACGGGTCATATCCGTCTTCAATGAAGAGAGATCTTGCCTCCTCTTATAAGGAAACTCTTTATTAAAAACGGATATATTTCGTCTTCAATGAAATCAACTGTTATTGATTATGGGTAAAAAATTCTAAATATTTATTAACGGAATTACTTTTTTACATACGAACTTTACTCTTTCACATACACTTTTTCATTAATTTTCCAAATCCTACCCTTTTTCTAAACCATTTCTAAACCTAAACAAATTTTAGTCTATAGGTTACGAATTTCCCTAAAATCGAATCTAAATGTTTAAAATTAAACAATGAATTTTATTGCTCAAACTAGTGAATTAAATTATGTTCTTGGACAATTGTTAATATATTTTGTTAAAACTATTAGGGTTTACTAATTGTTAATTAATGAAACTAATTGGTCACTTTTTTTATCAACGGTTATCCATCAACGCATGGTGGTCAGGTGGTGGACCACTGGGCCGTGCTTATGGGTGGTGGACCGTGGTTAAATGGGTGGTGAACGGTGGTTAGGGGCTAGCGCGTGATCAAGGTGGTGGTCGGTGGTGGTGGAAGCGGCGGAGAATGCGGAAGATGGGGCAGTGCGAGAGGGCATTGCAGGGAGATTGGCCGTGTGTCTCTCTGGGCGTGGAGGTCGGCGAAGGTGGTGGTCTGGTAGTCAAGTGTTGGTGGTCTGGTGTTGGTGGTCAGCCGGTCAGGTGGTGGTGGTGGGAGGCTGGGATGTTGCTGTCTTTTTTTCTTTCTTTTTTATAATCAAATATATTTGGGTTGTAATTGTCATTATGTAAACAATAATTAGGTTGTGCCGACATGGAATAGCTTGGCCGGAGTTGGTGAACGGACTAGACGGTGGGATGGTGTTAGTGATTTGGTGGTGAGGTTGGTGGTGAGGGGAGATGAAAGAAGGGAGGAAAAAATCGATTGGGTGAAGAGATGGAAAAAACAATGACAAGGGTAATATTGTAAAAATCGTATGTGAAAGAGTAAAATCCGTATGTTAAAAAGCACGTCCCTTTATTAAAAGTTGTCGAAAAGAGTTACCTAGTGAAATAAATTCTTAGTTATGAGGTATGACTACTAACTAGGCCTGATAAACGAGTCAATCGGATCAGGTTCGGGCCGGGTCGGGTCAGTTCGGGTCTATCATATTATCGGGTTAGTTCGGGTCGGGTCGGGTTGTTTCGGGTGTTTTTCGGGTAAGTTGATTGGGTTAGTTTCGGGTTATTTCGGGTCCGGGCATTTTCAGGTCAATGACTAAGAAAAAAAATTACATTTAGTCATTTTTATTTGTTCAGTTAGAGTTATATTTTTTCGGGTCATTTTTGAGTTAGTGGTTTCGGCTCGGGACATTTCGGGTCGTCGGGTCGGGTTGTTTCGGGTGTTTTTCGGGTAAGTTGATTGAGTTAGTTTCTGGTTATTTCGGGTCCGGGCATTTTCAGGTCAATGACTAAGAAAAAAAATTACGTTTAGTCATTTTTGTTCAGTTAGAATTATATTTTTTCGGATCATTTTTGAGTTAGTGGTTTCGGATCGGGACATTTCGGGTCGTCGGGTCAGTTTCGGGTCTACAGAGTTTGGGTCATTTCGGGTTTCGGGTCAATTTCGGATCTCGGGCCAGCCTTTTCGGGTCGAGTTGATTTTGCCAGGTTTAGTTATGACTTATGATGAATTGCATTTTTGCATTATGTGTTTATAACTTGTACGGAGTAAAAGACTAGTTGGCCGAAGTTTCGAGTGTTCTTTATTTATAACATAACATATGCCATTAAATACAATAGACGTGTTAGCGCAACTCAGCTCAGCTTTATTTAGTTCACCTCAGCACATCTTTATTCAAATTAACTCATAATTCAACTCTGTCGTTCAGCCCAGCTTCATATAATCTTGTTCAATTCGATCAACTCAACTCAACTCTAATAAGATATAAATATATTAGTTGAGGTTTTGGTTAAGATTCTTTATTTATCATGGTATCATCGTCAGCTTGACGACCAAAAGTTGCGGGTTCAAATTCAGGCAGCCTACAATATCTCACGAAATGGAGAGCTGGTGGCCTAACCACTTTTCAAGCCAATGGATATCCAAGTGAGGGAGCGTAATATGATTTTATTATATAGCTGAGCCTCAACAATCAACTTAAAGTTTTGTTTAAGATGATTCATTAAACTATCGCACTTAGTTTAGTTCCTTTTTGCTGGAAGAATAGCACCTTAAAAGTTAATTCTAAAAAATATCTTATTTATACTAATTTAAAGTGCCATTGAATTTTTAAACGACAGTAGTTTGTTAATAAGATATAGCCGTAAAGGCGTGTCGGTGTGGAAAAATGGACGTACTTAGAGCACAACCCGGTTAAGAGACGACCGACGAAGAGGTCAACGACGGAGTTAAATAATAACTTCCATAGCTTTATTATATAGTTTAGGGGAGCGTATCCGATCTTGAACCACACTCCTTAAGAAGATGGTTGGTTGATTCTATAAAAATACTCACGTAATTATATATTGATTAGATCTATCTTCACTTGTTTATTTACTCGCACTATGTTATGACAATAAGCCAATAAGTCTTGCTTGTGACGGGGTGACCTGTCGCAGACTTGCGACGGGTCAAATCCTTCTTACAAAGAGCGAGTGGCAAGGCAAGTGGGGGGCTCCATTTGCAACCCACTTACCCCCCCACTTGCTCTTTGTGAGGGGATTTGACCCGTCGTAAGAAACTTGCGACGGGTCGCTCCGTCACAAATGAGAATTTGTGATGTTATGGAATATGATATGGACCAATGCTGGCCATGTTCATTTTTACAATTTTCCATCTACTTGATCCTAATAATAATAATGCGAATTTGTGATTATTAAGATATAGAATTATTGCCTAAGTTTCAATTATTAGTTTAGTTTTTTAGTTGAACTCGATCAATAATGGGTAAACTCTAAAAGGGTTTGTATAAGATTCTAGATTAATTATGCTTTTCGTTTTGTTAATATTGAACCAATCCCGGCTTTACTTGTTATTATTATTATTATTCAAATTTCTCAATCCGGAAACAAACTTTGTTTTGGGCCGGGTTTGGTTTTGAACATGCTCACTCTAAGAAATTATATCAATTGTCAAAGTCCTCCAGAATGACCGATATTTTTCCAAAATTATTGACTTTTTTTTTTGTAAAATCACACTATCGTTTTCACTTAAGCTATTTGTTTGCAAAATGAGTACGTAAATTTGTAATATATCATATAATTATTCCCTTAATTTTACATAATTTTCGACATCCTATATTTAGAGTACATTTTATATCAAAACTACTTCGTTCACATTAAGTCTGGCTTAAGTTGAACTATCCGTCTTAAATCTTAGAACGGCTCAAATACTACCACATAGAGGTAATAAAGATCAAACTTTTGGAATTTTTGTCAATTTTCATGTAATTACTAATTTGACCAATATTTATCGTGTTGTCTAAAAATGAGTTAGATCCTAACCAACTTTTTAAAAGGAGAATCCATTACAATAATTGGTGAAGCCGTGAAGCGAAGTAAGTGATATGATTGGAGGCAAATTCTTATTTCAGACGGATTATTTCCGTCTGAAAAATAAGACGGGATTATGTTGACACTTTTTGATAAAATGTTACCATAGCTTATATCAACTTGTTTTCAATACTGTTTACAACTAACTGTAAAGTAGTTACAAAATCTCGTCTTATTATTTCAAACTAAAATGGTCCGTCTGAAGCAAGACCAAAAGCCAAGATAGTGGGCTTACTGGGCTAGTGGCGGTAGAATGGCCCACTTTATGTTAGTGGGTTCGGTCAAGTCACGCTTGGATATCCAATGATAAGACTGTCTAGTTCCTTGAGGAAACATTTTTTTTTTTTTTGGTTGAAATGAGCGCACAATGTTGCGGGTGAGAATCGAACCCCCAACTTCATGGTTGGAGTAAGAGTGCTCTTACCACTTGAGCTACCTCTTGTTCTCAGTTCCTTGAGGAAATATTCAGATGGGTTTTCTGCCTTTTGTGATGTGTTGTTAGGTCGTTTTGAACCGGATATATCGTCTTAAGATTAAACCGATTAGATAATACTCCGTAGTTAACTTAACTAGATATGAGAATTACTTTACTAGTCCCTACAAACTCTGTTTTTGAAGTATCTATTATATTTGACTTGTTTTAATTTTAGGACATATATATTCATTTTAAATAAGAATTTATCTTGTGTAATAGACTTGCAAATTATAATTACGTGACGTGAAAGTTGAAACCCCATTTGAAGGTCTAGGTACAAGGTTAGGTTTGTTAAACTCCCTTTTCATCATCTAAATTTCGTAGTCCCAAAAAACAAAATCTCATCATTTTATACTCGGTAAATGTTTTAGGTTCAAAATGGCCATTCTTCATACTATATATGGGTGTATGAGTGATTGTATTTAATTACATTAGAACTTTTTTTAACCAGTTTATGAATTATATATTAGAGGTAATACATCTGATTCTGTACTTTCTAAGTTTTATGATAATTTTTGTGAGTTTTATTTTAAAGAATTTAAGTTTTTATTATAAAGTTTTTGAACATGCATGTATACTTAAATATTAAGCTAAAAAAATACAACATTGCTTAAAAAACCATACTTATAAATTAAATTAACTTTTAAGTTTTTCCATAAAAAAATTATTATATACTCCCTCCGTCCGGTCATTTGTTTATCTTTACTTTTGACACAATTATTAAGGAAATGATAGGGGACCATTTGTAGTGGTATTTGGTGGATGACATGTGGATAATAGTCTCATTGGGTGATCAAATTACTCATAGATTATCATCCTAATATAGAAAGGTAAACAAATGAATGAGACACCCTAAAATTGAAATGATAAACAAATGACCGGGACGGAGGGAGTACCTTGTAAATTGTAAATACTCAAAAAAAATATGTAAGCTCAAAAACTAAAAGGGTATGAGTTAATACATTCGATGTATAATCCTTTTTCCCTATTCCCTCCATTTACGCAGTGCCAATTCTGTTCAATTATAAGCTTACATTCCCTCATTTATGTATTGGCAAATGTGTTCGATTTTAAGGTTTTATTTGAACTTGATTAGAGATGATCAATAATAATCAAATACCGATTGCAATAGAGTTGGACATATATATAATGTTCTATAACTATGAGCTCGAGTGTTTAATTGCTTTTGTTGAGTTGTCGGGATTAAATCAAGAAAATTGTCTATCTAAAATTATAGTACCATATTTCATGCGCACATTAGCTTATACGAAATACGAGCAATATACTAGCGTCACGCCGGTTCAAATTTACACGGGTTGTTTTTAAAACTCTAACTAATTCGAAGTGAAACTTAAAAGAAAAAATAAACTTATATGGTCTATATTGTGTAATAAATTAACAGATTTGTATCATTGATTTACATGTAGAAAGTAATATTTTGTAAAAGTAAGGTTGTATATTTCTTTTAATTAAAAAATAAGATCGTATATTCTTATATATACATTTCCCGGTGATCTTAAGTAATATAGCCTATGTTGTCAAACTACAAACGTCCAACATTATCCTAAATGAACGATATATATATGGCTCATGTACATGATGTAAGATAGCTTATTGTTATCCGCCTCATAAAACCGCGTGTTATCCAAGTCAACATTATCACGACGTACATGAGCCTGAACCCCGTGCCACGTCAACATTTAAACTTTTTGTTTAAATTATCTTAACATGTGTCTATATGAAAAACTTTAAATAAAAATTGTTTATCATATAAGATCTAATTAATTTTTTGTTATAAATGGTGAAATTTTGTTATAGAGATGTGAGTTGAGTTTTAGTGAGAGAAACACAAAATTAAATAAAGTTTGTTATAATGAATTTAGTTAGAAAGCTAAGTTGGTTACAAGACCTTATATACATGATGTAAGATAGCAAATGTAGAAGCTAGCTAGCTATATACTCAATATTCCCCCTCAAGCTGGAATGTTATATCTCAAAATTGCAATCCAAGCTTGACAGAAAGGAACTTATGTTGGGCTGCTCCTAAGGGTTTTGTCCTTAAATAATCAGCCAGTTGCAACCTTGTTCGAATGTGATGAGGAACCAGGAAGCCTTCTTGTAACTTGTCTCGAATGTAATGGCAGTCTATGCTGATGTGTTTCGTCCTCTCATGGAAAACTGGGTTTTGGGCAATATGGGCTGCAGCTTTATTGTCACAAAACATGGTGATAGGAAGAGGAACATCAACTGTCAAATCTTTTAGCAGGGAGACCAGCCAGACTAGCTCAGAGGAAGCATAAGACATGCTCCTGTACTCTGACTCTGCAGTGCTTTTTCTTATAGTACGCTGCTTTTTAGTTTTCCAAAAAATCAGAGAAGAACCTAGCATCATACAATACCCACTGAATAATCTACAAGAAAAGGCACATTGGCCCCAATCTGCATGGCGTGTGAATCACTAGAAACATGAAGTGTTAATTATTAATTAGAGAGGAGAAAGCTGAGACAACTAGGATTAAAATTGGAAAGTAAAACCAAAGTATATCACACTAAATTATAATAACCTAAAATAAAATACAAACACCTAGTTTTAGCGACAGAACTTCCGTTTGTCGAGTAACGCAATACTTTTCTAATTAGGGTCAGATTACTCTTGCAGCTAATTAGGAAACTATCCCTCTTATAAATACTCTATTGACATGTATATTGTATAACACAAATAGCTTCATATTTTAGGTCAAATATATTTTTACGTTTACCTTCAAGATTTACAATCCAAAAAAACTAACCCTACACACTCATAAACATGATGATGGAGTGTTCAAGAGATAATCCCTTTTTCTTATTATCTAATCTCATGGATGATAATACTAATATTAATGAAATATCACTAATCTCTTTAAAAAAGAGTCGTCGTACGGATAATGGCCATGTTACCTTGAAGGTCAAGCAACAAAAAAACCCTAAGAAGCATGAAAAACAAGTTGTTACCTCGGAGGTCGTCAAGGAACAAAAGTTCAACGATGGAAATATCATTCAAAGTGAACCCGAGTTGAAGCAATCCTCGTCGAGATATGAAGATGGTTTTATTGATTATGGTCACGAAGAGGATGAATTTTGGTACGGGTCGTGTGATCGCAAGGTCGAAAGATGTAATGAAAGAGCAAGATCAAAAGCTGCTGCTTTGCGAGGAAAAGCGTTGACTAAGTACATTACTGCTAGGGTGAAACTAAACGAATTATAGGTTAAAGTATGCGGTCCGAGATTAATATATTTCCCTGTTTATTTCAGTAAATTCTAATTTAATTTGTATTGAACATGTTTTGTTATTAATATCAATCAAAGAGTATTTTAATCTGTTTACTAGAGTATGTTCTAGCTATTTAATTTGTGTCATTGTAACTCTTTCCCTTTCTAAAATACACTAGCTTTCCGATTCTTCAAAACGAAAAAAAAAAATACGGACAATGATGTGGAGGAAGAAGAAGAAAAAAAAATAAAAATAGATATAATAACTAAAATTGTTAATTTACCACTAGTTCTATCAAAACTAAGAAGAAGAAAAAAAGTTACTGACAGTCGTTTTAGACTTACTGCGTGCTAATACTACTAAGTAATTCTATTGCATTAACATATGAAGTACGTAGTACTATGTTGTTTAATCAAAGGCAAACAAATGATTGAGATGTAAAAATATAATACGGGAGTTTCAAAATATGATACATGAATTTTAACATCTATCTATACTGTATATTAAATTCTGAAACCAATGGACTTCATTCCATGTAACTAAATAACTACAAGAATACTTAAGAGTAGCGACCGAAATTAACGGTCGGCAAAGCAAAAAATCCGTCGGTAAAACAGTTTACCAACTGTTTTTTTATAAATACCGACTAAATATTTCGGTCGGTAATTGTAGTCGGTAATTGAAATTTACCGACGGATTTTTGCAGTCGGTAAAATTAGTGACCGAATTTTTGGTCGGTAAGAAAAAAAATTGGTCGGTAATTTACCTACCGAAAATCGGTCGGTAAAATGTAATAATCGGTCGGTAATTATCTTGTGTGGTCGGTAAGTTTGTGTATTCAGTCGGAAAATTTGGCTGCATTTTGTAATAATTCTTTTTGTTTTCTTTTCCATACGCTTACTATATTGCCTTTAAATATAAACTCTAATAGTAGTACCCCACATGATAGTATTTTCAACACTGGACACACCTTGAGATCCAATCATGAATTATATAAGCAAAATGTTATCGAAATAGAATACAATATATCCAAACAAAGGTTTCTCAAACTACAAAGTAATATTCTACCAACAAATGTAATCTAACATCAAGTAACAAAAAATTCTACTTGAAATCCTACTCCAACTCAACAAGACCACCACCGCCGCGAGCGCGAGTTACCGTTGTAGTATATCTTTTTCTTGATTTCTAAACTCTTGTTGCGCATTTCTTCGTAGTTGACCTGAAATAGGCATATCAAGGTATCATCACATTTGAGCACGACTGGTTGTACAATTTCATTACTTGATAAAAACATGGCACCATTAAGTCATACATAATTACTCACCTGAACCAATGCTATTCTATAATGCTATGTGTGTTCTTGTGCAATAATTGAACACAGAGTATATCAGTATTATATGCTTTGGTCTGAATTCTGCGTTAGTACTAAACAAGTATATGGCCATGTACAATACCCCGTTACACAATATCGAAATCACGAATGGCATGAAACAAGGCTCTGGACTTATCCATTTATGGCAGTTTGTAGGTATTGACCCTTCTTTCAAATTACTTGTTCAAAATAATAGTTTTCAAGTATTGAGCTTTAAGCCTTTAACTATCAAATTATCACAATTGAGAAAGCTAATCACAGGAACAAATGGAGAGATACAACACATTCAGAGAACAAGGAAGAAACAGAGAGAATGAATGATGTAATACTCACACTTTATGGACAATCCTGCTAGGCATGTTAACCTGGACTTTGTATTGGCCACGATCTTCACCACCCGTCTGCAATAACATTACTGCATTAAAAAAAACAATCAACCTGTTCAAACCATATTTCAGATACTAGATACTTGATAACGTGACGGCAAAATTGTGAATGGACTGCAGACAGATTGTTTATCACACTATTAGATAACGGGTTATTACACACGAGTAAACTCGGCTAAATCATTTGACAAGTTAATAAATTATTTACAAAAATCTTTTCATTTAGCTTACATTATACTATGAAGTACTCTAACCATGATCAAGTGTCAACGAGCACACTATTAAAACTAGTGTTTTACCGGCGATAATCAAACCAAGTTAATACCACTACATGCCATATATAAGAAAAAGAAAAATTTGAGAAACCAAATGATCATAATATATGAGTGCTTGCAAATGAAAATTCCTGAACAAAAACTCTTGAAATCTTAATATAAGTATGATGGTAGTATTATCTCAACAGTGCGTGCCTAAAACACCTTAACCAAAACAAAAGGCATATTATTCAGACAGTAATATCACCGTCAACATAGCTATGTATCACAATCATCTTCTAAAAATATCATGGTAGACAAAAAAGTCACTCCCTCCATCTCATTCATTTGTTGTCAACTACTCATTCATTGGTCTTTGTGCCAAAAGTAAAGGTAAACAAATGACCGGAACGGAGGGAGTAACATATTATTCAGACAGTAACATTGTAACATTCTATACAGAGTATCATACAACAACCATTTGGCAAACCTACAAGTTTTATATTGGTGAAAGCTAATAGGCTAATACTTCAATTTCTCCAACATGTCACTATATCACTAAAGAGCCTATATTTTTCTCAAATTGCAGCCTCTGCAAATTCAGACCTGAATCAAATACATTCAAATGAAAAGTCGTAATAATTAAGGGAAGTAACACTAAACCAAGATCCACAAATCATCGGTTTCAAATTTAAGCAATTTTATTTTACCAACTGAATGGCTAAAGTAAAGAGTTATTGCTGCACAAAGGAAGGAATGAGGGAGGTTTTTCTTTTTTCTTTCATGGTTGTGTTTTCTGTGGGTATTTAGCATGTGCGAGTAATTACGTAAGGTGCTATTAGAAAGCGCTTGTATAACCCATTTTTGTAGTAGTGTAAGAAGAAGAATATAGGAAATTTACATAGTTGAAGAAGAAGTACAGCTCCTCATCAGTTTGGATACAACTACTTTGCTAAGTAAATCGTATGACTTATGCTAGATACTCCCAATACATACTACTAGAAAACAACACTAGACAACACTTCACCATTAAAACGAAATTTAGAAAACAAAACTAATCAATTGCTACTCAATATTGTAGATAAATAACAATAATAAACTTAACTAAATTAAGTTAAACAAAAAAAAACAACTTCCCTAATTTTACCAAACCCTAACTTACTAATTCTAAATCTACCTTCATTTGATAACAAATAATCAATTGTTACTCAATACTATATGTAAATAACAATACTTAACTCAATTAAATCAACAAAGCAAGGAAAATTAAAAAAGAAATCTATACCTAGAATGTCTAGAACAAATAAGGAATTAGAAGAGAGAGAAATAAGAGTTCACTGTGCGTGTAGGCTGGTGGTGGCCGATTGTGGCGTCGGGAGGGCGGCAAGAAGGTGGTGGTGGAGCGGCGGTGATGATGTGGGTGGGTGATATGCGGTGGTGATGTGAGATCTTTGCCTCTTGCGTTTTTTTGTTCTAAGTATGCAATAATGGGGGGAACAATTCCTGATTCTATTTCATCAAACTGGGTTACCGACCGAGACATAAAACGGTCGGTAATACTACATAAAACAGTCGGTAATAGGTAGAATACCGACTGACTACACCAATTTCTCGACCGATAAGGCTGCGGTCGGTAAATTGCCGACTACATATTTTTTACCGACCGAATTCAGTCGGTGTTACTGATTAACGACTGATTTATTTGTCGGTCGCTATTTTTCCGTCGGTACTGGACGCGTTGCGAAAGTTATACAAGTACAAATTAATTATATTATATAGTTTTTAATCGATAGCGTTGTGTTATAGACTTGATCAATGGATTTCAATGTAAATATATTATACTCCGTATAATTTTGGTTGAAATATAAATTTAGAAAATACCAAAAATAGGGTGATTTTCCTTAAAATAAACATGTCCCACTTATGGTATTAATTAGTAGCATAGACTATACATTAAATTTAAAAATTTATAATTATTTAACTTACACAAAATATTCTGGAAACTATTAAAAGGTAAATAAATCAAGCTAGGTTTCCAAAAGATATAATATTGAATAATTCTTTTTAAATTGATTTAACATATATGTAATATATTTACATAAATATATGAGCCTCTTAAAATTGCATGTGTACTCAAATTACGACGAGAGTAGTGAAAGTAACAATAGTAATAATAACGAATGTAATAAAAGAAACAATACTAACAATAAAAAAAGTATATATGAACAATTAGCCAGCCAATTGATTAATAATTGTGGGAGTAATAAAATGTCTAATAATTTATTTTATCGTAATTTTAAGATATGTCATAAGAAAAAAATATTGATGATAAATTTATGAGTTATACAACTTTAAAATTATTTAATCAAAATAAATTTTAATGATAAATATAGGTAACCCGGACGGAGCCGGACACCAATAATAGTTAACATTAAATCTGAAAACGTAGCTGAAAATTATTAGCATATAAGGTAATTGATTACATAAAAATTGTTTGAGGTATCCGATTTTTGGTAAAATGACGTAAAGGGAAATGATAATTATATATATATATATATATATATATATATATATATATATATATATATATATATATATATATATATATATATATATATATATATATATATAGAGAGAGAGAGAGAGAGAGAGGAAGGATTAATAGAGTCCACCCTCTTCCTTAGAGTCCTTGAGTCCTAT